>JAKSZT010021474.1:2440169-2470829 GCA_026826555.1 Tolypeutes matacus | reverse complement strand
ATCCTATCCTTACAAAATAGTGTGGCTATAAAAATTCTCTTATTGAGCTATGAAGTATTATTTATTAGCCGAGAATAATGCTGATTTTAAAAGAAATGTAGTTATTTGGATGTTCTCTTTATGCTTTCCATGGTCTGGACTATGTCTGGTTCTCTCATACAGACATGAAAGAAATTCCAAGTATTGCACAAGAACAAGTACACTCATAAATCCTCCTCAATGAGTAAAACCTCACAAACTATGAGGTTTTGCCTTGTGGTAGATTTTGTTTTCATTTATTTAGGCAATTATTTCTTCATTTTGCTCCTGTTATTTGCATTGAAAAAGTTTACCTTACAGGGCATCAGTGACTTCTGTCTGCCTTTTATCAGTCCTTTGCTACTAATCAACAGTGACAACAGGTTCTCAAAATCTGTACTATTCTTATTAGGATTTGAACTCTCAAATCCAAGTACCAGTGTTCAAAGTAGCTAGGTGATGGATGCCATACCAAGACTTTTTGCTGCATCTAAAGATTCCATGAGAAGACTGCCTTTTCAAGGCATGATCAGCTTTTGCAATTTAAAATGGATCAGCTTCTTTCACTTAGCAGTATGCATTTAAGATTCATCCATGATTGCATGGATTGATAGCTCATTCATTTAAAAAATGTATAACTTTATTTTTTATATCACTGTGCTAAGTTACTCAGTTAACACAAGATAATAACTACAGTAACAGTAAATCTGCATTAGTCAGTGGTTACACTCCCCACTTATTTTTGTTCATTCCTCTGTCTTGAGAGATTTGGTATAATGTCCACTCTGCTTCAGCCTAAAAAGGGATATAGATGTTGTGGGGTAAGGGAATGGGATTGTTTTGTTTGCAGTCAAAGATACTCTTTCCTTTTGGTATGGGTCTGGTCCATTGTCGTCATTTTGTTAGTCGTCTAGGATGGGGCCAAAGAACTGGAGAGTTGGCCATAAGTGTTGTGTTTTAGGCTTAACTGGCATAAGAACAACTGAAGTTTTTCAGTCTGTGAGAAATATACTTAACAGGTAAATTAAAAATTATAGGTTCAAATAAAAGAAGTAGAAGTAGTATAATTAGAGGATATATATAAATGAGTATATCTATGTTATATTGGAGAAATAGCTTTTCATATATTTACAGTTAGACCCCACTGAGGGGTTGTTGATTTCATGTTGCCATGTGGCTTGCCTAAGGTGGCCAGATGTCCCTAGGGCCCATAGGATCACTTTTGTTTGAGGCTTTGTTTACTGTGGCAGTTATATCTGGCTGACAGCTAACTAACGGTAACCTATGGAATGACCTCCTGACTCACTTTGAAATCTCTTAGCCATAAAAAACATTTTGGGGAAGAGGATGTGGCTCAAGTGTTTGGGCTCCTGTGTACCATATGGGAGGCCCTGGGATCCCCAGGTTCGATTCCTGGGGCCTCTTAGTGAAGGAAAGTCAGCCTGCGTGGCACGGTAAGGTGGTGTGGCATGGTGATGCAACAAAGGGAGACAAGCAAACACAGAAAAATGCACAGAAAATGGATACAGCAAGCATAAGCAGCAAGGTGGGGAAAAATAAATAAAATAAATCTTAAAAAAAAAAAAAAAAAACAACTATTTTGTTTAATATTTCCTCCTTTGGTTTTTGTGTGTACATAAGTTTTCAGTAAATACCTAGTAGCATGATAATTGTACCATATTTTAAGACTATGTTTAGCTCAGATTTTTATTTTTTAAGCTGAAAATATGTACTTAATTGACTGAGGTCAGATTATTTTTTTTAACCTAGGTGTTTGCGTGGATAATGAATATTATCTCCCAATTCTTAATCCAGAGGAATTAGTTGTATGAGAATAAATGAGAATAAAAGTATGCTAATAGTCAATGTGTAAATTAAATGACAGAAAAGAAATTTTGCAATCTAGTTTTATTTTAGTGATTTTTCCCCTCAACCTATCTTGGGGTAAATTCAGCCAAGAATCACCACTATAAATACCATGATCCAAGGGGTCGGATGTAGCTCAACTGGTTGGGCGTCCGTCTCCCATATGGAGGGACCCGGGTTCGATTCCCGGGAACTCCCGGTAAAAAAAAAAATACCATGATCCTTATTATTATTATTATATACAATAAAACCCCGAAATCGATTCCATATAAGGAGTCTGGTTTCTTTTATTTTTGGTTCTTCCTTTCCTGTTACCCAACAGAGGTTACTCTTCCTTCTATTTGGGCTTTGATGACCATTTAAATACTACTGATGAGCTTTTAAATACTACTAATCATTTAACAAAATTTTCATTTACCTGAAAAATTTTAAAGTTCAGGAGAAATGTGAAGAAAAGCATTAGTGCCTTAGCTACTTCATCCCCCTTGCTACTTACAACTTCTCTCTAGGGTCCTTCACTTTTCTGCACTAATTGATCACTTTGGGGCACTTTTTCAGAGATGCTGCTACAGAGTAAACAAATTAACAGTTGCTTGTGGATTTGACTCATAAGGTTACCCTTTTCAAAGATCCCAGGGCACTTACTATAAAAGCTTCCTGCAGTAAAAACTTGGTCTTTTGGACTGACTGAAAGAACTCCCCCATTTGATTAGACATAGTCTTCTGGTTCTTTGGGCACAGTGGAGAGATTCTCAACTGAGAGGTGCCAGAAATTGATTTAGCTCATATATTCTGGTTGTACTAGATATAAATTTCCCTGTAATCAATTGTGTATCTTTTTTCATAAGAATGTTGCCTTGTTCTACTTTTGAAGGGAAAAATTGGAGAAGAGGATAAAGTTACTACTTGAGTGCTCAAAAGCATTTCTTAGAGCAGGATAAATAATCTGTGGACTGAAGCAGAAAGAGTAATAGGAAGCAATGGAAGGCCTTGGCAGTTTTGCTAAATTCCAGTTCATTTTCCTGGTCCTAATTTGCTGTTGTAGAAGATGAGTTTTATAGTTTGAAAGTTTGATAATTTTGGCAAAGTAACCACATGGTTGTAGGCCCGGGCTGCTTAGGCAGTGATGAGACCCATGTGTCTTGAAAAGCCCATACAATAACTTCCCTTATTCTCTCTACAAATTTCACATCTCTTGACCCATATTAGGACTTTAAATGGATGATAAAGAACATGACAAGTGTGGGCTGTGTCCCTTTGCTTTGAATCTGTAGTTGCTATGTGTTATCTGCAAATATCTGAAAAGATGAGATACAGTTTTGCTCATAAGTGCCCAATTCAGACCCTACATTGGCATGAAATTGCATTGTTAATGCTTTCAAAGTTCCAGGGAATTTTTTTTTATTTAAGAGGACATTTCAGTATTTAAAATGACCCTTGGGATGAACACTTGAATTTTCCTCTTCTCTTTCCAAAATCCTGAGTTATCAGGATTGGCAGTGGTTTTGTTGACAACATCTCTGGCAATTCAATCTCTTTTCACTCAGCAAACATTTACAGAGTGCTTGCTATGCTGCAGGAACTTGGAGATAAATTACAAAGGTATAATATGCAGAGCTCCCTAAAATAGTGTCTTATATATCTACAGACAATGTGTTTGGTAGTTTGGAGCTCATGAGCTTTGGGATCAGCAAATTCCAACTTTGAGCCCTACTTTTACCAAATACTGGGGCTGTAGCCTTTGGCTTTAGACCTATGTCTCCATTATCTTTACATTTCTACCCTGTAAAAGGGAGCAGTGATAGTAACAATCTCAGAGACTGTGGATGAATATAAAATGAGGCATGGGAAGCGGCTGTGGCTCAATCAGTAGGGCTCCCGTTTACCATATGGGAGGCCCCGGGTTCGGTTCCCGGGGCCTCCTGGTGAAGGCAAGCCCGCCTGCACGGCGTGGTTAGCTGACCCAGCGAGCACAAGCAGCAAGGGGGGATAAATGAATAAATAAATAAAATCTTAAAAAAAATAAAAATAAAAAAAATAAAAAGTAAAATAAAATAAAACGAGGCAAAGCATGTAAATCCTTTTTCATATTGTAAAGCATGTACAGTGGACTTAAGAAATATTAGCATTATCTCTATTACTACCTTAATTATTATTTATCTAGTTATAAATAGTAATAGTTGAATGAGGATTTATTCTTATTTTATGTCCAATATTCCAGAATATACATCACAACATTCTCAAGGTTCTCAGAGTTATAAATCCAAAAAAGAAAGATTAAGTAAACTCACCCATCATTGGTTATTTCAAATTTAGAACCATTGAGTCTTTGTTTTATCCAATTTCAGCAGTCTACCACAACTCCCCAATGGATTAACTCTTTTATTCCAATTAATCCTTTTCCCTTCTTCACTAACATTTTTCTCTTATCTCCTTATTCTTCCAGTAGAGAATGTGTACAGTTCTTATATGTAAGATATTGTGTGGAAGTAAATAGAAGTGAATTATAGTTAGAAGACCTGGATTCTCTACCACTTATATGCTATTTGATGTAATATAAGCTTCTTAATCATTTCCTCAGTTATAATATGAGGATGTTAATATCTTCTCTAACTACTTTCTAGTGTCGTTGTAAGATCAACTCTAATACAAAAAAATAAAAAGTGACTGCCAGATATTTTTATTACAGCAGGCTATTGTAATATTGAAAGACTAAGGTGGTCAAAGGAAATGAAAAAATGAGTTCTCTTCTCCACCCGTCTGTGTTTGCCATGTTCATATTATTCACCATGCCTTTACCACATTCATATAATTTAGATTTATAATATATGGCAAGCTTATTTCCAAGAGGAACATGAAATGGTTTGCAACAAAAAACATAGACACCTTCAGATTCTTGATTGGCCTGGCTGGGGCCATCTGGAGATGATGGTCATGAGACTGCTGGAATTTTCTTTCAATGGCAGGGGGAAACAAGCTTGAAAGTACAGGAAGAATAAAAAATAAAGTAGAATTTTGGTCATATACTATGGGGTTATGTTTCTCTGATAAATTCTTTGCACATGCTCATTACCCAGATTTTACCCGGAATATTCCACTCCAGATGGTGTAGGAGCTCCCTTAGTGATAGGTGCTGACAAAGAGATGAAAACAGCCAATAAGAGCACAGGTGGGGATTTCATCTTAGTGAGCTTCTCTGAGAGGCCTGACTTGGAGCTGATCCTCTCCCTCTTTGTCCTGACATTTTATAGCATAACCCTTGTGGGTAACGTAGCCATCATCCTACTCTCTATTCTGGATGCTTGACTCCACACACTCATGTACTTCTTCCTCAGAAACCTCTCTGTGCTTGATCTCTGCTTCACTACCAGCATTGTGCCCCAGATGCTGGTGAACATGTTGGGAAGCAGCAAGAAGATCAGCTACACTGGCTGCATGGTTCAGTACTGGGTGGCCTTGGCACTTGTTTCCACCGAGTGTGTACTCATGGCACTGATAGCTGTTGATTGCGATGTAGCAGTTTGCTGGCCTCTGTGCTATGCCTCAATCATGTACCCCAGGTTGTGCCACCTCCTGGCAGCAGCTTCCCAGTCCTCTGGATTTGCCAACTCCCTCCTCAGTCCTCAATGTCCATGGTGCTGCCTCAGTGTGGAAACCGGCATGTGGACCACTTCCTCTGTGAGCTGCTGATAATTGTTAAACTCTCCTGTGTGGATACTGGCCCAACAGGGTCCAAGATGTTTATCGCCAGTCTAATCAACCTAGGCTTGCCCATCTCCATCGTTCTGGCCTCTTATGTGAGCATCGCCAGGGCAGTAGTGAAAATGAGCTCAGCAGAGGGAAGGAAAAACGTCTTTGGGAACTGTGCCTCCCACTTGATGTTACTCTCACTCTTCTATGGGACCATTATGTTTTTGTATCTACAACCAAAGGATAACTATTCCCAGGACCAGAGCAAAGCACTAGTGATACTCTACACAATCCTTGCACCCACCCTCAACCCCCTGATACACACCCTAAGGAACAAGGATGTGAAGAAAGCACTCAGGAAAGTATCAGGGAAGGAGCAATTATAGGGAGATAAAGAGCTGAAAAAACAGGTGAAGCAACCATAGGAGAAACAATTTGGGGTATGCCTGTTTTAACTGCACTTGTTTCACTTTTCTATGGCATAGATGGAATATCTGTTACGTTCTGTCTGACTAGTTTTGAATCCTTGCAGACTGGGGATTTGCCAGAAAAAAACTTAACTATCCCTTAAAGGACACTCTGGTTAAGGAATTTCTCACTGTCAAGTAATTCTGCATCCCACTGCTAATTTCTTTCTATTCTCAATAAATAGGTTGCTAATTTATTAAAATGCCACTGAATATACACCCAGATATTTTAATATCAATGAAAATAATTTTATGACATTTATTAAGTAGCTACATGGCCATAGCAGCTTCTTAATCATCTTCATCCTCCTCCTCATCTCAACACTATGAAAACAGTAAGAACATAGAGAACTAGAGAGGATTTAAGTCACTTAAATTACACTGGAATACATTTCTATCATGGATAATTATATGTAAAACAAGAACAAAAAATAAAGAACAGTAGTCAGTTTAGATACTATATCAGCAATTCCTGTCTGATGGAACTGAAATGAATCGCATGACTATTCAGGACAAGGCTGTAAAATATGTCAAATTTTATCTAGTTTAGAATACATTTAGGAAAAAACATTTATTTGTTGGGGATATAACAGTTTATAAATCACAAGATTACCAAAATGATAACTGAATAAAAAGATCTGTGTCTGAATTAAAGAAAAGGTAACTGACTTCAATGAATCTCCAAAGAGAATTATGCCTTTACCTTCATGGAAAGAGAGAAATAAAAAGCAAAGGGAGTCAGGTGGCTGGATTTGCATTACTACATCCACATCGTTTTATCTGGCAATGATTCCCGGTTTCCGAGGTCCCCATTGGCATCAGCAAATTGCCCAGTGATTCTCTGGCCTAGGATGAGATCTGAGTCCACCTTAATTGCCTGAGGCATGGCTCAGAGTTGGTAGTAACACATACTTTTAAGGGAGAGAGAGTCTCCATTGATTAACATGGGATTTGAGAAAATCCTCTCCTGTCATTCCCAGGAGTGCACAATCTTTCCCTGCATGCTTTTATGCTCAGTTAGGATGGACATGGAGAACTCCTTTTGTCTTTCTTAAATTGGTCATCCATGTGCAAAGAAGGAGACTAATACTTTGAAAATACTTAATAAATATGGGTTGATGAAAATACTTAATAAATGCAGATTGAGTGAGTAAATAGATAAGGAAAGATGTCCATGCCCTTGCAAGATGGCAGCACAAGGTTCAGAATGCCTCTGAAATATCTTTGTGCTCTAATATGTAATATTTCATTCATATAAGATGGAAATTTTGTTTTGGCCAGAGACTGAAAGTGTATAGTGAATTAAAATCATCAGTTATGACTGGCTGCAGCCACCTCTAGTGAGCTAGACTGTAGTAACCACACTGGAACAAAATAGAAATGGATTAGTTCAAATATAAATCATTTCTTAAAAGGAGAAAGAAACAGTGGTCTTTTTATCAGCTTTTCAGTTAGAGTACTGGTTCTAAACAGAGGTCAAATTTTCCCACAGGGGATATTTGATAATGTGTGGAGGTATTTTTCTTTGCCACAAATTGTGGGTGGGGGATGCTACTGGCGTATAGTGGGTAGAGGGTAAAGATGCTGATGAATATTGTATGATACATGGGAAAGTCACCCACAAAGAATTATTTGGCCAAAAATGTCAATAGTGCTGAGGTTGAGAAACCCTGAATTAGATAAATAAAAATCAGAGATGTACTCATCAAAGGAATAAAATTTCCTAAGGCAGCTCATGCATAACAGTGAGACAAATTAATGACATCTGAATTTTTATAAGGACAATAAGCATTCTGTGTCAGAAAAGGTCTAACTAGAAAAACAAAAACTACTTTATTTACTACAAAAGCTATTTAATGCAGGGAATTGGTGACACAAGTGATGAAAAGACTGAGAATCCAAACAGATGTTGAGGAAGCCCTGAGATTACCAAGAGCATGATGCCACTAACATTCCTAGACTTGAGGGATAAAAAGAGGAGCTGGTCTTCCTGGAACCCAAGGGATAGGGTCACCTGGAGAAAACTGCAATCAACATGGCAAGCCAGTCTTGCAGAAGCTGGTGCCACAGAGAGGATGCTACTGCTACTGCCAGAGATGCCACCTAAATCAGAATGGGAGGGGGCAATATACTGCTTTATCCATTTATCCTGTCTTCTTATCTTCTGGGGATAGGAAATCCTAGGTAATTCAGTGTTTAGGAACATCACTTCCTTCAACCCTGCCCCACCACAAAACTGAACATAAGTGCAAGAAATGTATTCGTGAACAAATAGGCCCAGAACGTATCTTTCACCTAAGCTTCCGTTATTCTACTCATCATCCATTTTACCATCAAGACATATTTAACTCTTGTACCAAATTCAGGCTTCCACATAACATAAGGCAACACTCTATCTGTCTCCAGAAAAGTGGCCACAAGCCTGTCATTTGTTATGTCTGCATCAAGTCTGTGCACTCTAGGTAATCCAGAGACATTTACATCTAGTCTATAAGTACCTTCTTTGGGTCTCATTGTCTATGAACAAAATAGGAGATAATTGGTTAATATGTACATAAAAACATCCATCAAAGCCATAGTCTTCATTTCTGTAATTGGTCAGGAGGCTACTGTTGATTCTGAGTTCATACATATCATTATTCTATGATGCAGTACATGTAACCTTTGCTCTCAACCACCACTTCAGTTGGTTCCACCTGGTGAGCTGATCTAAACCTTTGTTCCTGGAGCACTGTCTTTTTTGAGCTGTTGTAGTCTTCCCATGATGTTAACTATCAAACATGGCAGTACTAAAATTACCCCAGAGTAATCCATGGGTTCCAAACATAGTCTTCCCCAATATGTAGAAAAATGCCCATTTCCATTGATAATTCACCACGCAGGAAATGACTCCTCTTTACTAATTGTCAGTTCAGTTGCATCACGGCATGAGGAATCCACCATACCATGTGAAGTCATAACCATTGTTATATCTCCTGGTGCACACATTTTGGAAGCTAGAACTCAAGATCAACAGACCCAGGTTGTGGAGATGGGAAGTAAAATGTGAGTGGGTTATTAGGTAAAATAGAGTGTTCACACTTGCTTCTGCTCCTTAGTTCCTGGATGCATGTATTCTGGTTTTGGAAAAAATGCACCAGATATATAAAGCATATATTGTATGCTACACAACAATACTACAACCTCAGAAGATATTGCCTCCAAGCTGGTGAAAAAACTTATTTTTCAATAAGTGATTCCAATATTCTGTCAGGCCATTGCTTCTAGGAATTATGGTAAATGGAAAGAGAATTAGCTTTCATGAGCATAAACTCATTGCCACTTTTTTCTTATGTTGCAATTAATTTGTTGGTTGGAAGAATACTGTGGGGAATGCCATAATGGTGGATGAAGTATTCCATATGTTCACAGATAATGGTGCAGATGCATAGCAGAGAGAGAAGGCAAATCCATATCTAGAATAAGTTCTGTTATAGTGATGAAAATTTTGTGCCCCCTCTATGATAGAAGGGGCCCAATGTAATAATTCTTCTCTCTTAGAATATCTGATATAATATATTTTGCCTTCACAGGGCATGAAAGGTATGATGGGCTCAGTGTGGGACTATAGTTTTGGCAGTTAAGGCACTCAGTTCTGGTTTTAATTAGGTCAGTTTTGGTGAGGAGAAGTCCAGATTGTTCAGCTTATGCATAGCCTCCATTCCCAGCACCATTGCCAATTTATACTTGGGTTAATTGAGTAATCCCTGTGGTAGATGAGGACAGAGGCTGACTGGCAATTCATAGGAGATTTTTTGTTCATCCAAGTATTGAGAATCTTCCTTGAATAGGATAACCTTTAGCAATTATTCACATGACCACAAGTATTCCCACCCCCTTTGTCCATTCTGGGAGGTCCACCCATTTATGCCTTTTGCCAACATTTAAAATTCACATGGAAAAAACATAAGCATCTTCTCATGAATCATTATATGGCCATACTTCTTGACTTGACTCCTTCTGCCCAAAGTGTGCATTCAGATATACTGCCCAAAGTTCTGTCCACTTGGGTTGTAGTATGGTTCACTTCCAGCTGGTGCTAGCATTTCATATAGCATTTCATAGTCTGGTCTTCAGCTATTCCTTATAAGTCTTGGGAGTGTCTGGCAAGAAGGGATGCAATGCAGCAGGAGTTTGTGTTCTAAAACACTGTACCCCATACTCATGTAAATTCCTTGTAATTCAGTACTAGGGCTTAATCTTGTACCTACCAATTCCAGTTGATAAAGAATTGCTACTACTGTTCTCCCCCAACTTTATGGATTGGTAGATAAGATTGTACCCAGTTTATAATAGATATTTCAGGTGACATAATGAGTAAGTATCCCATGATCATGCATTCAGTCTGTACCGGAGCCCATTGGCATTCTGGGGTTTGTTTCTCAAAATGAAATTAGTTACAGCAGAAAGCGATGTGACTTTGCACCAAAGCCCTAGGATGCCTTGCTGTGATTTTCTTATTGGGGCTTTCAGAGGGTCTATAGAGAATCCCTATTTACTCTGACACTTTCAACATCATCGGACCTGTTTTTTCTTAAGACCCATGTACAGGATAGCTAGCACTCCAGCCTGGAGTTGCTGCAGAGTATTTTCTATGAGTCCTCTTCTAAACTGGCAGTCACATGGGTTAACTGGTAAATGGGCTGGAACAACCTAACCAAATACATTATACATTGCATTCCAAATCCAAAGTAGCTCAGCAGTTATGCCTATTTTGTACAGGTAGGCTGTTCAAGGTATAGTAACTTATCTTCACTTTAGTGGAGAAAACTTTACATGCTGTGCATGAACAGATATTGATAATCTTCACAGATACTGTAGATCCTTGAAATTTCATGGATTTCATATCTTATCCGATGGCAGGTTAATATCTTAAGAAGACATAGGATATTTGCAATTTTCTGCACAGAAGTTTCATTTAGAATGATATCATCAATTTGTTGGGCTAACATGATTTCCTGAGAGTTCCATATAATCAAGGTTCCTGTAGACAGTATTATGACAAAACAGGAGAACTGAAGAAAGGCCAAACATATACTGCTGTACCTGACAAGTTAAAGTGTACTGCTTGTAGTATCATTGTTATTTATATGGAGAAAAACACTTTACAGCCAAAGGACTGTGCTGATTAGCTTTAGGAAAGATAACAGATCTGAAAGAGATGCTACAATATTTTTCATTTTCCAATTATATTTACAATAATCTGCAGTTGTTCTATAAGACCTAATCGGTTTTTGCATCAGTTAAACAAACAAGATAAATGGAAATGGGGCAATGATAATCTTTATTCCATCAATGATGGTGGCTCTAATGCTTGCATTTTTTCCCAAGGATGCTGTATTGTTTTTCAATTACTATTTTGCAATGGAAGCATACTTCCAGGTGCTTTGATGGGACCCCTTTAACATAATAGCTTTTGTTCCATTGGAGCCAATGTGTAGTCATCTGAAGAAATGTTCATTCCAAATATGTGTTCAAGACCTGGGAAAATAACCACAGGATTAATCCATGGACACACTACGTTCACTGTGAGATGAATTTGGGCCCAATCTTTATTTATCACATGACTTCTATAAGTCCTCCAAATTGATCCTTCTAAACCTGCTTATTTTTCTTTGTCTTCTGAATAGTCACCCCTGTAAATAGCTGCAGATCCCCTTAAGGAAAGCTGAGATACCTCTGTGCCTCAGTTTCTTAATCTGTGAAATGATAATACTTTCCAAATATTAATAGGAGTACTATTAGTAGTACTTTCCTCATAGCACAACTGTGAGGTTTATGTTGCTAAATATATGTAAAACAGTTAGAACACTGCCTGTGACATGAGTGTTATATAAGTGCTTACTATTATTGTTCTTGTTACTATTATTATTTATATAGAAAGAATAAAATTTATCAAAAGTCAATGGTTAGGGAAACATCTTCAAGACCTTGTAGTGCTTTCTTGGACCATATATCCAAAGCACATGCAACAAAAGAAAAACTAGATAAATGGGACCTCCTCAAAATTAAACACTTTTGCACCTCACAGGACTTTGTCAGAAGGGTGAAAAGGCAGCCAACTCAATGGGAAAAAATATTTGGAAATCACATATCTGATAAGGGTTTAATATCCAGGATATATAAAGAGATGTTACAACTCAACAATAAAAAGAGAAATGAACCAATTGAAAAATGGGCGAAAGACTTGAATAGACATTTCTCTGAAGAAGAAATACAAATGGCACAAAAACACATGAAGAAATGCTCAGCATCACTCGTGATTAGGGAAATGCAAATCAAAACTACAATGAGATATCATTTCACACCTATCAGAATGGCCACTATTAAAAAGACGGAAAACTACAAGTGTTGGAGAGGATGTGGAGAGATAGGAACACTTCTTCACTGTTGGTGGGAATGCAGAATGGTACAATCACTATGGAGGGCTGTTTGGCAGTTCCTAAAGAAGTTGAAAATAGACTTGCCACGTGACCCTGCAATACCACTACTGGGTATATACCCAGAAGAACTAAGAGCAGTGATACGAACAGACATCTGCACACCGATGTTCATAGCAACATTATTCACCATTGCCAAAGTTGGAAACAACCCAGGTGTCCATTACCAGATGAATGGATAAACAAACTGTGGTCTATTCACACTATAGAATATTATGCAGCTGTAAGAAGAAATGACGTCGTAAAGCACATGGCAACATGGATGAACCTGGAGGACATTATGTTGAGCGAAGCCAGCCAGACACAAAAGGACAAACACTGTATGATTGCATTACTATGAACCAAATATATTGGGTAACATATTGTTTGATTAAAAAAAAATTTTATATGTATCCATTACATTTAATTGAGAAATGTATATACTTATTCATCTGTGTTTGCTTTATACTTTTTAATTGTTTATATTTTCAATTATTAAATGTACAAAATAAAGTTAAAAAAAAAAAAAGTTAATGGTGAGGTATAGCTGATCTCATGAGAAATTAAGAGAAACTCCACAGGGCAAAAAACAAAGAGGAACCTGAAAAGCAGCAGGTTAAGAGATAATTTGGATGCCATGGAGCTTCCTTATGTGATTTTTCCTTCCTCAGTGTTTGAATCAATAAAAAGGCAAGTGCTTTTGTGCCTATAGTGGGAAATATATTGCACAGCCCAATATCACGATCCACTTTTTTAAAATGAAAGAAACTGTTTGTGTATTTATTTAGGGGGTATTCATTAATTTTGCAATTTGCACATTTCATTGTAATATATTTTAAAAGTAGAAAATAAAATTAATTTGTTTCAGCCATTTCTCCATTCCCAAATTTCTCTTTTATTTCAGGTCTAAACACATTGTTTTCATTTGACCTATTTAAGCCAAGTATGTATTTGTTCATGGAATATGAGCTTTCTTAACAAAGTAAAAAGGTGTTCATTATATCATAATACCACTGCAGATTAGGGAAATTGTAGAAATTCTGTCTATTAATGCAACATTTTTAGGAGGTTTTAAATGTGAGTTTTTTCTTTTCTTTTTTTAAATTTTTTTTTTTTTATTTTTAAAGAAGCTTTAGATTATGGAAATGTTACATAAAAATTATAAGGGATTCCTATAGGCCCCACTCCCTCCCTCTCCCACACTTTCCCACATTAACATCCTACATTAGTGTGGTACATTTGTTGCCATTGATGAACTCATATTGAAGCATTGCTACTAACCATGGATTGCAGTTTACATTATAGTTTACACTCTATCCTGCATAATTTTGTAAGTTTTGACAAAAAATAAAGTAGCTTGTATCCATCACTGCAATGCCATTCAGGACAAGTCCAATGTCCCGAAATGTCCCCATATTACACCCATCCCTCAGAACCTCTGGTAGCCACTGCCTTTACATCAATTATAAGAGTTTTTCCATTGCTAATAATAATAAGTTTTTAGTAAAATAACAAGTCTACTTTAGTCCATTGTTCATTCCCCAGTCTTGAAGACCCAGTGATGCCCAGTCTCTTTCTAATTGAGAGGGGGTTTAGATCCCATGGGACAGATGGATGGAGCTATGTTGCTTGCAGTTGCAAACACTCTCTGTTCCTTGGGAAGATCCACTTTTTAAAATATTAGTTAAACTCATAAGCTTACACACTACCAAGATGGCACCGTTGTCTGTTTGTTGTTTTCCTTGTTTTTGCTCATTCTTTGTGCTTGTTGTCTGCTTGTTCTCTGTTTGTTTTTACTTTAGGAGATATGGAGAACCAAACCCGGGACCTCCCATGTTTGAGGCAAGTGCTCAACTGCTTAAGCCACATCTGTTCCCTGCTTGTTTGTATTTGCTCATTGACTGCTTGTTGTTTTAGCTTGATGTCTGCTTGTTGTTTTTGCTTGATGTCTGCTTGTTGTTTGCTTGTCTTCTTTAGGAGACACCAGGAACTGGATTTGGGACCTCTCATATAGGAGGCAGGCACTCAACTACTTGAGCCACATCCACTCTCTGCCTCAAGTATTTTGACACTCTGTGTTTAGATGCATACACATTCAGGATTGTTATGCATTCTTGGAGTGTTGACCCCATTATCATGATACAATGACCTTCATTATCCTTGAAAATTTACCTTGACTTGAAATCTGCTTTGTCTGAATTTAATATAGCTATTTCCGCTTTATTTTTATTAGTGTTAGCATGGAATATTTTTCTCCATGTCTTTACTATTAAATCTATCTGTTTATATTTAAAGTGGATTTTTTTTTCCTATTGTCTATCTTGTGTCATTGTCTTTTTTTAAAAATTTATTTAACATTTTTTAAAACTTATTTTGTACATTTAATAATTGAAAATATAAACAATTAAAAACTAAAAAGTAAACACAGATGAATAAATATATACATTTCTCAATTAAATGTAATGGGTACATATAAAATTTTTTTTTGAATAATCAAACAATATATTACACAATATATTTGGTTCATAGTAATGCAATCATACAGTATTTGTCCTTTTGTGTCTGGCTTGCTTCACTCAACATAAGGTCCTCCAGGTTCATCCATGTTGCCATATGCTTTATGACTTCATTTCTTCTTACAGCTGCATAATATTCTATCGTGTGAATAGACCACAGTTTGTTTATCCATTCATCTGTTGATGGACACCTGGGTTGTTTCCAACTTTTGGCAATGGTGAATAATGTGGCTATGAACATCTGTGTGCATATATCTGTTCATGTCACTGCTCTTAATTCTTCAGGGTATATACCCAGTAGTGATATTGCAGGGTCACGTGGCAAGTATATATTCAACTTCTTTAGGAATTGCCAAATAGTCCTCCATAGTGGTTGTACCATCCTGCATTCCCACCAACAATGAAGAAGTGTTCCTATCTCTCCACATCCTCTCCAACACTTGTAGTTCTCTGTCTTTTTAATAGTGGCCATTCTGATAGGTGTGAAATGATATCTCATTGAAGTTTTGATTTGCATTTCCCTAATCATGAGTGATGTTGAGCATTTCTTCATGTGTTTTTTTGCCATTTGTATTTCTTCTTTGGAGAAATGTCTATTCAAGTCTTTTGCCCATTTTTTTAATTGGGTCATATGTCTTTTTATTGTTGAGTTGTAACATCTCTTTATTTATCCTGGATATTAAACCCTTATCAGATATGTGATTTCCAAATATTTTTTCCCATTGAGTTGGCTGCCTTTTCACCCTTCTGACAAAGTCCTGTGAGGTGCAAAAGTGTTTAATTTTGAGGAGGTCCAATTTATCTACTTTTTCTTTTGTTGCACGTGCTTTGGGTGTAAGGTCCAAGAAACCACCACCTATTACAAGGTCTTGAAGATGTTTCCCTACATTTTCTTCTAGTAATTTTATGGTCCTGGCTTTTATATTTGATCTTTGATCCATTTTGAGTTGATTCTTGTGTAGGGGGTGAGATAGAGATCTTCTTTCATTCTTTTGGTTATAGATATCCAGTTCTCCCAACACCATTTGTTGAAGAGACTGTTTTTTCCCATCAGTGTGGGCTTGGTAGGTTTGTCAAAAACCAGTTGACTGTATAGGTGAGGGTATATTTCTGGATTCTCAATTCTATTCCACTGATCGATATGTCTATCTTTATGCCAGTACCATACTGTTTTGACCACTGTAGCTTTGTAATATGTTTCAAGGTCAGGCAGTGAAATTCCTCCCACATTGCTCTTCTTTTTTAGAATACTTTTGGCTATATGGGTGCACTTACCCTTCCAGATGAATTTGGTAATTGCTTTCTCTAATTCTGTAAAGTAAGCTGTTGGGATTTTGATTGGTATTGCATTGAATCTATAAATTAGTTTGGGCAAGATTGACATCTTCACGATATTTATTCTTCCAATCCATGAACACGGAATGTCTTTCCATTTGTTTAGGTCTTTTAAATTTTCCTTTTGCATTGTTTTATAGTTTTCTGCATATAGGTCCTGTACTTCTTTGGTTAAATTAACTCCTAGGTATTTGAGTCATTCTTGCTATTGAAAATGGAATTTTCCTTCTGATTTCCTCCTCAGATTGTTCAGTACTATTGTACAAAAACAATACTGATTTTTGGGTGTTGATCTTGTATCCTGCCACTTTGCTGAACTCATTTATAAGTTCAAGTAGCTTTGTTGTAGATACTTCAGGATTTTCTAAATACAGGATCATGTCATCCGCAAACAGTGAGAGTTTTACTTTCTCTTTTCCTATTTGGACGCCTTTAAATTTTTTGTCTTGTCTAATTGCCCTAGCTAGAACTTCTAGTACAATGTGAATAACAATGGTGACAGTGGGCATCCTTGTCTTGTTCCTGATCTTAGGGGGAAAGCTTCAACCTTTCCCCATTTAGTATGATGTTGGCTGTGGGCTTTTCATATATGCCTTTTATCATATTGAGGAATTTTCCTTTTATTCCTATCTTTTGAAGTATTTTTATGAAAAAAGGATGTTGGATTTTGTTGAATGCCGTTTCTGCATCTATTGAGATGATCATGTGGTTTTTTTCCTTCAATTTGTTAATGTGGTGTATTACGTTGATTGATTTTCTTATGTTGAACCAGCCTTGCATACCAGGAATAAATCCCACTTGGTCGTGATGTATAAGTCTTTTGATATGCTGTTGGATTCGATTTGCAACTATTTTGTTGAGACATTTGCATCTGTGTTCATTAGAGAGATGGGTCTATAATTTTCTTTTCTTGTTGAATCTTTTTCTGGCTTTGGTATTAGGGTGATGTTGGCTTCATAAAATGTGTTGGGTAATTTTCCATCCTCTTCAATTTTTTGGAAGAGTTTAAACAGGATTGGTGTTAATTATTTTAGAAATGCTTGGTAGAATTCACCTGTGAAGCCATCTGGTCCTGGACTTTCCTTTGCTGGGAGATTTTTGATGACAGATTCAATCTCTTTAATTGTGATTGGTTTGTTAAGTTCTTGTATTTCTTGTTGTGTCAGAGTAGGTTGGTTATGAGTTTCTAGAAATTTGTCCATTTCATCCAGGTTGTCCAGTTTGTTGGCATAAAGTTTCTCATAATATCCTCTTATGATTCTTTTTATTTCTGTGAGGTCATTTGTAATTCCCCCCCTTTCATTTCTGATTGTATTTATTTGCATCTTCTCTCTTTTTTTCTTTGTTAATTTAGCAAGTTGTTTGTCAATTTTATTGATCTTCTCAAAGAACCAGCTTTTGGTTTTGTTGATTTTCTCTATTGTTTTTCTGTTCTCATTTTCATTTATTTCTGCTCTAATCTTTATTACTTCTTTCCTTCTTTTTGCTTTGGGATTGGTTTGCTGTTCTTTTTCTAGTTTCTCAAGTTGTTCAGTTAAATCTTTGAGTTTAGCTCTTTCTTGCTTTTTAATATAGGTATTTAGGGCTATAAATTTCCCTCTCAAGACTGCCTTCGCTGTATCCCATAAGTTTTGATACATTGTATTCTCATTTTCATTTGTCTCGATATGTTTACTGATTTAACTTGCAATTTCTTCTTTGACCCACCGAATATTTAGGAGTGTGTTGTTCAGTCTCCACACATTTGCAAATTTACTTTTTTCCTGTCTGTTACTGATTTCTAGTTTCATTCCATTATGATCTGAGAAGGTGCTTTGTATAATTTCAATCTTTTTATATTTATTGAGAGCTGTATTGTGACCTAACATGTGGTCTATGCTGGAAAAAGATCCATGGGCAATTGAGAAGAATGTATAACCCGCTGAGTTTGAATGCAGTGTTCTGTATATATCTATTAGGTCTAACTTGTTTATCATATTGTTCAAGTTCTCTGTTTCCTTGTTGATCTTCTGTCTAGTTGTTCTATCTAATGATTTGAGAGGGGTGTTGAAGTGTCCAAAGATTATTGTAGAAATGTCTATTTTTCCCTTCAGTTTTGCCAGAGTTTGTCTCATATTTTGGGGGGCACCCTGGTTAGGTGCGTAGATATTTATGACTGTTATAACTTCCTGGAGGATCATCGCTTTTATTAATATAAAATGGCCTTCTGCATCTCTTATCACTTTTTTTGCATTTGAAGTCTGTTTTGTCTGATATTAGTATAGCTACCCCTGCTCTTTTCTGTTTACTATTTGCATGGAGTATGTTTTTCCAACCTTTTACTTTCAGCCGGTTTGTATCCTTGGGTCTGAGGTGAGTTTCTTGTAAGCGGCATATGGATGGCTCATGTTTTTTTATCCATTCTGTCAGCCTGTATCTTGATTGGAGAATTTAATCCATTCACATTCAATGATATTACTGAAACTGCACTATTTATTTCCTCCATTGTATTCTTTGGTTTTCATATGTCATCTTATTTTTGTCTCTCTTTTTACTCTTTTGGTTATCCTTTCTGCTTTTCTTTCTTCTATACTCTCCTCCAAGCCTCACTCTCCTGTCTTTTTCTTTCAGGGTCTAAGGCTTCCTTTAATATTTCCTGCAAAGGTGGATTCTTTTTTGCAAACTCTCTTAGTTTCTGTTTGTTTGTGAATACTTTATAATCACCTTCATATTTGAAGGACAGTTTTGCTGGATAAAGAATTCTCGGCTGGCAGTTTTTCTCTTTCAGTTTCCTAAATGTATCATACCACTGTCTTCTTGCCTCCATGGTTTCTGAAGAGAAATCTCCACTAAGTCTTACTGGACGTCCTTTGTACATGATAGTTTGCTTCTCTCTTGCTGCTCTGAGAATTTTCTCTTTATCTTTTACATTTGACATTCTGAATAATATGTGTCTTGGCATAGGTCTATGTGGATTTATTCTCATTGGGGTACGGTGTGCTTCTTGAACATGTAAGTTCAATTCTTTCATGAGAGTTGGGAAATTTTCAGCTATTATTTCCTCAAATACTCTTTCTGCCCCTTTTCCTTTCTCTTCCCCTTCTGGAACTCCCACGACACATATGTTCTTGCATTTTGTGTTGTCATTCAACTCTCTGAGCCCCTGCTCAAGTTTTCCCATTCTTTTCTCTCTCTGTTCTTTTCTCTCTTCAATTTTAGCTGCTCTGTCTTCAGTATCACTTATTCTTTCTTCTATCATTTCTAGTCTGCTGTTGTATGCCTCTAATGTAGTTTTGACTTCACCTATTGTCTTTCATTCCCATGAACTCCATTACTTTTCTGTTCAGGATTTCAAATTCTTCTTTGCGTTCGCTCAATGACTTCTTTTTTTTTTTTTTTTGGCTGTCAAATGATCATTTATTGAAATATTTTCCTTTGTAGTTCTTAACTAGCTGGGCACTCCACTGCACCACAGTTGATATCATCTATGATGTCATGAGGGTGGCGGCCATCCACATTGTAGCCCACAGACTGGGCCATCCCCAGAATCTCTTTAATAGTTCCAGAGAGTTCACTGGCTAAAGATCGGTGCCGCATCTTTTGGGCAATGCTGATGATCTCATCGAAAGTGATATTTCCACTGTGCTTAATGTTTTTCTGCTTCTTCCTGTCTCTGGGTGGTTCCTTAAGGGCTTTGATGATCAAGACAGAGGCAGAAGGTACCACCTCGATCTGGGCCTGTCTGTTCTGAATGGCCAGTTTCACTGTAATCCTTAGACCTTTCCAGTCACCAGTTGCCTTGGCAATGTCATCACCAACCTTTTTTGGAGACAGACCGAGGGGGCCAATCTTGGGGGCCAGGGCAGATGTGGCACTGACTTCCTCACCGGTGCACCTCAGGTACACGACTTTGATCTCGTTGGGGTCGAACTTGGGCAGCATGGCAGAGGCGGCTGGTGTCGGATGAACCTGGATGCGGGACGACCAAAGAAAGTTGCACCCTGGCCTCCTCCAAGCCGAAAGTGCTCAATGACTTCTTGATGTCATTGATCTCTTTAACTATATTCTCTTTCATCTCATTAATTTGATTTTGGAAATTTGTGCTCATCTCACTGATTAGTTCTCTCAAATTCTGCATCTCTTCTGGGACTTTGCTATATTCCTTTTCTTGGGCCATGTCTTCTATTTTCTTAGTATGGCTCATAATTTTTTGCTGGTACTTAGGCATCTAGTTAGTTTGTATTTTACTTAGATGCTCTATCTTTCTCTTTTATGGGGTTTTAGTGGCAGGAGGCTGTGAGTTACCACATCTCTTTGATTTTTGGCTCAACCTTGATTGTTAGTATTGTTCTGCTGGTTGCTCAAAACTGGGCACTGGACCCAGTAATTGGTTGTAGTGTCGTTTCCTAGGGCCTTGGGCAGGGAGGCTATAGAGGCCAGGAAAAGTCTCTCTTACATACTAATTTTCTTATGTGCACTTCCTTGGTCTGCCAGGAGATGGTGTTTGTTGGCAGCTCTCAATTCAATGTCTGGTCGGAGTGTATTTTTTGTGACACAGACCAGATCAATGTGATAGAGATTCCTGTCTGGGGGCTAAGAGCCCTGTGATTCAAACATTCTGAAACAGTTCTCCAGACTTCTCTCGTAGTGCCCCCTTTTCCCAGCTAGGAAATATTTCCACTCCCTTCTGAATCCTCAACAATCAGTCCCTGTTAGTAGAGGAGGAGATTGTGAGGTTTGTATATCTTTAGCTACTTGCAGGCTCCAAGGCAAACAATGGCGCAGCCCCACCTGGCCTGGAAGGGTTCTCGGGACAGGGCAGACCAAACCTGCGAGTCAAAAGCAGGGTCAGCCCCAGGCTCTCTCTCCCCTCTCCCGTGGAGTCCTCAACAATTAGTGCAGGCTAGAAGAGAGGGAGGTTGAGATGGTCGAATTTCTCCAGTCCTTCCTAGGCTCCCAGGGCAAACCGCCGTGTGGAAGGGTCCGTGGGGCTCTGCAACCAAATTTACAGGTCAGAACTTGAGTCAGCCTAGGCTGTGTCCCTCTCTCTCCCCTTTCTGGGAGTGGTAGATCCCTGGAGCCCCCTTTGTCTGTGGTCGCAGGCCCAGAGGTCTGAGAATTCTGAAGAGTGTTTGGGAGGGTGCCAGCAGCAGCAGAAGCTGCTACTTTCCAACTCACGATTCCGTTGTCGCAATTTCCCTCTTCTGTCCCTCTCTCCTCGGTGTGGTGTGCAGGCTTCACCTGTTGTCCTAAACCCTAGAAGATCGATTTTGGGGCTGTTTCAGCTTGTCCTCTAGCTTTTTTTCTGGAGAAGAGATTCCTGTGTCTTACTAGTCCACCATCTTCCTGGAAATCATCCCGTCATTGTCTTTTTGGTGGATCATTCGAGGGCCTGCACCTCTCTGTGCTGCATAGGTCTGGGATGCCTTTTTTCTTTTTTTACCAGGAGGTCCCAGGGAATGAACCCAGGTCCTCCATATGGTAAATGGGAACTCAATTGCTTGAGCCATAGCCATATCCCTAAACTGTTTTTCTTATATTTAACATATACCTGGATCTTCTTTTTAATTTCCCCTTCAATAGTCTCAATCTTTTGATTGGTGTATTTAGACCATTCATATTTAAAGTGATTATTGATATAGTTGGATCAATAGTGACCATATCTGAGGTTGCTTCCTACTCAATGCCCTTGTTCTTTTTTGTTTCTTTTTTTGTCTTCTACTTTTTTCCTGCCTACTCTGGTTTTAACTGAGTGTTTCATATGATTCCATTTTCTCTTCTCTCTTAGTATATGAAATATAGTTATTTTTCTTGGATTCTTTTAATGATGACCCTAGAGTTTTCAATTCACATTTACAATTAATCCAAGACCATTTTCAAACAATAGTATAACACTTCATTGATAATTCAGGTGCCTTAAAAGAGAATATTCCCATTTCTTCCCTCGCACTCCACATAATATTGCTATCTTTCTTTTCACTTATCCAGATGATATAATCATCCAATATATTGTTGTTAGTATTGTCTTGAACAGCTGTTATCTGTTAAATCAGTTTAGAATAAGATAAATGGAAGATTTTTTTAAACTTTCATTTGTTCCTTATCAAATGCTCATCCTTTCTTTATGTACAGTTGAGTTTCTGACCTTTGTAATTTTCCTTCTTTCTGAAGAACTTCTTTTAGCATTTCATGCAAGACAAATCACCTGGTTACAAATTCCCTCAATTTTTCTGTATCTGAGAAAAAGTTTAATTTATTGCTTTTGAGGGATACAGAATTCTAGTTTCGTGTTTTGTTTTGTTTTTTTCCTTTTAACATTTAAAAATTTCAGTCCACTCTTTTCTTCCTTGCATGGATTCTAAAGACAAGTGATACTTAATTCTTACACTTGCTTCTTTAGAGATAAGGTGTCTTTTTTTTCCTCTGACTTTCAAGATTTACTTGTTGTCTTTAATTTTCTGAAGCTTGAATATGATATTCCTAAGTGTAGTTTTCTAGTAATTACCCTGTTTGTTGTTCTCTGAACTTCTTGAATCTATGGTTTGTTGTCTGCCACTCATTTTTGAAAAATTTTAACCATGATTACTTCAAACGTTTCTTCTGTTCTTTGCTCTTTCTTCTTGTGTTGTATTAGCATTATGTGTATGTTGCATTTTTATATTTGTCCCATAATTCTTGGATATACTGTTTCATTTTATTCATTCCTTTTCCCCTTTACTTTCCAGGTTTGTAAGTTTCTATTATCATACCCTTCAAACTTATTGATTATTTCCTTAGCTGTATCCATCGTACTAATGTGCCTATCAAAAGCATTCTTCAACACAACACATTATGACAGGATGAACACTCACACACTCCCCAGAAGCCTACTCCAGATGTGCCCCATCCTCAATGCCCCCCCCAACCTACACCCTAAACCAGCTACACTACCTTGTCATATTGCCATAAGAGCATTCCCACTCCTGCACTTTCAACTTCATATCCACAAATTCTGTGTTCACATGGTTCCTCACCCATCTCTCCCCCCAATTTCCTGGGTATTTTAACCCACCCTTCTTAATCTACCCACCTTTCAACCCTGCACCAGCAAACCCCATAATATCACTACCCACCTGTCTTATCCTTCAATATGCAAGTATACTCTATCACTTTACTATAGATTATGTCCATATGGGTGATGGATCAAAACTTTCTCTTCCCTTTCTCTCTCTTGTTAACCTATCTTTCAGACAATGGCTCTCAGGTACTGCTCACTTTCATCAATTCAAATCAGTGAGGTCACGTAATGTTCATCCTTCATTGCCTGGCTTGCTTCACTCAGCATAAGGTCTTCAAGATTCATCCATGTTATTCCATGTGTTAGCACTTTATTCCTTCTTACAGCTGGGTAATATTCCATTGTATGTATGTACCACATTTTGTTTATCCATTCATCTGCTGATGGGCATCGGGGCTGATTCCAACTTTTGACAATATTGAACAATGACGCTATGAACATTGGTGTGCATATATCTGTTTGTGTCTGCTTTCAATTCTTCTGGGTATATACCCAGCAGTGGAATCGCTGGATCATACGGGAAATCTATTGTTAGTTTTCTGAGGAACCCCCAAACTGTCCTCCACAGTGGCTGGACCATCCCACAGAAGCAAGGAAGTATTTTTATCTTATCTTCACATTGGCAGCTCATTGAGGCTTGTAGAGGTAAAACTCATGAAAGTGTGGGGGGTTACTCTAAGTCTCGGGCTCCAGATATTTTTATCTCTCAAGTTAGCCTATGCTCAGTCACCAGTAATACAGTGTACAGTAATATTATAAGACAAAGAAAGAGGAAAGGAAGGCCCATCCAAAGGAAGAGGAAAAAATCAAGAAAACATCAACAAAGAAGACCAGAATGTGAACATACTGGACAAAGACTTAAAAAAAATTTCTATATATTCAAGGAAATGAAGGAAACTGTAGAGAAAGAGCTAAAAGATATTAGGTAAACAACGAACAACATGCAAAGGTCAATAAAGAGATAGAAATTTAAAAAAAGGAATCACACAGAACTACTAGAATTGAAAGCCACAATAACAAAATGAAAAATTACCACAAAGGTTTCAACAACAGATTGGAGCTGGCAGAGGAAAGATTCAGTGAATTCAAAGGTAAGACAAATGACATGAGTCAGCATGAAGAGCAGAAAGAAAAGAAAATTACATAAAGTGAAATTTGCCTAAGAGATCTCTGGGAGACCACCAAAGGTACCATATATGCATTATGGGAGTCCCAGAATGATAAGAGAGAGAGAAAAGTCTGGAAAGGACTTCAAAGAAATAATGACTCAAAACTTCCATGTATTAGTAGAAGGAAAGAATATACCCATCCAAGAAACTCAACAGAAAGAAAACAGGATAAATGTGAAAGGAAAACACCCTCAGACACAGAGTAGTTAAACTGTTGAATGCAAAGTACAAGGAGTGAATTCTGAACACTGTTAGAGAAAAGCAATGTCATGTACAATGTAGTACCAATTAGATGAAGCATCAATTTCTCCTCAGAAACCATGGAGGCAAGAAGGCAGTGGGTTGAAATACTTAAAGTGCTGAGAGAAAACAATAGCAAATGAAGAATTTTGTATTCAGTGAAACTTTCAAAAATGAGAAGATCACTCTAAGATTTGGAACAATAAAAGCATGCCCTGTGTCACCACAAATAAACTTTGTACTAGAAGTTCTAGCTTGAGCAATTAGGTAAGAAAAAGAATCCAAATAGGAGATGAAGAAGTGAAACTTTCGCTACTTGCAGATGAAATGATCCTATATTTAGAAAATCCTGAAAAACAGCAATGAAACTACTAGAGCTAATAAATTCAGTGAAGTGGTGGGATACAAGATCAACATGTAAAAATCAGTAGTCTTTCTATACACTAGAAATGAACAATCTGAGGAAGAAATCAGGGAACAAACTCCACTCACAATAGCACCTAAAAGAATCAAATATCTAGGAATAAATTTAACCAGGTATGTAAAGGATCTGTACACAAAAAACTCCAAAACATTGTAAAAGAAATTAAAGAAGAACTAAATAAATGGAAGGACATTCAATGTTTGGGGATAGGAAAACTAAATATCATTAAGATGTCAATTCTACCCAAATTGATTTACAGATACAACAAAATCCCAATCAAAATTCCAGCAGCCTATGATATACTGTTGGAATTTGTAGAAATGTAAAAGCCAATTATCAAATTTATTTGGAAGCAGTAGGGACTTTGAATAGCCAAAAGTATCTTAAAGTAGAAGAACAACATCAGTGGACTCTATTTCCTCACTTTAAATCATATTACAAAGCTACAGTGATCAAAGCAGCATAGTATTGGCATAAAGATAGACATATAGATCAATGGAATTGAATTTAGAGGGTTCGGAAATGGACCCTCACCTCTATGATCGACTGATTTTTTAACAAGGCTACCAAGGCCACTCAGCTGGGACAGAGCAGTCTCTTCAACAAATGTTGTAGGGAGAACTAGATATCCTTATCCAAAGAATGAAAGGGGACCCATATCTCACACCTTACATAAAAATTAACTGAAGGGGGATTGATGTGGTTTAAATGGTTGGGCATCCATCTCCAATATGGAGGGACCTGGGTTTGATCCCCTGGACCTCTAGGTTAAAAAAAAAAAAAATTAACACAAAATGGAGCAAAAAGCTAAATATAAAATCCAGGACCATAAAACCCTTAGAAAAAAAATTTAGTAAAGCATCTTCAAGATCTTGTGGTAGCAGGTGGTTTCTTAGACCTCAAACCCATAGCACAGGCAATAAAAGAAAAAAACAGATAAATGAGACTTTCTCAAAATTAAATGCTTCTGTACTTTAAAGAACTCTCTTAAGAAATTGAAAGGCAGCCTACTCAGTAGGAAAATGTATTTGGAAACCACATATTTAATAAGGGTTTACCATCCATGATGTAGAAAAAGATCATACAATTCAATGATAAAAAGACAAACGAACCAATTTATAAATTGGAAAAAACATGAATAGTTGCTTTTCCAAAGAGGAATTACAAATGGCAAAATAGAACATGAAAATAGTTCAACATCACTAGCTATTAGGAAAATGCAAATCAAAACTACATTAAGATATAATTTTACACCTATTAGAATGGCCACTATTAAAAAAAAAAAAAATAAAACAGAAATCTACTAGTGTTGGAGAGGATGTGGAGAAATAGGAACACTTATTCACTGTTGGTGGGAGTGTAGAATGATGTAGCCACCATGAAACAGATTGGCAGTTCTTCAGGAATTTAAATATAAAACTGCCATGCAACTGGCAGTTGCTTTCCTAGGTATACACTCAGAAGAACTGGAAGTAGGGATGTGAAGAGAAGTGCACACTGATCATCATACTGGCATTATTCACAATTACCAAAAGGCTGAAAGACAGCTGAGGTGTCTGTAAACAAATGAATGGATAAACAAAATGTGGTATATGCATAGGATGGAATGGTATTCAGCTGTAAGAAAAAATGAAGTTGTGATGCACATAACTACATGGATGAACCTTAAGGATATTATGTTGAGTGAAACAAGCCAGACATAAAAGGATAAATACTGTATGATCTCACTAATAGGGACTAAACATAATGAGCAAAGTCATGGAGTTTTAATAGTTAGAAGATTGGTTACCAGAAGATAGAATGAGGATAGAGAATGGAGAGCAGTGGCTTAATTTGTGCAGAATTGGTAATAAGGTTGATTGTAAATGCTTAGAATTGGATTGAGGTGATGTTAGCACATTAGAGCGAATGTAATTAGCAGTGCCAGTGTAGGGGTATGATTGTGGCTGAAAGGGATAGCTTAGGGTTTTGTATGTCACTAGAAGAAAAGCTGAGGGATGAAACATGGACCTATATAGCATAGTGAACCCTGTTGCAGATGATGAGTGTGAATAATATTACAAAATTAAGAATGTTCTTCAATGAAGCAGAACAAGTGTACATTAATATTATAAAATGTTAATAACAGGGTGGTTTCTGAGCTATAGTGCACCTAAAGCAAACTATGGACTGTAGTAAAGAGTAATATATAAATTTTTTCATCAATTGTAAAAAAAAGTGGGAGAAAATTATAAGTGACAGAAACCAGACACAAAGTACTATATAGTACTTTGTCATATACTGTTTAACTCAATTTATGTAAAATAAAAATATAAATAAATTTATAGAGTTGGAATTAGATTAATGGAATGTATGGCAAGGAATGGCTAAGGGATGGGGCCTTTTCTTTTTGGTGTAATGAAAATGCTGTAATATTGATTGCGATGATGAATGCACAACTCTGTGATAATACAAGAACCCATTGAATGTACACTTTGGATGGAGTTTATGGTAATGAATGTATCTCAGTAAACTTGTTTTAAAAATAAGGAAGAGATTAAGACATTCCTAAATAAACAAAAGCTGAGGGAGTTCATTACCAGTAGATTTTCCCTACAAGCAATGCTAAAGGGCTTCTTCAGACTGAAAGGAAAGGACATTAGATGGGTTCAAAATGTCATAAAGAGGAGGGGAGGGAGAAGATGGAAGCCAAGTAAGGAGCTCCAAGAATCAGCTTGTCCTACTGGGCAGGTAGTAATCACCCAGAGCTATCCTATCTAAAGAACCTGTCTGGGGGATCAAGGAGACCAGAAGAGCATCCTGCAACATCCTTGAAATAATGGAAGTAGGAGACTGCACATCTGCAGTGAAGTTGCATGAGTAAAGCACTCCACCCTGCAGAGGATTGTACCCATCCTTCACTGGTGGCACAAGCCACCTTGAGAACTATTCCATGGCTGGAGTTTGAAGCTCAATTTCCCCAAAACAGGAGGAAGAGACAGTTGGCCACTGATTTCAGCTACTAATTCATAAATTTGGCTGGCTAAGAACAGCTAAAGTTTGAACCTGTGCAAATTGGAAAGATGCCAGTAGCTGCCATTTTAACTCTTTCCCCCAGCATGAGGGGAAACAGGGCTGATTGAAAATCACAGTGATGGTAGGGACTGGCTTCTTTCCACCCAGATTGGACTGCATCTCTAGTCTAGGCTCCAGCCCCACCTCTGGCAGGGAGGAAACTGGCTGGACCTGCACTAGCCTATCCAGGTAACTGCAAGTGCTTTCAACCAGATGAATAGTCAGACACTTGGGGCTCCATCCCTGCCCCACAATAGGTTAGGAGAGGAGCTGTATCTTCTTGGGATTCCTGGGCAATTGCAGGTGCTTTTGGCCCACATAAACTGGTTTGTTAAGCACCTCTGATTCCGTCTCCACCCCTCCACCCCCATAGAATTGGAGGTGGCTGATGTTTCTTCAGCTTCTTTGTGCAACTGCAGGCACTTTCAGCCCACACTACTGGATACTCAGATACCTGTTTCTCCATTCCCACCCCAAAAAAGAGGGGAGCTGTGTTTCTTCAGCCTCTCTGGACAACTGCAGGTGTTTGGGGCCCACATAAACTGATCAAGCACCTTCAATTCCATCTCTACCCTTGTCCTCCCCTCCCATTTGATGGGAGGGGGCTGGTGTTTCCTCAGCCTCTCTGGGCAACTGCACATACTTTTGGACTGCACACACTCATCTGTTGGGTGCCTGTCTCCACCCCCACCCCTGATAGAACAAAAGGGGCCTGTGTTTCCCCAGCCTCTGTGAGTAACTGCAGGTGCTTTTGGCCCACAGAGACTGAACAGTCAGACACCTATAGCTCCATCCCTGCCCCCAAGTAAGATAGGAGGGGAGCTGTATTGCCTCAGTCTTTCCGGGCAATGGCAGTCACTTTTGACCTGCACAGACTAGACTGGTGGGTACCTGTGGATTCACCCTTATGCCCTGATAGAATAATAGTGGGCTGGTGTTTCCTCAGCCTTTCCAGACCATGGCCAGCATGCTTGGCCAGCACAGACTGAACTGTTGGGTGCCTGTGGATCCACCCCCAGCCCCTAATAGTATAGGAGGGGGCTGGTGTTTCTTCAGCTTCTATAGGCAAAAGAAAGTACTTTTGGCCTATGTGGACTGGACTATTGGGCACCTGTGGTTCCATCCCTACCCCCTAAAGGACAAAAGGGACAGTAAGCCCTCAGCCTCTGAGGGCAAGTACAGGCCCATTTGGCATACATGGATTAGATTTTTGGCACTCCAGAGAGTCCATCTCCTACCCTACCAGGGAAGAAGGGGAGCCAGTGGTATATTGGTCTACTTGGGGAAGTGTGGCCATTTTGTATCTGCATAGCACAGATTGTTGACCACCTACTACAGCTCCATCCCCACCCCAAGCATGGGAGGAAATTGTGTGCAACTTCATCAATCTCTCTGGGAAACTACAGATAGTTTTGAACTGCATTATTTGGATTATTAAACATGGCTGTAGCTCTGTTCCTATCCCTGGTGAAAGGTGGGAGAAGCTTCATCAGTCCTGGGCAATGCGGAGAGCATCAGTCTCCAGAGTTTACAGTACCAACTACATCCTCAGCTCCTACTACACAACCAGCAATGGAGAAAGGGCAAGGAAGCCTTAAAGTAAAGAGAGAAACTGCACCCAGAATAAATATATCTAGTAAGCCAGATAACAATACACCAACCGAAAATTACAATCCATACCAAGAAACAGGAAGATATGGCCCAGTCAAAGGAACAAAATAAGCCTCCAGATGACATAAAAGATTTGAAACAACTAATCATAGATGTTCAAATAAATCTCCTTAATAAATTCAATGAGATAGCTAAATAAATTGAGGATATTAAGACACTAGGTGAGCACAAAGAATTCGAAAGCATACATAGAAAAATAGCAGATTTCATGGGAATAAAAGGTACAGAAAATGAAATTAAAAATATACTGGGAGGCAGCAGATTTGAGGAGGCAGAGATAAGGATCGGTGACTTTGAAGACATGGCCTCCAAAAGTGTATATACAAAAGAACAGTTGAACAAAAGAATGGAAAAAAATGAACAAAGTCTCAGGGAACTAAACAACAGCAAGAGATGTGCAAACATATGTGGCATGGGTGTCCCAGAAGGAGCAGAGAAGGGAAAGGAGACAGAAGGAATATTTTAAAAAATAATAGTAGAAAATTTCCCAACACTATTGAAGGACATAGATATCCATGTCCAAGAAGCAAAACGCACTCCCATCTGAATAAATCTGAATAGAACAACTCTGAGACACATATACTACTCAGAATGTCAAATACCAAAGTAAAGTAAACATATGGATAATTATAAATGCTGCTCCTATTGTATTATATTTTTTGGTATGCAACTCCACTTCTGAATTCCTACAGGTACTGAAGTGAAAATCCATACAA
>JAKSZT010021474.1:2413510-2435970 GCA_026826555.1 Tolypeutes matacus | reverse complement strand
TTTAGCAACATGGCAGGGAACAAGATCAGTGTGCAACCATCACTATTATTTCTATACCCTATTAATGAACAATCCAGAGAGAACTTTTTTTAAAAATTCCATTTCCAATAGCAACTAAAAGAATCAAATATCTAGGAATAAATTTAACTGAGGTGCAAAGGGCTCATATGTGGAAAACTACAAAATATTGCTAAAAAGAAATCAAAGAACAGCTAAATGAATGGAAGGACATTGTAGGCTATGGATTCAATACTAAAATAGTAAATCAATTAATTCTAGCCAATGTGATTCACAGATTTATTGAAATTCCAATCAATGTTCTGTTGCCTTCTTTGCAAAAGTGGAAAAGCCATTCTTACTTTTATATGGAAAAGTAAGAGGCCCTGAATGACCACAAAATCTTTATTTTTTTTAACATATTTTTAATTTATTTTTAAAAGATACTTAGATTACCTAAAATGTTACATAAGAAAATATAAGGGATTCCCATCTGCTGCACTCCCCAGACCTCCCACTTTCCCCACATTAACAACATCTTTCATTAGTGTGGTACATTCATTGCAATTGATGAACAGATTTTGGAGCATTGCTACTAAGCATGGACCATAGTCTACATTGTAGTTTACACTCTCTCCCACTCAACCCTGCAGGTTATGGAAGAATAAGTAATGGCCTATATCGGTCATTGCAATGTAACTCAGGTCAATTCCAAGTCCAGAAAATGCCCCCATATTACACCTCTTTTTCCCCCCTCTCTGAACTCAGCACCCCAAGTGGCCACCATCTCCATATCAATGATACAATTTCTTCCATTGCTAGAATCACAACAAGTCTATAGTAGAATACCAGTTGCAATGTCACTTAGGACGATTCCCAAGTCCCAAAAAAGCCCCCATATTACAACTGTTTTTCCTTCTCCCTTCCCCCAGAGCCTCCAGTGGTCACTGCCTCCACATCAATGTTGTAATTTCTTCCAAATCACAATTTCTCTATGATATAATACCAGCAAGTACACTCAAGTCCATAGTCCACTACCCAACCATGAGAACTCTAGGATGTTGATGTCCAATCCACTTCCAACTGAGAGGAGGCCTAGATCCCATACAGTCGATAAATGGGACTCTCTTTCTTGCCATTGTATGCTCTCTCATTTCCTTGGTATGATGGTTGTCAATCCTCACCTCCTTGTTAGTTGTCCTGGGTGAGTTCAATGAACTGGAGAGTAGGTGCTGCAACTCCACTGAGGTTCTGGGCCCAGCTGACCCATGGACAACCCAAAGACTCCAGTCTCTGGATGTACACCTACAAACTCCAGCAGCAAGTATAGGTATAAATAGAAGGGACAGATCAGCCATGTGTGGGGAAGCCACAATCGAGTCCAACTCTGCCACTTTCAGGAGTACAAACTCCAAAGCAGAGCCCAATGGCAAGCTACCAAACTCTGGAGCTATCCACCCTGACCATAGGACTTGGGTGTCTCCAGAGCTCTCAGGGGCCCCACCATTTGGGACAGTATCCACTCTGGCAGTCCATGAGATCCTGCCCAGATGTGCACAAGCGTTGCCTCTGGTATGACCTCCCGACCCACTGCAAATCTCAGCCACACAAACTCACCTGTTTTTACCTTTTCTCCTTTTATTCAAGGTCATTTTCCAGTTGTATTGCCAGTCGGTACCCAGCAGCAATTCCTCGGTGCCAGGGAGTCCCATCCCTGGGAGTCATGCCCCATGCCAGGGGAAAGGCAATGCATCCACATGCTGAGCTTTGCCCAGATTGAGGCCACCCTGGGCAACAAGGAGGCTGTCAGGAGGCAACTCCCAGGCACCCCACAACACTATGCCACGTTTCAAACTCAAGAGCAAAGTCTCACGAGCACAGTCATCAACCTCAAGGGCCCATCAATGTATCCACCTCCTCCACCAGTCACTGCCCCTGCACTTGGGGGACTGTTGCTGCTCCACTAGAGAATGTGGCAGAGCTCTCCAAGATGGGAACTCAACACTCTCCCGGCTATTGCGTGAGTCTCCACTCACCACGACAATGCCCCGCCAACAGCCAAACATATCTATATACCCTATATGTATGCCCAGGTGACCCCCTTCCATGTATCCCCCACCTTCGACACCCTGCACTGATGATCCTCCCCTGCCCCAGCCGCAAGCCCTCCATGATCCAAAGCTTCCCCAAAAATGAAGCCATTAAAGCAGTCAAATACAATTATTAGGAAAATGAAACAATAATGATAAGTTTAAATATAAGAAATAAAATACATAAAAATTTAAAAAAACTAAAAATAAAATAAAAGTAAATGATTGGGATATTAAAAAATAATGAAAAATACTTAAAAAAAACTTTTTTGACATTTTGCCTTTCATCACTGAAATATCTGGTGTCCTATATATTCATTTTCTCCCATTTAATCCCCAGTGTCTTACTTTTTTAAATTTTGTTTTCGAAGAAGCTTTAGGTCACAGTAAAGTCACATACAGAATACAGGGAACTCCCATATACCCAACATCTTCCCCCTTTCTCCTCTTCCCGTATTAATACCTTTTTATGTGTGGATGGTACCTTTGTTACAACTGATATAAAAAATAGTGAAACATAGCTACTAACCAGGGTCAATGGTTTATATAATGGGTTACATTTTAGACCACACACTTTCATAAATTTTGATGATAATTAACATGGCCTGTGCTCATCATTGCAAGATCATGTAGAACACTTCCATTGCCCACTAAATACCCCCTGTCTGATCTATTCTATTCTTCCATCCACCTACCCTCTGGGCCCATGGCGATCCCCTGGCTTCACTCCTTAGATGACAAGATTCATAGTTATTTGCAACAAAACAGAGGTCTTGACACACTGGTTTTTCCTCCCCTATTAGGAACCGCCCATGATCTCAAGAGACTCCTGGCCCTCTGTTTGACTCCCAGGATGGGAGTCCAACTTCTTCCCACTCATTATGTGGGTCTCCACACACTGATACAACAAATTATGAACAAATGATCATTCATACAGTCCCTAGAAGTGTGCTCCAGGTGCTCCCTGTCCTGAATGCCTCCCCGTCCAACACCCTAAACCAGTAACTCTTCCTTGTCATATTGCCATAAGAACATTCCCAAATTTGTACTTTAACCACATCCTTGCAAATACCCAGTTTTTACCTGGTCCCTCTCCCAACCCTCCTCCCAGTTCCTTGGACCTTCCAACCCACCGTCCCCACTATACCCACCTGTCAAACCTGCACCACCCAATGCAATAATATCACTACCCTCCTGTCATATCCCTTCAATGTGAAACTACACACTTTCACCTTATCATAGATTGCATCCATATGGGTGTTGGCTCACAAACTTCTTCTTCCTTTCTATTTCCTGTAAACCTATCTTCCAGACAATAGCTCTCTGAGTCTGCTCAATTTGCTTAATTCATATCAGTTAGCTCATGTAATGTTCATCCTTTCATGCCTGGCTTGCTTCACTCAACATAAAGTCCTCAAGATTGACCCATGTTATCCCATATGTTAACACTGTATTCATTCTTATAGCTGAGTAATATTCCATTGTATGTATGTATCACATTTTGTTTATCCATTCATCTGTTGATGGGCATTTGAGTTGATTCCAACTTTTGGCAATAGTGAATAATGCCACTGTGAACCTTGGTGTGCATATACCTGTTTGTGCCTTTGCTTTCAATTCTTCTGAGTGTATACCCAGCAGTGGAATTGCTGGATCATATGACATTTTTTATAGTTAGTTTTTTGAGGAACTTCCAAAGTGTCCCCTACAATGACTGGACCATTCTACATTCCCACCAGCAGTGGATGAGCATTCCTATACCTCCACATCCTCTCCAACACTTATAGTCCTCTGTTTTTTAAATAGCCACCAGTCTAATGGTGTAAGATGGTATCTCATTTGAATAGCATTTCCCTAATAGCTAGTGATGCTGAGCATCTTTTCATGTGCTTTTTAGCCATTTGTATTTCTTTCTTGGAGAAGTGTCTTTTCAAGTTGCTTGCCCATATTTTAAATGGGTTGTTTGTCTTTTTATTTTTGAGGTACAGGATTTCTTTATATATGCTGGATATTAGGCTCTTATCAGATAGATGGTTGCCAAATATTTTCTCCCATTGGGTAGTGTATTAGTCAGGGTTCTCTCGGGAAACAGAATCAGCAGGAGATATCTATCAATAATATGAAATTTTAAAAGAGTCTCTCACGTGACTGTGGGGATGCACAAGTCCAGGTTCTGCAGGCAGGCTGCAAACCAGTGGCTCCGATGAAAGCCCGATGAAAGCTCGTTGATGAGTTTCTGGGAGAAGTTGCCTGTCCAACGACGAGCTGGGAAAATCTCTCTGAATGTTGAAATCACTTCCACTTTTAAGTCATTCAACTGATTGGATAAAGGCACCACCCATTGATAATGTAATCTCCCTGATTGATACAGATGTAATCAGCCACCCACGCAGTAAACTCACTGGTGATTGAAGTCCATATAAATGCTCTTGTATTCCAATTAGCCCAGTGCTTGCTGGAACAAACACCTGGACACAACTACTTGGCTGAGTTGACACATTAGCCTAACCATCACAGTCCACCCCTTGTCAACTTGGCAATCATACACATTACTCTAAACCATACTTCGTCTCTAAGTAAAAACAATAACAGACAAGCATACATATATATTTCAGCCTAACAATGTTCAACTCCCCTGCGTACAACTGAAACACATTAATTCCCCACAGAACAGGGTGCAAATCCTTGGATGATAGTCACTCTTAAACTCGAGATCCTTAAAAATTATGATGTGGGATTAATACAACTTTTCATGATAGGGGAAAAGATTGGGGAAGAAAACAAAGAAAAATTCATTTTGTGTACATATACAATCATACTCATAATGAAACATGGAAGAAGGGTTCATGACCATTACAGTCCTCGTTTCTGTAACTGGTCAGATGGTCGAAGTTCATATTTATCATTACCTTCTTCCACTACCCATTCCATGTTCCCGTTACCTTCAGCAAGCACTTTAGCTGGCCATGGTTCTTTGCCTGGTAGGGTGACCCAAACTTACATTCCTGAAGATTCTGGGCCATTGTTAGTCCTGCTTGAATTGGTTTGTTGCAATTTTCCATTAACTTTAATCACAGGGCATGGCAGGACTAGGAGATGCCCTAGAGGATCCCCTGCATTCCAGGCAAACACTTCTTTATCCCCATTATGTAGATGTAGTCCTATTTCCCCTTGATAGTCAGGATCAATCACCCCAGACAGTACAGTAATTCCCTTCTTTGCCTGTTGATTCACAGGTAAGAGGAGCCCAAAGTGGCCAGGTGGCAGTCTTAACTTCCAGTTCAATGGAACCACTGTTATGTTCCCAGGTGGCAGCACTCCTCCTCTTGGGACTAAAACCTGTAGACCAGCAGAGCTTAAGGTTTCAGGGACAGGAAGCAAAAATTTTCCTAGTGGGTCACTAGGGGTAATAGTGAGTGGTGCCACTCCCGTTTCCACCCCTTGATTCCTGGACCCGTGAATCCTGGCTATGGGAGAAACAGCACCATAGAGAGGATGCTGATTCAGAGCATACACAGCCTCCTGGAGAACATTGCCCCAGCCCTGAAAGGTATTGCCGCCTAGTTGGCACTGTAATTGAGTATTCAAAAGGCCATTCCAGCGTTCTATTAATCCAGCTGCTTCAGGGTGATGGGGAACATGGTAAGACCAGTGAATTCCATGGGCATGTGCCCATTCCCACACATCATTTGCTATGAAATGGGTTCCTTGATCAGAAGCAATACTATGTGGAATCCCATGGTGGTAGATAAGACATTCGGTAAGTCCACGGATGGTAGGTTTGGAAGAAGCATTGTGTGCAGGAAATGCAAACCCATAGCCAGAGTATGTGTCTATTCCAGTTAAAACAAATCACTGCCCCTTCCATGATGGAAGTGGCCCAATGTAGTCCACCTGCCACCAGGTAGCAGGCTGGTCACCTCGAGGAATGGTGCCATATCTGGGGCTGAGTGTGGGTCTCTGCTGCTGGCAGATTGGGCATTCAGCTGTGACTGGAGCCAAGTCAGCCTTGGTGAGGGGAAGTCCATGTTGCTGAGCCCATGCATAACCTCCATCCCTACCTCCATGGCCACTTTGTTCATGAGCCCATTGGGCAATGACAGGAGTGGCTGGGGAAAGAGGCTGAGCATTAGCCACAGAGCGGGTCATCTTATCCACTTGATTATTAAACTCTTCCTCTGCTGAAGTCACCCTCTGGTGGGCATTCACGTGGGACACAAATATGTTCATGTTTTTTGCCCACTCAGAAAGATCTATCCACATAGCTCTTCCCCTGACCTCCTTGTCACCAATTTTCCAATCATGTTCCTTCCAAGTCCCTGACCATCCAGCCAAACCATTGGCAACAGCCCATGAATCAGTGTAGAAACGCACCTCTGGCCATTCCTTCCTCCAAGCAAAATGAACAACTGATGCACTGCTCGAAGCTCTGCCCACTGGGAGAATTTGCCTTCACCGCTATCCTTCAAGGATGTCCCAGAAAAGGGCTGCAGTGCTGCAGCTGTCCACTTTCGGGTGGTACATGCATATCGTGCAGAACCATCTGTAAACCAGGCCCGAGTTTTCTCATCCTCAGTCAATTGATTGTAATGGACTCCCCAAGAGGACAAAAATGTGGGCTGGGAAAGAGAAGGTAACATGGCAGGGGTGGTGACCATGGGCATTTGGGCCACTTCCTCATGTAACTTACTTGTGCCTTCAGGACCTGCTCAAGCCCTATCTCTCTCTTTTTTTTTTAAGATTTTATTTATTTATTCATTTATCCCCCCCTTGCTGTTTGTGCTCACTGGGTCAGCTAACCACACTGTGCGGGCGGGCTTGCCTTCACCAGGAGGCCCCAGGAACCGAACCCAGGGCCTCCCATATGGTAAACGGGAGCCCTACTGATTGAGCCACAGCTGCTTCCCAGAGCCCTATCTCGTATATACCACTTCCACTTTATTATGGAGTGCTGCTGTGCACGCCCAACTTTATGATTTGGTGGGTCAGACAATACCCAGCTCATGATAGGCAACTCAGGTCTCACAGTAACTTGATGGCCCATGGTTAAGCGTTCAGTCTCTACTAAGGCCCAGTAGCAAGCCAAAAGCTGCTTCTCAAAAGGGGAGTAGTTATCTGCAGAGGATGGCAAGGCTTTGCTCCAGAATCCTAAGGGTCTGTGTTGTGATTCCCCTATAGGGGCCTGCCAAAGGCTCCAGACAGCATCTCTATTTGCCACTGAAACTTCCAGCACCATTGGATCTGCTGGATCATATGGTCAAAGTGGCAGTGCAGCTTGCACAGCAGCGTGGACCTGTCGCAGGGCTTCCTCTTGTTCCAGTCCCCAATCAAATCTAGCAGCTTTCCTGGTCACTCGGTAAATGGGCCACAGTAACACACCCAAATGAGGAATGTGTTGTCTCCAAAATCCAAAGAGGCCAACTAAGCATTGTGCCTCCTTTTTGGTCATAGGAGGGGCCAGGTGCAACAGCTTATCCTTTACTTTCAAAGGGATATCTCGACAGGCCCCACACCACTGGACACCCAGAAATTTCAATGAGGTGGGAGGACCCTGTATTTTTGTTGGATTTATCTCCCATCCTCTCTCACGCAAATGCCTTACCAATAAATCTAGAGTCTTTGCTACTTCTTGCTCAGTAGGTCCTATCAACATGATATCATCAATATAATAGACCAGTGTGATGTCTCGTGGGAGGGAGAGATGATCAAGGTCCCCGTGGACAATATTATGACATAGGGCTTGAGAGTTGATATACCCCTGAGGCAGGACAGTGAAAGTATACTGCTGGCCTTGCCAGCTGAAAGCAAACTGTTTCTGGTGGTCCTTACTAATGGCAATTGAGAAAAAACCATTTGCCAGATCAACAGCTGCATACCAGGTACCAGGGGAAGTGTTGATTTGCTCAAGCAATGATACCACATCTGGGACAGCAGCTGCAATTGGAGTCACCACCTGGTTAAGTTTACAACATTCTACTGTCATCCTCCAAGATCCATCTGTTTTCTGCACAGGCCAAATAGGAGAGTTGAATGGGGATGCGGTGGGAATCACCACCCCTGCATCCTTCAAATTCTTGATGGTGGCACTAATCTCTGCAATACCTCCAGGAATCCAGTATTGCCTTTGATTTACTATTTTGCTAGGCAGGGGCAGTTCTAGAGGCTTCCACTTGGCCTTTCCAACCATAATAGCCCTCACTCCGTGAGTCAGGGATCCAATGTGGGGATTCTGCCAGTTACTGAGTATGTCTATTCCAATTATGCATTCTGGAACTGGAGAAATAACCACAGAATGGGTCCGGGGACCCACTGGACACACTGTGAGACAGACCTGAGCTAAAACTCTATCAATCTCCTGACCTCCATAAGCCCCTACTCTGACTGGTGGACCACAGTGACGTTTTGGGTCTCCTGGAATTAATGTGACTTCTGAGCCACTGTCTAATAATCCCCGAAATGTCTGATCATTTCCTTTTCCCCAATGCACTGTTACTCTGGCAAAAGGCCGTAGGTCTCCCTGGGGAAAGGTGGGAGGAAGATTAAGTGTACAAATTTTTGGCAGTTTAACAGTATCCTTCCCCAAGGGAACTCAGCCTTCCCCTCATTCAAGGGGCTCTGGGTCTGTAAACTGTCTCAAGTCTGGGAACTGATTAAGGTGCCGTGATTCTCTGTGTCTGTAATTAGAGTTAGGATTTTGTTCACTTGACCTAGAACTCTTCTGCTTATACAGATCCAGAAGAAATTTATTAGACTGCCCATGTATTTCACTTCTGGGTACTCCATGATCTATTAACCAACGCCATAACTCAATGCGACTCAGACTATTCTGTGTGCTGTTTTGAATCTGTCTTTCATTGTGGTAGCCACACCTACCTTGGCTTTGGCGATTAACTGCCGATACTTGACTTTTACCAGGCCTTGATCCGATCATCCCCATAATATTTAAGGATTCCAATTCCATTACAGCCCCCCCCCTACAGTAATATCTGGACTGCAGAGAAGAGCAACCACAGAGCTCTTCAGAGAAGATGGAGTTTGTCTTACAAATTTATTCCTCACAGTCCTGGTTAAAGGTGTGTCCTCTGGACATTCCTGGGGTGGGTGGGCAGGTCTCAAGTGGTAAATCCATTCTAGCATTCCAATCTCTCTAAGCCTTTGAATCCCCTCATCTACTGTATACCACGGCAAATCAGGCATCTCAACATCAGACATGCTAGGCCTTCGTTTGGTCCATGCTTCAGTCAGCCACCCAAACAAACTGTTAGAGCCCTTTCTAACCCCTTGATCTACAGCGTTGAATCCAGAATTTCTGCTGAGTGTGCCCATATCAATAAATTCAGCCTGATCCAACTTTATATTCCTTCCACCATTATCCCATACCCTTAGTATCCATTCCCATACATATTCCCCTGATTTCTGTCTATATAAGTTGGAAAACTCATGCAGTTCTTTCAGAGTATAGCGTACTTCCTCATGGGTCACACTTTGTATTTCACCTTTGGGGGCTTGTTGTGATTTTAATCTAGTAATGGGTCTAGAAGACAAGAGGGGTGGGGGGTCTGGGTAAGGAGAAGGATTAGAGATGTCTTGCAGGCTACTGACCTGAGGGCATTCCTTTGCATTTTCTTCTGGTGAGACAGGATTATTCTCTTCAGGGAGGGGTTGGAAGACAGATTCCTCAGGGCAGACTGGAATTTGGACCATGCATGCTGGAGATTGGTTGGTACCTGCCTCGTGGCTGGGAGGAGGTACAGACTCTCTGGGGCAAGGTGGAGGCTGGGAAGTGCATGCTGGAGTTAGGCTGGTACCTGCCTCAGGGCTTGGAGGAGGTCCAGACTCCCTGGGGCAGGCCAGACACTGGGCAGTGCAGGCATCCATTTGGCTTGTACCCACCTCAGGGCTGGAAGGAAGTCCAGACTCCCTGGGGCAGGCTGGAGGCTGGATGATACAAGGTTGAGAAGGTGTGGTCTCCACAGGGAAGGCCATCACAGGTTTATCTGGTAAAGTCTCAGCAGAATTTAGGATTCCAATGTCCCCACCAATATTATCATCATCCCATATGTCTCCGTCCCAATCCTCGGGGTTCCACTCCTTTCCAATCAATGCCTTCACTTTAATTGCAGAAACCCTGCGAGGTTGAGATTTTAGTTTCCTCTGTAACTCTGCTACTCGTACAATGAGAGACTGGGTTTGATTCTCAGATATCTCAAGTCTGTGGTTGCAGGAGACAAGATTTTCTTTCAAGGCACACGTAGAAACTTTCATATCATTCATGCGGCATTTAATTTTCAAATTTGACCACTTTAGCTCATCCCTTTCTTTTGTAACTGTATCCAGAGTATCTAGGAGGAGACAGCCAACATCATTATATTTTTTTACTCCACAAAATTCAGTTAAAGTGTTGAAAACACTCTCACCCAGATCCTTGCTTCTTATAAGCGTGGAAGTAGGGGAATCCAATGATGCTATTTTGCGTATCTCTATTGCCAGCTCATGCCATGGACTGTTAGCAAACTCATTATTGGAAAGGGAGTCATTAGTACCCGTGAGTCCAATTAGAGTGGAGAGCCACCTCAGACATCCCATGTTTAAGACTCTGTTCCTCAAGAACCACTCCTGGTACCAGCTGTATTAGTCAGGGTTCTCTCGGGAAACAGAATCAGCAGGAGATATCTATCAATAATATGAAATTTTAAAAGAGTCTCTCACGCGACCGTGGGGATGCACAAGTCCAGGTTCTGCAGGCAGGCTGCAAACCAGTGGCTCCGATGAAAGCCTGATGAAAGCTCCTTGATGAGTTTCTGGGAGAAGTTGCCTGTCCAACGACGAGCTGGGAAATTCTCTCTGAATGTTGAAATCACTTCCACTTTTTTTTTTTTTTTTTTTATTATGGGTAAAAATCAAAATTCTCACAATACATACAAACATTTGTAAAATGATATATAAATATATATGCATATATGTGTATTTGCTTACAAAAATGTTATTTATATATATATAAATACATATATTTTAAGAGGTGCTTAGATTACCTAAAATATTACACGGAACTCACTGGGATTCCCATGTTGCCCACCTCCCACACCTCCCACCACATCCCACACAAACATCTCCCACAGTGTGGCTTCCACTTTTAAGTCATTCAACTGATTGGATAAAGGCACCACCCATTGATAATGTAATCTCCCTGATTGATACAGATGTAATCAGCCATCCACGCAGTAAACTCACTGGTGATTGAAGTCCATCTAAATGCTCTTGTATTCCAATTAGCCCAGTGCTTGCTGGAACAAACACCTGGACACAACTACTTGGCCGAGTTGACACATTAGCCTAACCATCACAGGTAGGCTGCCTTTTTACTTTCTTAATAATGTCCTTTGAGGTGTAAAAGTTTTTAGTTTTGAGGAGATCCTATTTATCTATTTTTTTCTTTCATTTCTCGTGCTTTGGGTATGAAGTTCATGAAACCATTTCCTATTACAAGGTCCTGTAGATGCTTCCCTACATTATCTTCCAAGGTCTTTATGGTTTTGGCTCTTATATTCAGATCTTTGATCCATTTTGAGTTGATTTTTGTTTTTTGCAGACACAAAAGGAAAAATATTGTATGATTGCCCTATTATGAAATAAATACATTATGTGAAATATAATTATATTATGTGAAATACAAATATACTATGCAAAATATAAATATGAGTAGAATTGTATTATAAGACCATTTTTTCTTGAAGCTGAAAAAATGTGAGTTAATACTACACAATGTTTATATCAGAGGGAAAAAAGCATTATACTAAGTGAAGGAGACCAGATACGGAGTACTACATATTGTATGAATCAATTTCTATAAAATGTTAATATAAATAAATTCATAAAGATGAAAGATTAGTTGTTATGTAGCTGTGTGGAAAGAATGCTAAGGGTTTGGTGTCTTTCTTTTTGGAGTAATGAAATTGTTCTAGAATTTTTAAGATGATGAATGTACAACATTGTGATTATATTAAAAGTCATTGATTATATACTTGGATAGAATAGCCAGAAACAGCAGCTAGTAAAGTGGGGGAACCATAGAGAGATTGAGAGGTGAGGAATTTTTTTGTTTTTTACTTACACTGTATGTTTATTTTTTATTTTATTTTTAAATCAATTTTTTGATACATATTAATAAAGCATACAATTGTTCCAAGGTGTACAAACAATGGTATTTGCTATAATTATATACTTTGGGTAGAATAGTGAGAAACAGCAGCTAGTACAGTGGGGGAGGATAGAGAGATTGAGAAGTGAGGAATTTTCTTGTTTATTTCTTTGTCTTTTTTGTTTATTATTATCAATATTGAAATAATGAAAATGCTCTAATAATGACTGAAGTGATGAGTGCACAACTATGTCATTATAGCAAATACCATTGTTTGTATACCTTGGAGCAATTGTATGCTTTATTAATATGTATCAATAAAATTAATTAAAAATAAAATAAAATAATAAACATATAGTGTAAAAAAAAATAAAAGGTAATCTAGGGAAAGATATGTGGCTCAGACTCAGGCAGTTGGATGTCTCCCTAACACATGGGAGGTCCCAGATTTGGCTCCCAGTGCCTCCTAAAAGAAAAGCGTGACAGTGTGATGATGCAGTAAGCAGACTCAGTGAGCTGACACAACAAAGAGACACAACAAGGAAACAGGAGAGACACAACATGCGAGAGTAGAGGTGGCTCAAACCATTGGGTGCCTCCCTCCCACATGGCAGGTCCTGGGTTGGGTTCTCAGTAACTCCTAAAAAGAAGATGAGCACACATTGAACAGATATAGACAGCAGTCAGTGATTGCAAACAACAGGGGGTGGAGTGGGTGGTAAATTTTTTAAAAATCTTTAAAAAAAGGTAATCTAATCAAATGGAAGGCAGTAATGGAGGACAGGAGAGACATAAACATTATGACATACATACAAAAATTATCCAAAACAGAAGAAATAAGTCTTGCCTTAAATCTAAATGGATTAAACTCCCCAATCAAAAGGCAGAAATTGGAAGAATATATGCAAAAGCATGGATACAACTATAAGTAGTTTATGACAGGCTCATCTTAAAACCGAAGACACAAACAGGTTGAAGATGAAAGGATGGAAAAAGCATTCCACGCTAGTAGTAAACAAAAGATAGCTGTGTTAGCTATACTAATTACAGGCTATATAGAATTTAAGTTAAAAACTGTTGTAAAAGACAAAGAAGTAGCTGGTAAAGTGATAAATAAGATGGAATATGAGAGATGACATTTTCTGGTGGTTCTAACTGTTCTTACAGAGTTTGTACTCTGCTGTGTTCTTTAACTGTATGTGTGTTACACGCAGAAAGCTCTTTTCACAAGAATTGGCATCAAACTTGATGTTTAAGTTAAATTTACAGTACTGTATAAAGTTATTCAGATTCAAGGACAAATGTGGAAAAATATTAACAGGTAAAAAATTTGGCCTTTGATACCAAGATTGTGTGAAATTCATAAGCAGATTCTTTTGCAGGGTAGAAAAATGGCATTGTATGGATTTGGTGAATTGAAATCTAGAAGTATGTTTCTAATCTGTGGCAACCCTCACCCTCAATTCTTAAGTACCATTCAATTTTCTAAAAAGAAGGAAAACCCTAAGACCTGTCTAAATTAGTGGAGAATGTCTGTGTTGGGATTAGGATGGATAGTTGAATCTTACATGTTGTGTTACCTAATTTGTATATAAAAATTATAATTAAAAGTTTGGATTCACCTGTTTCTTATGGTTTAAAAAGATGAGTAATTGCAAACTCTGGAAATGTGATTAGTACATGATTTAGGCTGTAGAAGTGAAGAAGCTCATTCAAGTGCTAAAACTAAAGATTTCTAGTTCTTGGTTCAAATTCATTAAGTACTGTTTGTATACTAAGATATGTGATATGTTAAATGTAGTAGGTCACTTTCACCCTTGTAGGTATAAAATAAAAATTTGGTAGAACAGAGTTAGCTTGTAATACTGAATTAACAAAAGTGATACTAAAATATCCTGTTTTTTAAAATAAATAAATAAATATATATACGTATATATATATATATACAGAGTTAAACTTTTTGCTGTTACCCTGACTGGATTTGAAAAGTGTGCTAACTTACATATATATATATATATATCACACACACATTCAAAATGGCCTAAAGCAGACATCCATGTAATTACAGTTGTAAAATGAAGACATTTTGGAAAGAACATTGTATCATTGCTTATGCATTTACAGTGGATCTTTGCTCCTTTTTACTATGGTAATTTTAGAAATGAGTGTCAAGTTTGAAATTAGATCTGCTAAACTGGGGTTTTGCTGCTTGATCTCTGCACTGGGTCCTCAGAAAAACCAATGTGAATGTAGTTTTCTCCTGTATGAAGAAGCAGCCACATCCCAACAGAATAGGAGGAAAAAAATCTATAACTATTTCAAGTTTTATCTTTTTGTATATGAAAATAAAATAATAACAAAAAGACAAAGAAAGACATTATATATTGATAAAAGGGTCAATCCACTAATACCGTTTAACAATTTAAACATATATGCAGCTGTGAGTATATGTGACTAATCATCCACTATCAGGTGTTATCAGTGGACAGTTCTTATATAAAACTATGATACTGGATGAAAGTGACTTAAATGTCAAGAGGTCAGCAGAAGAGGAGAAACTACCAAGGGAGATATTATTATAGTGTTATAATAATAATTTAACAACCATTTCATAATTGTTTATATGCTAATAACTGCCAAGGGAGTTATTATTATTATAGATATTAGGTATTTAATTAAAAAATTCAGTTTTAGTTTATTGACCTCAAATCCTTTTTTATTAAGCCAGTGGAGACTTAGCTGTTCCAACATAAATTACAGAGCCATAGACGCCTAAGTGGGAGAAATTACTCCCCAGATTGCTGCACATTGACTAGAGCAATGAAAATATCTCCATTTTCTAGCAACAGAAAATAATAAGCACTCTGAGTGTACTTTCTCCTCTGCTGTTGTAGAACTCTGGAGATTCACATCTTACAAACTATAGGAAAGGATATTTGGGACCTCAGGTGCTGACTTTAATTAAAACACTTCTAAATGTATCGAGAGAACCCTCTGCGTGTGTGAGAGTAACCTGTTATTCTTCTGCACAAAACACAAAATTCCACTGTGAATAAACCCATTTAGAATCCAGTGGGGATGAAGCAAACCTTTTCCTATAGTATAATCCTGGATCCAGGCAATGGCCTTCAGCTGTATTGCAGGAGAGCTGTCACCCTGAATTGACCGTGCAGCCCTGCTTGTAAGTACCTTACACTTCTCCAGCTCTGAGATGAGGGGAGAGATCTGGAAGAGAACTTAGTTTCCCAATTCCTTCTTAATTTCAAATTTTTCTTCTTATGTTAAATAATTTCCCCCTGTTTCATGCAAGTTTCCTTTCTCACTTTTCATGTACTTTCTTTTTGTTATTTTTGTTTTCTATTCCATTTTTCTCATTGTCTTTTCTGAAACTCTTAATTCTAGTGTTTTTTCACTTTCATTGCTCTTCAGCTATAATTCTTAGATATTTAATTAAAATTAATTTTCTGTCACCGTATGATCTTTTAAATGAACTTTTATTTTTGATAGCCTATTTTTAATTTAACAACCATTTCATAATTGTTTATATGCTTACAAATCCTTCAACTTCTGTGAGTGTTCTCATCAGTTCTCATTTTTCTGTCCTTAATTTATTTATTGCTCTAAAAATCTATTGCCAGTTTCCTTTTAAAATATTTCCTACTTTCTTCTGATCCTCCAGAGTTGATATTTCCTTTCTTTCTTCTATGTCTCCATTAGAGTCCCTTAACTGTATATATTTTATTTCATATTATAATATCTGTACATTATTTAACATAATTTTCCTTAATGTTTTTTCACTCTTCTATACTGTCACTCTTACTGGTCTTCTATAATGTCACTCGTATGTATTATGTTTACTCTTACATATATTCTAATTTTCCAAAATTTAAAATTTGTTAGTAAGTTTGTTTATATTATGATTTCTTCCTGTATTTTTTTTTTTTCTTTTTCTTTTGTATGCACTTCTCCTAAGCTTCTCTTTGGAAGAGCTAATTAAATGATTTTAAATTTTAATAATAAATCATTAAAATAATTTTGTGGATAAATGTTTGGTTATAATGTAGCTTACAGTTTAGAAACTGTTACAAAAATCAAGGAAATCACTAAAAATTCAGTTCATTCCTGGCTCCTTATATATATGAAATTACGTACCTACAACATGTAATACACTCAAGTTTAGATTCATAAACTAATTTGTAAAATATATAACTCCTTATCTTTAAGGATGACTTTCCAATGAAGTTTTATTTTTATGATTCACGTTTATTTATAAAAACTTGTGTAAATATATATTGTTTTATCAGTTTGTGCTACAAACAATACTAATGTCATTTTAGAAGCAGTTGTTTAATTTACTGTTAAAGGCAAAATATATATATAATCTATGATATATTTATCTATCTATCTATATATACACAAACACACACATACAAAGAGTAAATAGAGTAATTTCCAGTATAAAAAATATTGTATTAGGTTAGACTTTTATTGGAGATATGGAAGGAAACTATGGTTCAGCAAATAAAGGAATGAGATAAAATGTATTATCCATGTTCCATAGAATTGAATCGAGTGACATATGTTAAAAGTTAATGGTCACATTTCAGAATCAACTTTCTTCCCCACTATTTAAAGTAATGACAAAGTGTTTACATCAAATAACCTGTGAAGGGTCATACCTCTTAATGCATTATAGAAAAACCTTAGGTGACTGGAGAGTCTCATGGCATGACCTTAGAGAAGTGGGAAACTAATTTGGAGAGGGGCATTTAGAGCCAAAGAAAATGCCCCGAGCTGCAAGGGCCATACATATTTAAGAGGTTTTAGGAGAGAACCAACTGCCAGAGTCTAGGGAAGGTTTTGGGAACAAGTTGGGAAAGCTTGACAACCCAGGGGTTTTGCTGGTGACTAATAACACAGCCTAGGGAGTTTTATGTTTAGTAGTGGTTAAGTTTTTTTCTTTATTGTTTTAAATTCTTTGTTTCATTTCATGTCATTCTTATTCTACCATTTGCCCTGTTCAGTTTCTTCACTTCAGGGTTTCCTCCTGCTTCCATTTGTAAAATTTTTACATTTTGTTCTACTTCTATTTTTCCTTGTTAATGCTTCTTAATTTCATACTCCTCATTTAGTTTACTTTATTCATGTGCTTTTACCTACTCCATTATTGTTTTCTTCTATACTTCTTCCACACATTTTTCCACTTGCATTCCTCTCATTTTCAGTACTCTATATTCACATTTAGATTTTAAATTCATGTTCTTTCTTCTACTCCTCTTTATCATATGTTTTTGTCTCCATAGTAATTTAACCATTGTCTTTGAAAGATGCCGCATATATCTTATTCTATTTATTTATAGGTTTTTAACTTTGGTACTTTTCCATTTTTAAATCATTTTACCTCTTTATTTTTCCTCATTTTTTTCAATCTGAAAACATTTTGGAAATTTTTCTATTTGAATTAGTTTCAAGTATGTTTTTCTCTTTCCTTTTTTCTACCCTTATTATTTCAACTTTTCCTTCTTTTTTGATATTCATTATTTAGTGTTTTTCTCATTTCTTTTTGTTCCTACAGTGCCTAGTTCCCTTAACTACTCTTCTCTTTCTCTTTCCTCACATCTCTTCTTGTTGATTTGGCATTTTCATTTTTAACTCATTTCTCCATTTGTTCCCATAAGCTGTATAAATTTCCTTTCCCTTTATTTTCTCTTTTTCTTGTTTTATATTTTTATTTCTCTTTCCCATTGCTTTATTTTTTCTTGTCACTGATCAGTGCTTTCTATACATAAATTAAACGACTTCATCTCATTTTCCCTTTAAGATTTCGTTTTGATCCTATCTAAATATCCTCATTTGTCATTATGCAAATGCTTCTAGAAAACTATTCCTTTTTCTTGCTTCCTTAAAATCCTCATTTCATACCATCTAATTTATTCTGACAAAACTATATGCAATTTTTTCTATTTTTGTTACTCTTCACTGTTTTCATAATCCCTTTTTGCTTCTGTGCATTTTATATTTGGACAATTACTTTGAACCTTCAGTTGCATTTCTAGTGCCTTGTGCCTTCATATCTATTGCCCCTCTATTTTGCCACTGCAATTAAACATTATACCTTCTTTTAAATTTTCTCACTTTTTATTTCTCTTTAACATCTTTCTCCTATTTTCATATTTAATTTAAATATTTTCTCTGTATACTACCTTGTTTTTCTTGTTGAAATATATTTTCTTGATTCTTTATTGTCCTTTGATCGAACATATATTATTTTAGAAACAACTTATTAAATTCAATATAAGAAATGGTTGTTAGATTGAGTATTCTAATGTATAAATGTTTTATGTAATATCACTTATTTCTGTCTTACTTACTATGTTTCAATCACTTTATATAATTTTATGAAAGAAAATATTGTGCAAAATGTAGGTTATCTCATAGTATGGTTGAGATTGTAAATCCAATAGTTTCTAAAATTACATTATCTAACTAAGGAATTAATTTACTTTCATCATGAGCTTTTATCCAGTAAATTTACTGAACCTAGTATAATAACTTTTTCTAGAAATTTTAATTTTCAGAGTAAACCATCTTACCATCAATGAATGACAATTTATTTTTGTGTGTGTTTGCAATGTTATACTTCTCTTTCTTTCCTTACCACAGATGTTAGGACCAAAACGCAATGATGTGAGACAATTAAAATTACTATCTTGTTACATTTCTGATTTAAAATAACATATATTGGGTTTCATTATTAACAGAAACATTTGCTTTATTTTCATATTACATTGTTTGTATCAAGTTTTAAAAATTTCCTTTATATTTCTAATATAATATGGGGTGTTATTTTTAACCTTTTTTGGACGATAAATATATTGGAATGTGCATTTCCCTTTGACTTAGATGATCATGTGTCTTTCTTTTTTCAGATGTCAATATGTAGAATAATGTCAACAGATTTCCTAAATTTAAGTCATTATAGAATTTCTTTGATAAACCAAACTGTTTATGATGTATTATTCTTGTTTACACTTTGGTGCATACAACTTGCAATTATATATATATATATAAAATCAGAGAGAGAGATGTGTCTATATGCATGTATAACCTTATATAATAATTATGGTTTTATTGAGGTGAATTCAAATAACATATCATTAAAGTTTTTAAATTGTAGTAATCAGGAACATTGATTATTTTACAATGTTGTCAAACCACCACATCATTTTCATCATCCCTAAAGAAAACCCTTCACCCATTAAGCAGTCACTCTCCATTCCCTGCTGCATTCAACTCCCAGCAACTACATTCTGCATTTCACTTCTATGGATTTACCATTCTGAATATTTTTATAAATTGAATTATATAATATGTGGTGATATCTTTCTGGCTCCTTACACTTAGTATGTTTTGGAGGTTCATCTACATTGCAGCATGCATCAGCACCTCATTCCTTTTTATGGCTAAGTATCATTCCATTGTACAAACATTTTTTTAATCCATTCATCTGTTAATGGACATTTGGGTTATTATCAATTTTGGCTATGGCTAATAATGCTGCTATGAACATTTATGTACAAGTATTTCCTTGAGTACCTGTTTTCAATTGTTTTGGGTACTAGGAATGGAATTACTGTGTCACACAGTAATTCTGTGTTTCCCTTTTTTTTTTGCTTTATGAGAGAAGGTGTGCGTTTACAGAACAATCATGCCAAAATATAAGATACCCATACACTGCCCCACCACCAACTCTTTTCAATGATGTGAAACCTTTGTTACAATTGATGATAGCACATTTTTATAATTGTGCAATTAACTAAAGCCCATGGTTTAACAGAGGGTTCCCTATTTGTGTAGTGTAGTTCCATGGATTTTTAAAAAATTTTATTCTGTCACCATATATACAATTTAACATTTCCCCGTTTAATAACATCCAGATACATAAAGTGCTATTAACTGTGTTCACAATGTTGTGCTACCATCACAAGCACTCCTTACCAAAACATTTCCATCACTCCAAATAGGAACTCTCTACATTTTAATCCTTAACTTCCCATTCCCTATCCCCACCCTGGTAATCTAGATTCTAGATTTTGACTATGAGTTTGCTTTAGTAATTGTTTCAAATCAGTGAGATAATACAGTATTTTATCTTCTTTGGCTTATTTCATTCAACTTGATATCTTCAAGGTTCATCCATGTTGTTACATGTATAAGGCCTTCATTCCTTTTTTACGCTGAAAAATACCCCATTGTTTGTATATACCGCATTTTATTTATTCATTAATTGGTTGAAGGACACTTGGGTTTCTTCCATCTTTTGTTATTTGTGAATAATGCCGCTATGAGCGGCATTGTGCAAATACCTTCTCAAGTCCCTACTTTCAATTCTTTTGGGTATATACTAAGTAGCAGGATTGCTGAGTCATATGGAATTTCTGTACTTATCTTTCTGAGGAATCACAGAACTGTCTCCCACAGAGGCTGTACCACTCTACGTTGCCACTAGCAAAGAATGAGTTTTCCTATTTCTCCAAATCCTCTCAACACTTGTTATCTTCCATTTTTTAAATAGTGGCCATTCTAATGAGTGTGAAATGGTATCTCATTGTAGTTTTGATTTGCACCCCACTGATGACTAAAGAAGTTGAGCATTTTTTGTGTGTGTTTTGCGGTCATTTTATATCTTCTCTAGATATCTATTCAAGTGTTTTGCCCAATTTTTATTTGGGTTGCTTGTCTTTTTGTTATATGGGAAGAATTCTTTATAAATTCTGAATATAAACCTTTATAAGATATGTGGTTTCCAAATGTTTTCTCACAGTGTAGGCTGGTAGTTTTACTTTCATGATAAAGTCCCCTGAAGAGCAAAAGTTTTTAATTTTGGTAAGGTCCCATTTGTCTATTTCTTTTGTTGATTTGCTTTCGGTATAAAGTCTAAGAAACCATTGCCTAAAACAAAGTCCTGAAGATGTTTACCTAAATTTACTTGGAGGAGCTTGATAGTTCTAGCTTTTATATTTAGTTCTTTGATTCACTTCAAGTTGATTTTTGTATAAGGTGTGCCATAAGGGTCCTCCTTTTTGTGCAAATGGAAATCCAGTTTTCACAACACCATTTGTTGAAGAGACTGTTCTTCCAGGTGAGTGGCCCTTGCCACCTTATCAAAAACCAGTTGGCCATAAATATGAGGGTTGTTTTCTGAGCTCTCAATTCGATTCCATTGGTCTATATGTCTGTACTTGTGTTATTACATGCTACCATGCTGTTTTGAATATTGTGGTTTTGTAATGAGTGTTAAGACCAGAAAGTGTGAGTCCTCCATCTTTATTCTTCTATTTCAAGATGGCTTTAGTAATTCAGGACCTCTTACCTTTCCATAAAAAGTTGATGATTTCCTTTTCTATTTCTGCAAAAAATGTTGTTGGAATTTTGATTGGAATTGCATTGAATCCATAAATTGCATTGGGGAGGATTGGCATCTTGATGATATTTAGTCTTCCAACCCATGAACATGGGATGTCCATTTATTTATTTATGTCTTTGATTTCTTCTAGCAATGTTTTTGTAGATTTCTGTATACAAGTCCTTTACATCCTTTGTTAGATTTGTTTCTAGATATTTTATTTTTTTGTTTGCTATTTTGAATGGAAAGTTTTTCTTAATTTCTTCTTCCAATTTTTTGTTGCTGGTGTATAGAAATGCTACTAATTTTTGACTGTTGAATTGGTACCCCCCAATGTTGCTGAATTTATTAGCTGTAGGATATTTCTTGTGGATTTTTGAGGATTTTCTCTATAAAGGATTGTATAATCTGTAAATAGCAAAATTTTACTTCTTTCTTTCCACTTTGGATACCTATGATTTCTTTTTCTTTCTTAGTTCCGACAAAAACTTCTAATACAATGTTGAATAACAGTGGTGACAGTGGTCATTCTTCTCTTGTTCCTTATCATTGAGGGAAAACTTTCACTCTTTCACTACTAATTAGGATGTTCACTGTGGAGTTTTCATATATGCACTTTATCACATTGAGGAGGATTCCTTCTATTCTTAGAGCTTTAAGTGGTATTTTGTTTGTTTTTGTTTTTGTTTTTATCAAGAAGGGGTTCTGAATTTTGTCCAATGACTTTTCTACATCAATTGAGATAATCATGTGTTTTTTCCTTCATTCTGTTAATGTGGCATATTACATTAATTGATTTTCTTATGTTGAACCAACCTTGCCTATCAGG
>JAKSZT010021474.1:2369091-2383008 GCA_026826555.1 Tolypeutes matacus | reverse complement strand
CTTGGATAAGGCAAGAGTTTTTTAGATGACACCAAAAACCATAAATGACAAAAAAAAAAAAAAATAGATAAATGGGACTGGGTGGACATTTTACAGGGTTTGTTTACCTTTGATTCAAACTTTTCTCATGTTTTCACCTTCCAAGGGACCAATAAGAGCCTCTATATTTTTTAACCTCCTTCTCCTTAATGAATACCAAAATTGGAGTACCATGTGGTACTAGTACCATGGGACTGGCAAAATTTCTTCTGAAGTGTTCATTGACTCTCTGCTTAGCTCTTTAGTGTCTTTTACTATGCTCTGTGAGAATATGGCCATGTCTTAAGGGGATAATTTCAGGCTTACTTCTCTGGACTACCTAATATCTGGAAATCTGGTCTTCATGTCCTGTATGTCTTAGGAGACAGACCTCAAGTTTTATCTCTCTGGCTGTATTAAGGTTATCAGAGGCTCTCTTGGCTTTTCTACCCTTTGGAGGAGACCCTCCGTCTATCAGTCTCTTGCCTTATGTCAATGATTGGCATCATTTTCCATAGGGTAGATTGCTGATAGATTTCTAGACTATTGCTGTGTTTTCCTTCCACTCCACGATCTTGGCCTTTCAAATTAGACATCAGCAATTCACTCAAATATTTTGGGTGTGTGTGTTTTGTTTTTACTGTTTCTAGTTGGAGGTGTTTTCCTTCTAAAATTACTCCATCATAGACAGAAGCAGAATATTATCCATTATTTCTGATAATTTTAAATACTATTTTAAATATTTTTATTCAGATTTTCCAATATTTCCCTTCTAACAATACCACCAATATAATGATTATAAGTGATGTGATTTTCTCACATTTATACTGGCTTTGGAGAGTGTGGCAGTTGGAGATTATTTATGAATCTCAAAAATAGAGACTATGTTTGCAAACTGTTCTGTTCCTCTAGGTGTGATACCCTTTGAATGCATTAGATTCAGCTGACATGACTTGATTATATTACCTGTTAAGATTAGAGCTTTGATTTGACCATGTCAGTAGGTTGTGATTCAGATTTGAGCCCCTGCCCCCTTGGTGGGCTAATATAAATGGACATTCACTCAAGAAGACACATGGGAGAAGACACGGAAGAATAGAGAACTTGGTCATTTTGGTCCTGCTATGTGACAGAAAGGAGAAGGCTCAAACAACTAAAGCCCTGGGAAGAGAGACAAACCATTTGCCTGATAGTTTTCAACTGAAGAGAACAGTACAGCTGAGCAGCTGAGAAGTCCTGAGAGACCAGGCAACGATCGCCTGCCATCTTGCTTCAACATGTGACACAGACTTTGGTGATAAAGCAGACTTAAGTTGGACTCTTTAAGGCCTTATAATTATAAACATTTACCCCTAAATAAATGCCCTTTATAAAAGTCAACAGATTTCTTGTACTTTGCATTGGCACCCCTTTGACTGACTAATATAGAGGGCAACTTATTACTTATTGTTATCTATACCAATATCTCATTAATTCATACTTATCAGAAGATTACAGAGAAGAATTGAACCCATTGGCTTTTGCTAATATAATTATATTTTTAGAGTAACCCCAGGGACTATGTGTGAGTATATACCTGTATTGAATTAAAAAATGTTCTGGATGACGTTGAGTGTAAAGTGGCATTGATATAAATTTCTCAAGTGGTACAGGGACTTTCTGTCTGAGCAACATGCTTCCTTGATATATTCCAGACCATTACCATCAGTCCCAGCAACATCTGCTGAGTATGGATCAAAACAAAGCATCTGTGCTCTTTTTCCTTCTTTTCTCTTCTTTTGGACAATCAAAATACTAATTAACATCCTATACTTACAAAATTGTGTGGATATAAAAATTCTCTTATTGAGCTGTGAAATATTATTTATTAGCTGAGAATAATGATGATTTTTAAAGAAATGTAGTTATTTGGATCTTCTCTTTATGTTCTCCATGGTCTGGACTAAGTCTGGTTCTCTTGAATAGACATGAAAGAAATTCCAATCATTGCACAAGAACAAGCACACTCATAAATCCTCCTCAAGGAGTAAAACCTCACAAACTATGAGGTTTTGCCTTGTGGTAGATTTTGTTTTCATTTATTTAGGCAATTATTTCTTCATTTTGCTCCTGTTACTTCCATTGAAAATTTTTACCTTACAGGGTATCAATGTCTTCTGTCTGCCTTTTATCAGTCCTTTGTTGCTAATCAACAGTGACAATAGGATTCTCAAAATCTTTACTATTCTTATTAAGATTTGAACTCTCAAATCCAAGTACCAGTCTTCAAATTAGCTGGGTGATGGATGCCATACCAAGACTTTTTGCTGCATCTAAAGATTCCATGAGAAGACTTCCTTTTCAAGGCAAGACCTGCTTTTGGAATTTAAAATTGATCAGCTTTTTTAACTTAGCAGTATGCATTTAAGATTCATCCATGATTGCATGGATTGAGAGCTCATTCATTTAAAAAATGTGTAACTTTATTTTTTTATATAAATGTGCTAATTTACTCAGTTAACACAAGATAATAACTACAGTAAAAGTAAATCTGCACTAATCAGTTGTTATAATCCCCACTTATTTTTGTTCATTTCTCTGTCTTGAGGGATTTGGTATAATGTCCATTGTGCTTCCGCCTAAAAAGGGATATATACATTATGGGGTAGAGGAACGGAATTGTTTTGTTTGCAGTCAAAGATATTCCTTCCTTTTGGTATGGGTCTGGTCCATTGTCATCATTTTGTTAGTCACCTAAGATGGCCAAAGAACTGGAGAGTTGGCCATAAGTGTTAGGGCTTAACTGGCATAGGAACAATCTGAAGTTTTTCAGTCTGTGAGAAATATACTTAACAAGTAAATTAAAAATTATAGGTTCAAATAAAAGAAGTAAAAGTAATATAATTGGGGGATTTATAAATGAGTATAACTATGTTATACTGGGGAAATAGATTTTCATATATTTACAGTTAGACCCCACTGAGGGGTTGTTGATTTCATGTGACCATGTGGCTTGCCTAAGGTGGCCAGATGTTCCTAAGGCCCTTAGGATCACTTTTGTTTGAGGCTTTCTTTACTGTGGCAGTTATATCTGGCTGATAGCTACCTAATTATAACCTATGGAATGATCTCCTGAGTCACTTTGAAATCTCTTAGCCATAAAAAACATTTTGAGGAATCGGATGTGGCTCAAGTGTTTGGGTTCCCCTGTACCATATGGGAGGCCCTGGGATCCCCAGGTTCAATTCCCGGGGCCTCCTGGTGAAGGGAAGCCAGTCCACATGGCACAGTGAGGTGGTGTGGCATGGTGACACAACAAAGGGAGACAAGCAGACACAGAAAAATGCACAGAAAATGGATACAGAGAGCATAAGCAGCAAGGTGGGGAAAAATAAATAAAATAAATCTTTCAAAAAAAAGAAAACAACCCTGTTTAATATTTCCTCCCTTGGTTTTTGTGTGTACATAAGTTTTCAGTATATACCTAGTAGCATGATAATTGTACCATATGTTAAGACTATGTTTAGCTCAGATTTTTATTTTTTAAACTGACAATATGTACATAATTGACTGAGATCAGATTAGTTTTTTAACCTAGGTCTTTGCATGGGTAATGAATATTATCTACCAATTCTTAATCCAGTGGAATTAGTTGTATGAGAATAAATGAGAATAAAATAATGCTAATAGTCAATGTGTAAATTATATGACATAACAGAAATTTTGCAATCTAGTTTTATTTTAGTGATTTTTCCCCTCAACATATCTGGGGGTAACTCAGCCAAGAATCACCACTATAAATACCATGATCCTTATTATTATTATTATTATATAGAATAAAACCCTGAAATCTATTCCATATAAGGAGTCTGACTTCTTTTATTTTTGGTTCTTTTTTTCCTGTTACCCAACAGAGGTTACTCTTCCTTCTATTTGGGCTTTCATGACCATTTAAATATTACTGATGGCCTTTTAAATACTACAATCATTTAATAAAATCTTCATTCATCTGAAAATTTTTAAAGTTCAGGAGAAATGTGAAGAAAAGCATTAGTGCCTTAGCTATTTCATCCTCCTTGCTACTTACCACTTCTCTCCAAGGTCCTTCACTTTTCTACACTAATTGATCACTTTGAGGCACTTTTTCAGAGATGATGCTGTAGAGTAAACAAACTAACAGTTGCTTGTGGATTTGACTCATAAGGTTACCCTTTTCAAAGATCCCAGGGCACTTACTATAAAATGCTTCCTGCAGTAAAAACTTGGTCTTTTGGACTGATTGAAAGACCTCCCCCATTGATTAGACATAGTCTTCTGGTTCTTTGGGCACCGTGGAGAGATTCTCAGCTGAGAGATGCCAGAAATTGATTTAGCTCATATATTCTGGGTGTACTAGATATAAATTTCGCTGTAATCAATTGTGTATTATTTTTTTCATAAGACTATAACATGATGCCTTGTTCTACTTTTGAAGGGAATAATTAGAGAAGAGGATAAAGTTACTATTTAAGTGCTCAAAAACATTTCTTAGAGCAGGATAAATAATCTGTGGGCTGAAGCAGGAAGAGTAATAGGAAGCAAAGGAAGGCCTTGGCAGTTTTGCTGAATCCCAGTTCATTTTGCTGGTCCTAATTTGCTTTTGTGGAAGATAAGTTTTATAGTTTGAAAGTTTGATAAGTAATTTTGGCAAAGAGAACACATGGTTGTAGGTCTGGGCTGCTTAGGCAGTGATGAGACCCATGTGTTTTGAAAAGCCCATACAGTAATTTCCCTTATTCTCTCCACAAATTTCACATCTCTTAATCCATTTTAGGACTTTAAATGGATGATAAAGAACATGACAAGTGTGAGTTGTGTCCCTTTGCTTTGAATCTGTAGTTGCTATGTGTTATCTGGAAATATCTGAAAAGATGAGATACAGTTTTGCTCATAAGTGCCCAATTCAGACCCTACATTACCGTGAAATTGGGTTGTTAATGCTTTCAAAGTTCCAGGGGATTTTTTTTATTATTATTATTTAAGGAGAAATTTCAGTATTTAAAATGATCTTTGGATGAACACTTGAATTTTCCTCTTCTCTTTCCAAAATCCTGAGTTATCAGGATTGGTAGTGGTTTTGTTGACAACATCTCTGGCAACTCCATCTCTTTTCACTCAGCAAACATTTGCAGAGTGCTTGCTATGCTGCAGAAACTTGGAGATAAATTACAAAGGTATAATATGCAGAGCTCCCTAAAATAGTGTCTTATATATCTGCAGACAATGTGTTTAGTAGTTTGGAGCTCATGAGCTTTGGGATCACCAAATTCCAACTTTGAGTCCTACTTTTACCAAATAATGGGGTTGGGGCCTTTGGCTTTAGACCTATGTCTCCATTATCTTTACATTTCTACTCTGTAAAATGGAGCAGTGATAGTAACAATCTCAGAAACTATGGATGAATATAAAATGAGGCAAAGCATGTAAATCATTTTTCATATCATAAAGCATGTATAGTGGACTTGAGAAATAATAGCATTATCTCTATTACTGCCTTAATTATTATTTATCTAGTTATAAATAGTAATAGTTGAATGAGGATTTATTCTTATTTTATGTCCAATATTCTAGAACATACATCACAACATTCTCAAAGTTCTCTGAGTTATTAATCCAAAAAAAGAAGGATTAAGTAAACTCACCCATCATTGATTATTTCAAATTTAGAACCATTGAGTCTTTGTTTTATCCAACTTCAGCAGTCTCTCCCAACTCCCCGATGGATTAACTCCTTTTATTCCAATTAATCCTTTCCCTTTACCACTAACATTTTTCTCTTATCTCCTTATTCTCCCAGTAGAGAATGTGAATAGTTCTTGTATGGAAGATATTGTGTGGAAGAAAATAGAAGGGAATTATAGCTAGAAGACCTGCATTCTCTACCATTTATATGCTATTTGATGTAATATAAGCTTCTTAATCATTTCCTCAGCTATAATATGAGGATGTTAATATCTTCTCTAACTACTTTCTAGTGTCATTATAAGGTCAACTCTAATATAAAAAAGCAAAAAGTGACTGCCAGATATTTTTATTACAGCAGGTTATTATAATATTGAAAGACTAAGGTGGTCAAAGGAAATGAAAAAATGAGTTCTCTTTTCCACCCGTCTGTGTTTTCCACATTCATATTATTCACCATGCCTTTACCACATTCATATAATTCAGATTTATAATATATGGCAAGCTTATTTCCAAGAGGAACATGAAATAGTTTGCAACAAAAAGCATAGACACCTGCAGATTCTTCACTGGCCTGGCTAGGGCCATCTGGAGATGATGGTTGTTATAGTTATGCAGTTTGATGTAATTATGAATTCCAAAAATATAATTGGATCATGCTTGTAAACTGATCTGTTAATCTGGGCATGATTAAGTTATGATTTGGGTGTTGACTGGGCCACATCAGTAGGGCGTTGAGCCCCACCCCTTGGTGGGTGGGGAATCAAATATAAAAGGCAAGGCAAAGAACAGTTTTGAGCAGCAGTCTTTTGAGAAGCAGTTCTAATATTGGAAAGAAGGCCCCAGAAGAGAAGCAAGCCATTTGCCTGATCGTCTACAGCTGACCTTGTGGAGGAAACAGGAGCAAAGCCTGGAGAGAAATGCAGCCCTGGGAAGAGAGGAACCCCAGAAGCCTGAACCCTGGCAAACACTGGCAGCTATCTTGCTCTAACACGTGGCAATGGACTGTGGCAAGAGAAGAAACTTAACGCTTTATGACCTGGTATCTGTGGACTTCTACCCCAAATAAATACCCTTTTTAAAGGCCAACCCATTTTTGGTATTTCACATTAGCACCCCTTTGGCTGACTAATACAATGGTCATGAGACTGCTGGAATTTTCTTTCAATGGCAGGGGGAAACAAGCTTGAAAGTACAGGAAGAATAAAAAATAAAGTAGAATTTTGGTCATGTACTATGCGGTTATGTTTGTCTGATAAATTCTTTGCATATGCTAATTACCCGGATTTTCCTCATACATTCCAGTCCAGATTGTGTAGGTGCTCCCTCAGTGATAGGTGCTGACAAGGAGATGGAAACAACCAATGAGAGCACAGGTGGGGATTTCATCTTAGTGGGCTTCTCTGAGAGGCCTGACTTGGAGCTGATCCTCTCCCTCTTTGTCCTGACATTTTATACCATAACCCTTGAAGGTAACGTAGTCATCATCCTACTCTCTATTCTGGATGCTTGACTCCATACACCCATGTACTCAGAAACCTCTCTGTGCTTGATCTCTGCTTTACCACCAGCATTGTGCCCCAGATGCTAGTGAAAATGTTGAGAGGCAGCAAAAAGATCAGCTACACTGGCTGCATGGTTCAGTACTGGGTGGCCTGGGCACTGGGTTCCACCGAGTGTGTGCTCATGGCAGTGATGGCCGTTGATCACGATGTGGCAGTTTGCTGGCCTCTGCACTATGCCTCAATCATGCACCCCAGGTTGTGCCACCTCCTGGCAGCAGCTTCCCAGTCCTATGGATTTGCCAACTTCCTCCTCAATCCTCAATGGCCATGGTGCTGCCTCAGTGTGGCAACCAGTGTGTGGACCACTTCCTCTCTGAGCTGCTGATCATTGTTAAACTTTCCTGTGTGGATACTGGCCCAACGAAGTCCAAGATGTTTATCGCCAGACTAATCATCCTAGGCTTGCCCATCTCCATCATTCTGGCTTCTTATGGGAGCATTTCCAGGGCAGTATTGAAAATGTGCTCAGCAGAGTGAAGGAAAAAGGCCTTTGGGACCTGTGCCTCCCACCTGATGTTACTCTCAACTTCTATGGGACCATTATATTTTTGTATCTATAACCAAAGGATAACTATTCCCAGGACCAGAGCAAAGCACTAATGACACTCTACACAATCCTTGCACCCACCCTCAACCCCCTGATATACACCCTAAGGAACAAAGATGTGAAGAAAGCGCTCTGGAACGTAATGGGGAAGGAGCAAGTATAGGGAGATAAAGAGCTGGAAAAACAGGTGAAGCAATCATAGGAGACACAATTTGGGGTATGCCTGTTTTAACTGCCCATGTTTCAATTTTCTATGGCATAGATGGAATATCTGTCATGTTCTGACTAGTTTTGGAATCCTTGCAGACTGGAGATCCACCAGAAAAAAATTTACTGTCCCTTAAAGGGAACTCTGGTTAAAGAATTTCTCACTGTCAAGTAATTCTGCATCCCACTGCTAATTTCTTTCTATTCTCAATAAATAGGTGGTTAATTTATTAAAATGCCACTGAATATACACCCAGATATTTTAATATCACTGATAATAATTTTATGACATTTATTAAGTAGCTATATGGACATAGCATCTTCTTCATCATCTTCATCCTCCTCCTCATCTCAACATTATCGAAACAGTTAGAACATAAAGAACTACAGAGGATTTAAGTCACTAAAATTACACTGGAATACATTTCTATCATGGAAAATTATATGTAAAACAAGAACAAAAAGCAAAGAACAGTAGACAGTTTAGATACTATATCAGCAATTCCTGTTTTATGGAACTGAAATGAATCCCAGGACTATTCAGGACAAGGCTGTAGAATATGTCAAATTTTATCTAGTTTAGAATACATTTAGGAAAAAACATTTATTTGTTGGGGACATGACAGTTTATAAATCACAAGATTACCAAAATGATAACTGAATAAAAAGATCTTTGTCTGAAGTATAGAAAAGGTAACTGATTTCAATAAATCTCCAAAGAGAATTATGCCTTTACTTTCATGGAAGGAGAGAAATAGAAAGCAAAGGGAATCAGGTGGATGGATTTGCATTACTACATCCAGATAGTTTTATCTGGCAATGATTCCCTGTGTCCAAGGTCCCCATTGGCATCAACAAGTTGCCCAGTGATTCTGTGGCCTAGGATGAGATCTGAGTCCACTTTAATTGCCTGAGGCATGGCTCAGAGTTGGTAGTAACATGTACTTTTAAGGGGGAGAGAGTCTCCATTGATTAACATGGGACTTGAGAAAACCCTCTCCTGTCATTCCCAGGAGGGCACAATCTTTCCCTGCATGCTTTTATGCTCAGTCATGATGGACAGGGAGAACTCTTTTTGTCTATCTTAAATTGGTCATCCATGTGCAAAGAAGGAGACTAATAATTTGAAAATAATAAATATGGGTTGATGAAAATACTTAATAAATGCAGATTGAATGAGTAAACAGATAAGGAAAGATGTCCATGCCCATGCAATATGGTGGCACAAGGTTCAGAATGACTCTGAAATATCTTTGTGCTCTAATATGTAATATTTCATTCATATAATATGGGAATTTTGTATTGGCAAGTGACTGAAAGTGTATATTGAATTAAAATGATAAGTTATGACTGGCTGCAGCCACCTCTAGTGAGCTAGACTGTAGTAACCACACTGGAATAAGATAGAAATGGATTAGTTCAAATATAAATCATTTCTTAAAAGGAGAAAGAAACTGTGGTGTTTTTATCAGCTTTTCATTTAGAGCACTGGTTCTAAACAGAGGTCAAATTTTCCCACAGGGGATATTTGATAATGTGTGGAGGTATTTTTCTTTGTCACATATTGTGGGTGGGGGATGCTACTGGCATATAGTGGGTAGAGGGTAAAGATGCTGATGAATATTTTACTATACATGGGACAGTCACCCACAAATAATTATTTGGCCAAAAATGTCAGTACTGTTGAGGTTGAGAAACACTGAATTTGATAAATAAAAATCAGAATGCACTCATCAAAGGCATAAAATTTCCTAAGGCAGCTCATAAATAACAGTGGGACAAGTTAATGACATCTGAATTTTTATGAGGACGATAAGCATTCTGTGTCAGAAAGGGTCTAACTAGGAAAACAAAAACTACTTTATTTACAACAAAAGCTATTTAATGCAGGGAATTGGTGACACAAGTGATGAAAAGACTGCGAATCCAAACAGATGGATTCTGAGATTAACAAGAGCATGATGCCACTAACATTCCTAGACTCGAGGAATAAAAAGAGGAGCTGGTCTTCCTGGAACCCAAGGGATAGGGTCACCTGGAGAAAACTGCAATCAACATGGCAAGCCAGTCTTGCAGAAGCTGGTGCCACAGAGAGGTTGCTGCTGCTACTGCCAGAGTTGCCACCTAAATCTGAATGGGAGGGGGCAATATAATGCTTTATCCATTTATCCTGTCTTCTTATCTTCTGGGGATAGGAAAGCCTAGAGAATTCAGTGTTCACGATCATCACTTCCTTCAACCCTGCCCCACCACAAAACTGAACATAAGTGCAAGAAATATATTCATGAACAAATAGACCCAGAACGTATCTTTCATCTAAGCTTCCATTATTCTACTCATCATCCATTTTACCTTCTAGACATATTTAATACTCTTGTAACAAATTCAGGCTTCCAAATAACATAAGGTAACACTCCACCTCTCTCCAGCAAAGTGGCTACAATCCTGTCATTCATTATGTCTGCATCAAGTCTGTGCACTCCAGGTAATCCAGAGACATTTTCATCTAGTCTGTAAGTAATTTCTTAGGGTCTCATTGTCTATGAACAAAATAGGAGATAATTGGTTAATATATAAATAAAAACACCCATCAAAGCCATAGTCTTCATTTCTGTAATTGGTCAGGAGGCTACTGTTGATGCTGAGTTCATCCACTTCATTGTTCTATGATGCAGTACATGTAACCTTTGCGCTCAACCACCACTTCAGTTGGTTCCACCTGGTGAGCTGATCCAAACCTTTGTTCCTGGAACACTGTCTTTTTTGAGCTGTTGTAGTCTTCCCATGATGTTAACTATCAAACATGGCAATACTAAAATTACCCCCAGAGTATTCCATGGGTTCCAAACATAGTCTTCCCCAATATGTAGAAAAATGCCCATTTCTATTGGTAATTCACCATGCAGAAAATGATTCCTCTTTCCTCTTCACTGTCAGTTCAGTTGTATCATAGCATGAGGAATCCACCATACCATGTGAAGTCATAACCATTGTTTTATCTCCTGGTGCACACATTTTGGGAGCTAGAACTCAAGATCAACAGACCCCAGGTTGTGGGGATGGGAAGTAAAATGTGAGTGGGTTATTAGGTAAAATAGAGAGAGTGTTCACACTTGCTTCTGCTCCTTATTACCTGGACACATGTATTCTGGTTTTGGAAAAAATGCACCAGATATATAAAGCATATATTGTATGCTACACAACAATACTACAACCTCAGAAGGTATTGTCTCCAAGCTGGTGAAAAAACTTATTCTTCAGTAAGTGATTCCAATATTCTGTCAGGCCACTGCTTCTAGGAATTATGGTACATGGAAAGAGCATTACCTTTCATGAGCATGAACTCATTGCCACATTTTTCTTATGTTGAAATTAATTTGTTGCTTGAAGAATACTGTGTGGAATGCCATAATGGTGGATGAAGTATTCCATATGTTCACAGATAATGGTGCAGATGCATAGCAGAGAGAGAAGGCAAATCCATATCTAGAATAAGTTCTGTTATAGTGATGAAAAGTTTGTGCACTCTCTATGATAGAAGGGACCCAATGTAATAACTCTTCTCTCTTAGAATATCTGATATAATATATTTTGCCTTCACAGGGCATGAAAGATATGATGGGCTCAGTGTGGGCCTGTAGTTTTGGCAGTTAAGGCACTCAGTTCTGGTTTTAGTTAGATCAGTTTTGGTGAGGAGAAATCCAAATTGTTGAGTCTATGCATATCCTCTATTCCCGGCACCATTGCCAATTTATACTTGGGTATATTGAGTAATCCCTGAGGTAGATGAAGACAGAGGCTGACTGGCAATCCATAGGAGAGGTTTTTTTGTTCACCCAAGTATTGAGAATCTTCCTTGAAGTGGCTAACCTTTAGTAATTATTCACATGACCACAAATATTCCCACCCCCTTTGTCCATTCTGGGAGGTCCATCCATTTATGCCTTTTGCCAACATTTAAAATTCACATGGAAAAAACATTAACAACTTCCCATGAATCATTATATAGCCATACCTCTTGACTTGACTCCTTCTACAAAAAGTGTGCATTCAGATATACTGCCCAAAGTTCTGTCTACTTGGGTTCACTTCCAGCTGGTGCTAGCATTTCTTATAGACCCATCTATAAATCAAGCTCAAGTTTTTTCTTTCTTCAGAGTCTGGTCTGTTATTCCTTATAGGTCATAGGAGTGTCTGGATAGAAAGGAGCAATGCAACAGGAGTTGGTGTTCTAAACAATGTGCCCCATACTCATGCAAATTCCTTGTAATTCAGTACTAGGGCTTAATCTTGTACCTACCAATTCCAGTTGATAAAGAATTGCTACTACTGTTTTCCCCCAACTTTCTGGATTGGTAGATAAGATTATACCCAGTTTTAATAGATAGTTCAGGTGACATAATGAGTAAGTGACCCATGAACATGCATTCAGTCTGTACCAGAGCCCATTGGCATTCTAGGGTTTGTTTCTCAAAATGAAATTAGTTACAGCAGAAAGTGATGTGACTTTGCACCAAAGCCCTAGGATGCCTTGCTGAGGTTTTCCTATTGGGGTTTTCAGAGGGTCTATAGAGGATCCCTATTTACTCTGACACATTGAACATCATTGTGTCTGTTTGTTCTTAAGACCCATGTACAGGATATCTAGCACTGCAGCCTGGACTTGCTACAGAGGATTTTCTATGAGTCCTCTTTTAAACTGGCAGTCCCATGTGTTAACTGGTAAATGGGCTAGAACAACCTAACCAAATATATTATACATTGCATTCCAAATCCAAAGTAGCTCAGCAGTTATGCCTATTTTGTACAGGTTGGTTGTTCAAGGTATAGTAACTTATCTTCACTTTAGTGAAGAAAACTTTATGTACTGTACATGAACAGATACTGACAATCTTCACAGATACTGTAGGTCCCTGAAATTTCATGGATTTCATATCTTATCCAATGGCAGGTTAATATCTTAAGAAGACATAGGGTATTTGCAATTTTCTGCACAGAAGTTTCATTTGGAATGATATCATCAATTTGTTGGGCCAACATGATTTTCTGAGAGTTCCATATAATCAGGTTTCCTGTAGACAGTATTATGACAAAACAGAAGAGTTGAAGAAAGACCACACATGTACTCTGCTGTACCTGACAAGTTAAAGTGTTCTGCTTTTAATATCATTGTTATTTATATGGAGAAAAACACTTTCCAGCCAAAGGACTGTGCTGATTAGCTTTAGGAAAGATAACAAACCTGAAACAGATGCTACAGTATTTTTCACTTCCCAATTATATTCACAATAATTTGCAATTATTCTATAAGACCTAATTGGTTTTTGCATCAGTTAAACAAACAAGATAAATGGAAATGGGACAAAGATAATTTTTGTTCCATCAATGATGGTGACTCTAATCCTTTCATTTTTCCCAAGGATGCTGTATTATTTTTATATTACTATTTTGCAATGGAAGTATAATTCCAGGGGCTTTGATGGGATCCTTTTAACATAATAGCTTTTGTTCCATTGGACCCAAGGTGTAGTCATATGTAGAAATGTTCATTCCAAATATGTGTTCAAGACCTGGGGAAATAACCACAGGATTAATCCATGGACACACTAGATTCACTGTGAGATGAATTTGGCCGAATCTCTGTTTATCACATGACTTCTATAAGTCTCCAAATTGATCCTTCTAAACTTGCTTATTTTTCTTTGTCTTCTGAATAGTCACCCCTGTAAATAGCTGCAGATCCTCTTAAGGAAAGCCGAGGGACCTCTATGCCTCAGTTTCTTAATCTGTGAAATGATAATACTTTCCTAATATTAATAGGGTGCTATTAGTAGTACTTTACTCATAGCACTACTCTGAGGTTTATGTTGCTAAATATGT
>JAKSZT010021474.1:2353397-2367526 GCA_026826555.1 Tolypeutes matacus | reverse complement strand
TCTGAGGTTTATGTTGCTAAATATGTGTAAAACACTTAGAACACTGCCTGTGACATGAGCATTATATAAGTGCTTACTATTTTTGTCGTTGTTACTATTATTATTTAAGTAGAAAGAATAAAATTTATCAAAAGTCAATGGTGAAGTATGACTGATCTTGTGAGAAATTAGAGAAACTCCCCAGGGCAGAAAACAAAGAGGAACCTGAAAAGCAGCAGGTTAAGAGATAATTTGGATGCCATGGGTCCTCCTTATGTGATTTTTCCTTTCTGTGTTTGAATCAATAAAAGGGCAAGTGCTTTTGTGCCTGTAGTGGGAAATATGTTGCACAGCCCAATATCATGATCCACTTTTTTAAAATAAAAGAAACTTTTGTGTATTTATTCAGGGAGTATTCATTAATTTTGCAATTTGCACATTTCATTGTAATATATTTTAAAAGTAGAAAAAAAAAACTTAATTTGTTTCAGCCATTTCTCCATTTCCAAATTTCTCTTTTATTTCAAGTCTAAACACATTCTTTTTATTTGACCTGTTTAGGCCAAGTATGTATTTATTCATGGAATATGAGCTTTCTTAACAAAGTAAAAATGTTGTTCATTATATCATAATACCACTGCAGATTAGAGAAACTGTAGAAATTCTGTCTATTAATGCAACATTATTATGAGATATTAAATGTGAGTTTTTTCTTTTATATTTTTTAAATTTTATTTTATTTTTAAAGAAGGTTTAGATTACATAAATGTTTGATAAAAATTATAAGGTATTCCTATATGCCCCACTCCCTCCCTCTCCCTCATTTTCCCACATTAAGATCCTTTATTAGTGTGGTACATTTGTAACCATTTGTTGCAGTTGGGAAGTTTGATGTAGTTATGAATTCCAAAAATAGAATTGGATCATGCTTGTAAATTTATCTGTTAATTTGGGCATGATTAAGTTATGATAAGGACATTGACTGGGCCACATCAGTAGGGCATTGAGGCCCACCCTTTGGTGTGGGGGGGAATCGAATATAAAAGGCAAGGCAAAGAACAGAGTTGAAGCAGTGTTTTGAGAAGCAGTTTTGGTGTTGGAGAGAAGGCCCCAGGAGAACAGAAGCAAGCCGTTCGCATGATAGTCTGCAGCTGACCTTGTGGAGGAACCAGAAGAGCTAAGCCCGGAGAGAAATGCAGCCCTGGGAAGAGAGGAACTCAAGAAGCCTGAACCTTGGCAAATGTTGGCAGCTGTCTTGCTCCAACATGTGGCAATGGACTTTGGTGAGAGAAGAAACTTAACGCTGGTATCTGTGGACTTCTACCCCAAATAAATATCCTTTATAAAGACCAACCCATTTTTGGTTTTTCACATTAGGACCCCGTTGGCTGACTAATACAGCATTGATGAACTCATATTGAAGCATTGCGACTAACCATGGATTGCAGTTTACATTACAGTTTACACTCTATCTCTCATAATTTTGTAAGTGTTGCCGGTCAGGCTCTGGGTCCGTGAAAACGGTGCCGCGGATGAGAAAAAAGGAATAAGACAAAGAGAAGAAAAACTGGGATCAGGGGACTCTCCGTCCGATCTGGAGAGAAGAGCCCAGCCACACCATAGAGCATGGCTTTTATTTGGTTTTTGAATCAATAGATGACAGTTTATATTCTTGAAGGGTTTACATTCCTGCATGTAGCAGATGTTGTAAATCTTATCTAACATAGAAACTCAGGATGATTCCCCACCCAGCTACTATAAGATCCTGTCTCATTATCATGAGACTAGGTTCTTATCTCCTACATTCCAGGGTGTCTCCTACATTCCAAAGTGATCTACTTATTGTAGGTAGTCATGGCCTTTGAAACTCCATCAGTAAGTTATGACAAAATATAAAATATCTTGTATCCATCACTGCAATGCCATTCAGGACAAATCCAATGCCCTGAAAATGTTCCCATATTACACCCATCCCTCAGAACCTCTGGTGGCCACTGCCTTTACATCAATGATAAGAGTTTTTCCATTGCTAATAATAATAAGTTTATAGTAAATAACAATAAGTCTACTTAAGTCCATTGTTCATTCCCCAGTATTGAAGACCCATTGATGCCCAGTCTCCTTCTAATCAAGAGGGGGCTTAGATCCCATGGGGTGGATGGATGGAACTAAGTTGCTTGCAGTTGCAGACACTCTCTGTTCCTTGGGAAGATCCACTTTTAAAAATATTAGTTCAAGTCATAAACTTACACACTATCAAGATGGCTCCCTTGTCTGTTTGTTGTTTTCCTTGTTGTTTTTGCTCATTGTCTGTGCTTGTTGTCTGCTCATTCTCTGTTTGTTTTTACTTTAGGAGATATGGGGAACTGAACCCGGGACCTCCCATGTGGGAGGTGAGTGCTCAACTGCTTGAGCCACATCTGTTCCCTGCTTGTTTGTATTTGCTCATTGCCTACTCATTGTTTTTGCTTGATGTCTGCTTGTTGTTTTTGCTTGATGTCTGCTTGTTGTTTGTCTTCTTTAGGAGACACCGGTAACTGAACTTGGGACCTCTCATATGGGAGGTGGGCGCTCAACTACTTGAGCCACATCCACTCTCTGCCTCAAGTATTTTGACATTCTTGTGTTTAGGTGCATACACATTCAAGATTGTTATGCATTCTTGGAGTGTTGACCCCATTATCATTATACAATGTCCTTCATTATCCTTGAAAATTTATCTTGACCTGAAATCTGTTTTGTCTGAATTTAATATAGCTATTTCAGCTTTATTTTTATTAGTGTTAGCATGGAATGTTTTTCTCCATGTCTTTACTCTTAAATCTATCAGTTTATATTTAAAGTGGATTTCCTTTTTTTTTCAATTGTCTATCTTGCATCATTGTCTTTTTGGTGCATCATTTTGACACACGAGGACCTGTGCCTCTCTGCACTGTGCAGGTCTGGGATGCCTTTTTTCTTTTTTTTACCAGGAGGTCCTGTGGAATGAACTCAGGTCCTCCATATGGTAAAGGGGAGCTCAATTGCTTGAGCCATAACTACTCCCCTAAACTGCTTTTTTAATATTTAACATGTACCTGGGTCTTCTTTTTAATTTCCTCTTCAATAGTGAAGAGTGTCGCCTGCAGTCAAAATTCCTGGCCCTACCCTCTTTCGAAAACTCTTGCAGGCGATTCGCAACTCCCTCTTCGATAAGCCAGTGACCGTCCGCTATCAGCGAGTCCAAACCCGTGAAGTTGAATATCTGCATCTCTCCAACAACAACCAATCCTTCAATCGCCCAACCCATGCCAATCACTCACCCCTCTAGGCCCCTACCCTGTCCCTCCTCCCCTTCCAAACAAACCTCTCCCCTATTACAATTTGGCCAAGACAGAGCTGAACTGGCGAGCCAACAACGGGCAACTTAGCCAGGCACACAGAACGGCCAACCTAAGACAGGGCGCCAGCCACTGTTGCTTTGCTGGGCTGTTATCCGATGACGGGCAACTGAACCTTCTCTTAGCTCTGCTGGACAACCTAAGACAGGGGCCTAGCCGATTGTTGCCACTGGGCCCTGGCACAGTCAAAGCTGCTAGTGCACCCAAAGACGGGTAAGTTCCAGCCCTTTCCTCTAGCATGGTTCTGACCTAAGACAGGAGCAGTCCCTATCATTTATGCACAGTTGCTGCTGGGTCAGCCCAATGACGGGTAAGAGCTGTTAAGTGCCACAGCCGGCTACGACCTAAGACAGGCCCAGTTCCCTACCCTTAATTCTTCTAAATTGCTTCTTAAAATTAAAACTAAGGGAGGAGATGAGGTAATGTTTACCCAAGTCAAACCTTGCCACGGGTGTCTGTGGGGCGCTACGCCCCACCCGCTTCCCGTAGCCAACTTCTCTCTTCCCCGAACCCAACTTCCCTATTCACCGCAGCCTATCACAGCACCCCCTCACAGCCATAACCTTATTTGGACATGTTGGCCTTCTCCTCTAGCCTTCCCCCTCCCTCCCAAATCTTCCCCCCACGCCCAGCAACAGCTTAGCCCTATCAGAAGACAACACGCTCACCCCCGCCCAACTCTGCCTATAAAACTGCGCAGCTCTCCCTGAATAAAGGTCTTACCTTCCAGCAAGCAAGTGAGTGGTGTCTCTTCATTTAGTACTGTCAGGGAGACCACAGGGCACCAAACGGCGACCCTGTGACAACTTCTCCTTAACCCCCATGAAGACCAGGGAGCCGGGCCTGCGCTCTCCTGACAACTTCTTCACCCCCCGCCGTTCCCGGAGTGCACGCCGGACGGTCCACAACTAGCTCGTGTCGCTCCCCGGGCTGCAGCAGGGCTGATCACCCTCAGGCCCGGAAACAAAGCGGCACAATAGTCTCTGTCTTTTGATTGGTATATTTAAACCATTCATATTTAAGTGATTATTGATATAGTTGGATCAATATTGACCATATTTGAGGTTGCTTCCTACTCAATGCCTGTGTTCTTTTTTGTTTCTTTTTTTTTTGTCTTCTACTTTTTTCCTGCCTACTCTGGTTTTAACTGAGTATTTTATATGATTCCATTTTCTCTTCTCTCTTAGTATATGAAATATACTTATTTTTCTTGGATTCTTTTAATGATGCCCTAGAGATTTCAATTCACATTCACAATTAATCCAAGACCATTTTCAAACAATAGTATAACACTTCATGGATAATTCAGGTATCTTAAAACAGAATATTCCCATTTCCTCACTCCCACTCCACTTAATATTCTTTTCACTTATCCAGATGATATAATCATCCAATATATTGTTGTTAGTATTGTCTTGAACAATTGTTACCTGTTAAATCAGTTTAGAATAAGATAAATGGAAGATTTTTAAACTTTCATTTGTTCCTTATCAAATGCTCGTCCTTTCTTTATGTTTCTTTGAGTTTCTGACCTATGAAATTTTCTTTCTTTCTGAAAAACTTCTTTTAACATTTCATGCAAGACAAATCACCTGGCTACAAATTCCCTCAATTTTTCTTTATCTGAGAAAAAGTTTAATTCATTACTTTTGAGGGATACACAATTCTAGTTTAGTGTTTTGTTTTTTTCCTTTCAACATTTTAAAATTTTCAGTCCACTCTTTTCTTGCTTGTATGGTTTCTGAAGACAAGTGATACTTAATTTTTACCCTTGCTTCTTTATCGATTGGGTGTCCTTTTTTTCTGACTTTCAAGATTTACTTTTTGTCTTTAATTTTCTGAAGCTTGAATATGATATTCCTAAGTGTAGATTTCTAGTAATTATCCTATTTAGTGTTCTCTGAACTTCCTGAATCTATGGTTTGTTGTCTGCCACTAATTTTTGAAAAATTTTAACCATGATTATTTCAAACATTTCTTCTGTTCTTTGCTCTTTGTTTTTGTTCTTGTATTAGCATTATGTGTATGTTGCATTTTTATATCTGTCCCATAATTCTTGGATATTCTGTTTCATTTTATTCATTCTTTTTCCCCTTTATTTTCCAGGTTTGTAAGTTTCGATTACCATACCCTTCAAACTTATTGATTCTTTCCTTAGCTGTATCCATCGTACTAATGTGCCTATCAAAAGCATTCTTCAATACATTATGACAGGATGAATACTCACACACTCCCCAGAAGCCTACTCCAGATGTGCCCCATCCTGAATGCCCCCTCAAACCTACACCCTAAACCAGTGATACTACCTTGTCATATTGCCATAAGAGCATTCCCACTCCTGCACTTTCAACCTCATATCCACAAATCCCATGTTCACCTGGCCCCTCACCCATCTCTCCCCCCAGTTTCCTGGGTATTCTAAACCACCCTTCCTAATCTACCCACCTTGTAACCCTGCACCAACAAACCCCATAATATCACCACCCACTTGTCCTATCCTTTAATATCCTTTAATATGCAATATACTCTATCATTTTACCATGGATTATGTCCATATCGGTGATGGCTCAAAACTTTCTTTTCCCTTTCTCTCTCTTGTTAACCTATCTTTCAGACAATGGTTCTCAGAGACTGCTCACTTTCCTCAATTGAAATCAGTGAGGTAATGTAATGTTCATCCTTCACTGCCTGGCTTGCTTCATTCAGCATAAGGCTTTCAAGATTCATCCATGTTATTCCATCTGTTAGCACTTTATTCCTTTTTACAGAAGAGTAATATTCCATTGCATGTATGTATGCCATTTTGTTTATCCATTCATCTGCTGATGGGCACCAGGGCTGACTCCAACATTTGGCAGTAGTGAACAATGCTGCTATGAACATTGGTGTGCACATATCTGTGTCTTTGCTTTCAATTTTTCTGGGTTTGGGTATATACCAAGCAGTGGAATCACTGGATCATACAGAAGGTCTATTTTTTAGTTTTCTGAGGAACCACCAAACTGTCCTCCACAGTGGCTGGACAATTCCACAATCCCACCAGCAGTGGATGAGGGTTCCTATTCCTCCATATCCTCTCCAAAAGATAAAAGGAAAATGTTAAAAAGAAATTTTTTTAATTTTTTGTTTTTCCCATTTTTTGAATATCCCAATTTTTAAATTTTATTTTCTTTTTAGTGTTTTTTTAAGTTTCAATGTGTTTTATCTCTTATATTTATATTATCATTATTATTTCATTTTCCTATTAATTGTATTTGGTTATTATATGCGCTTCATCTTCAAGAAAAGTTTGGATCACAAAACGGATACAGCAGGGGCAGGAGAGGATCACTGGTAGGGGTGTATTAGGTGAGGGTTTCATGGGAGGAAGTTCACATGAATATACATGAAAGATATATAAAATTGTTCAAATGATCAAGGGGTGGGGCATGGTCAAATTGAGTTGAGAATCACTCAAAAAATGATAGAATTCCCAGCCTGGAAAACTCTGCCATATTCTTGAAGGGAGCAGCAACAGTCCCCTGAGTGCAGGGGCAGTGTATGGCAAAGAAGGATGATACATAATGGCTCCTTGTTATTGATGACTAACCTTATGAGTATTTGCTCTTGTAATTGAAACTTAGCCTTCTGTTATGGGGTGCCTAAGGGTTGCCACCTCAAAGCCTCCTTGTTATTCAAATGTGGCCTCTCTTTAAGCCAAACTCAGCCTATGAATGCATGACCTTCCCCCCAGCATGGGACATGACTCCCGGGGATGAGCTTTCCTTGCAAGGAGGGATTAATTATGAGTTCCAGTCGGCAATATGCCTGGAAAAAGACCTTGAATAAATGAGGGAAAGGGTAAAGAAAAATGAGTTTATATGGCTAAGATACTTCAAAGAGAGTCAGGAGGTCATCCCAGAGGTAAAGCTTATGCAGACCTCAGTAGTATCTCATAGAACACCAAACTGGATATCCTCCCACACAGAGGGGCTCCTGAGGGTTCTGAAGACACCCAGGTCCTATATAAGGGGTATAGCTCCAGACATTGATGCCTTATAGTGGGCTATAATTTGGAATCTGTGCTCCTGAGAGTGAAAGATTTGTACTCAAATAAGTCCTCCCTGCACATGGTCCATCAGTCCCTTCTATTCAAAACTATACTTGGTGCTGGTGTTTGTAAGTGTACTTCCAGAGACTGGAGCCTTTGGCCTGCCCATGTGCCAGCTGTGCCTGGAATCTTGGTGGAGCTGCAACTCATACTCTACAGTTCAATGGACTCACCCAAGTCACCTGGTGAGAAGATGATTATGGACAAAGGCCATACCAGGGAATGGAGAGAGTGTGCAGCTGCAGAAAGGATAATCCCATTCATCTAATCCAGGGGATATAAGCCCCCTCTCACTTGGAGGTGGAGTGGACATCACCATCCCAGATTCCTCAGGATTGGGGGAAGAGCTATGGACTAAAGCGGACTTACTGGTATTCTGTTGTAGACGTATTGTGATTCAAGCAATGGAAGAAATTACAACATTGATGAGGAGCCAGTGGCCACTGGATGCTTTGGGGTAGGGAGAGGGAAAAGCAGTTGTAATAGAGGGGCTTTTTTGGGACTTGGGAATTATCCTGAGTGGCATTACAACAACAGATGTAGGCCATTTTACATCAGCATATAACATGCGGAACTGTGTGGGAGAGAGTGTGGTCTACAATGTGAACTATGGTCCATGCTTAGTGGCAAAGCCCCAGGATGTATATATCCATTGCAGGTGATGTGCCACACTAATGAAAGACGTTTATGTGGGAGGTTATGGGAGATTTGAGAAGTGAGAAACATGGGAATCCCCGTAATTTTTATGTAACTTTTATGTAATCTGAGCATCTTAAAAAAAAAAAAAAAAAAAACATTCTTCATTTGGTTGCAGTGTTTTAAAGTTTCTAGCTGATGTTTTTATTCTTTCTTAATTTCCAGCTCTCTGCTTACATTATCTGTCTGTTCTTGCATATTGTCTACTTTTTTCCCTTAGTGATTATAGCATATTAATCATAGTCATTTTAAATTCCTGATCTGATGATTCAAAATCTATGCAATATCTCAGTTCAGTTTGGATACTTGCCCTGCTCTACAAATTTTGTTTTTGGCCCTTTAACATGTGTTGGGGATTGAATCATGTCCTCCACAAGAAGCATGCTCAGGTTCCAATCCCTGCTCTGCTGGTGTGAGCTCATTTGTAAATAACATCTTTGAAGATGTTACTAAAGTGTAACCAAACTAAATGAGGTTGGACCTTAATCAAATATGACTTAAGTCCTTATAAGCAAAGCAAATTGTACACAAAAGAGGAACCATTGAGAGTAGCCAGAAGCTGGACATTAACAGGGCTGGAAGAGAAATAAGATGCTGCCATGTGACAGAAAGGCTGATGGTTGCCAGCAGCCAGTACAAGAATGCCATGACCTTTGGGAAGAAAGCACTGTCTTGCTGATATCTGAACCGTGGACTTCTCCTAGCCTCAAAACTGTAAGGTAGGATTTATGTTTGCCATTTGCTATTTGTTTTATGCATTTTTATTCTAAAATTTTCCATTACTGACATATTTTGTTTTGAGTAGATATTTTCTAGTATAATCTTTTAATTCTCTTGTTTTTTCTTTTACTATACATTTCTGTATTATTTTCTTAGTGGTTTGCCTGGGATGTAGAATTAACAACTTATCTTGTAACAATCTAGTTCTGATTAATACCAACTTAATTTCAATATTATGTAAAATCTTGGCTCCAACATAGATGTTTTCCTCCCCTTCCTTTGTGCTATTATGTCATACAGATTACATGCTTATATATTTTAATCCATTCACCACAGTTTTACAATTAGTGCTTTTTGCATATGTATTTTAAATCATATAAAAGAAAATAGTTACAAACAAAAATCATGTTATACCATCTGTAATTGTCCCACAGTTCTTGGATATTCTGTTCCTATTTTTTTTTTTCTGTTCTTTTTTCTTTTTGATTTCAGTTTCAGATGTTACTTTTGATGTGTCTTTAGGCTCACTGATATTTTTCCATGGTCATGTCCAGTATACTGATGAGTCCATCAAAGGCTTACATGTCCATCTGTTCCTGAATACTGTCCAATTGCAATCTGCTTCCAGATAACTTCCTTGTCTGGGAGGGACTGTCTCCTTCCTGTTTCAATGCTGGACAAATCTCTGCAACCATATCAGACTCATCTTTCCAAGGCAAGCACCAAAGATCCTACTGGGAAAAGATTACTCATTTCCCTTTGAGGACAGTAGTACATTCTGACCTCTACTTCTGCTTTGGATTACTCAAATTTAGTTTCTGCACCCATATGTGAATGGAAGAAAGAAAGAAGAAAGACCCAAACTGTGCACATAGAGGGTTGCACCTCCCAGATAAGCAACTAAAAACATGTTTTATGAAATAGGGATATTTGTAAGGTGATTGAGTTTATATTAAATTTAAAAATAAATATAACAGTTAAAATACAATAAAAAGATCCCATTCACAAAAGAAACAAAAAAACAGAAAATAACTGGCATTAAACTCAAGATATGTATATAACCTAGATGAAGAACACCATAAAACTTCATTGAGGGACATGAAAGGATACTTGTGTGCATGAGAAGATGAACTATATTCCTGGATTGAAATACTAAATATTGTGAAGTTTTCAATTCTCTCTCAATTTATATTTATATTTAATGCAATCTCATTTTAAACTTATCAAAATGAATTTAAATTTCATCTGAAGAATATATGTGTACAATACAGGCCAAGAAATATTTGTAAAGGAAAATGATACTAAATATGAAAATGCTACAATAAATAAGCACAATGAATCACACAAAAATGAACTCTGTGGTGCCAGTACAGATATAGAAAGATCAGTTTGTTAGAAAGCCCAAATACTAAATAAAAATATTACATGAAATAAAAAAGAAAGTGCAGCTTTGGAGAGGTGTTGGGAAAGCTCCTGGTGCCCTATCTGGCACCTCCCTCATTCCTTCTTCAAGGCAATTTGTAACTGGCCAATGATGCCTTTGTGGGACCCTGGGTTTATATGGCTGGGAAAGACTGGCTTGGAAAACTACTCTCTGATATGGTCCTCCTTCCCAAATTGGTCCTCCAGGCCAAAGCAGATTATAATGAATGCAGAGTGAGAAACAACTAAATTGGGTGTCCTGGAGAAAAGTCTTTCCTGCTTTAAGTCCTGCAGTGAACAATTGGGAAGGGGGAATGTCTATACTCTGAGGAGTAGAGGGAATATTCAAATTCCTATAAACAGGGGAACTTTAAGTGCATCAGCAGGCAGAAGCCCAAGATAAGATATAGGCCGAAAAAATATAGGAAGGACCCTGCATTGTTCATTCCCCTTGGGCTGACTTTCTTGATAGACAGCTGCACTCTGAAGGAAAGCACCAGCCAATGCAAAGCCAGTTTGCAAAGATGTGAAAGGCTTTGTTTTTTGACTTAGGTTTGCTTGTTTTTTTGGCTCCTGGTTCTCACAAAAATCCTTGTCATATCACTAGCTGGATACAAACACAAAAAAAGATATCTCAGTGAATAAGTCTCAGAATTAACATTTAAAAATATTAAAATATACAGTGTACAGAAATATTATTAAAAAAAGAAACAGGAAAGGAAGGCCCATCCAAAGGACAAGGAAAAAATCAAGAAAACAATAACAAAGACCAGAATGTGAACATACTAGACAAAGACTTAAAAAAATCTTCAGCATGGTCAAGGAGATGAAGGAAACTGTAGAGACAGAGATAAAAGATATTAGGAAAACAATGAACAGCATTCAAAGGTCAATAAAGAGATAGAAATTTTAAAAAGGAATCACACAGAACTACTAGAACTGAAAGCCACAATAACAGAATGAACAATTCCCACAAGGGTTTCAACAACAGATTGGAGCTGGTAGAGAAAAGAATTAGTGAATTCAAAGATAAGACAAATGACATGAGTCAGCATGAAGAGAAAGAAAAGAGAATTACATAAAGTGAAAATTGCCTTAGAGATCTCTGGGCAAAGGTACCATATATGCTTTATGGGAGTCCCAGAATGAGAAGAAAGAGAGAAAAAGGCTGGAAAGGATTTCAAAGAAATAATGACTCAAAACTTACCAGTTTTAGTGAAAGGAAAGAATATACACATCCAAGAAACCCAACAACGACAACAACAATAACAACAACAAAAAAAACAGGATAAATGTAAAGGGAAACACACCGAGACAGAGTAGTTAAACTGTTGACTGCAAAGGACAAGGAGAGAATTCTGAACACTGCTAGAGAAAAGCAATGTCATGTACAATGTAGTACCAATTAGATTAAGCATCAATTTCTCCTCAGAAACCATGAAGACAAGAGGGCAGTGGGTTGAAATACGTAAAGTTCTGAGAGAACACAATTGCAAATGAAGAATTTTTTATTCAGTGAGACTCTCAAAAATGAGGAAATCCCTCTAAGATTGGGAACAAGGAAAGGATGCCCTGTGTCACCACAAATAAACATGGTACTAGAAGTTCTAGCTAGAGCAATTAGGTAAGAAAAAGAAAGAATAAGAATCCAAATAGGAGAGGAAGTAGTGAAACTTTCACTACTTGCATATGACATGATCCTATATTTAGAAAACCCTGAAAAACAGCAATGAAACTACTAGAGCTAATAAATTCATTGTGGTGGGATACAAGATCACCATGTAAAAATCAGTAGTCTTTCTGTGCACTAGAAATGAACAATCTGAGGAGGAAATCAGGGAACAAATTCCACTCACAATAGCACCCAAAAGAATCAAATATCTAGAAATAAAGTTAACTAGGTATGTAAAGGATCTGTACACAGAAAACTCAAAAATATTGTAAAAGAATTTAAAGAACTAAATAAATGTAAGGACATTCAGTGTTTGGGGATTGGAAGACTAAATATCATTAAGATATCAAATCTACCCAAATTGATTTACAGATTCAACACAATCCCAATCAAAATTCCAGCAGCCTATGATACATTGTTGGAATTTGTAGAAATAGAAAAGCCAATTATCAAATTTATTTGGAAGGAGTAGGGACTCTGAATAACCAAAAGTATCTTAATGTAGAAGAATGACATCGGTGGACTCATTTTTCCTCACTTTAAAGCATATTACAAAGCTACAGTGATCAAAACAGCATAGTATTGGCATAAAAGTTTACATATAAATCAATGGAATTGAATTTAGAGGGTTCAGAAATGGACATTCACCTCTATGGTCCATTGATTTTTTTTGACAAGGCTACCAAGGCCACTTAGCTGGGACAGAACAGTCTCTTCAACAAATGGTGTTAGGAGAACTAGATATCCATATCCAAACAATGAAGGAGGACCCATATCTCACACCGTACATAAATATTAACTCAAGGGGCACAGATGTGGCTCAAATGGTTGGGTGTCCATCTCCCATATGGAGGGACCTGGGTTTGATCCCCTGGACCTCCAGGCAAAATAAATAAATAAATAAATAACTCAAAAAGGAGCAAAAAGCTAAATATAAAATCCAGGATCATAAAACTCTTAGAAGAAAAATTTAGTAAAACATCTTCAAGATCTTGTGGTAGCAGGTGGTTTTTTAGACCTCAAACCCATAGCACAGGCAATGAAAGAAAAAAAATAGATAAATGAGACTTCCTCAAAATTAAATGCTTCTTTACTTAAAAGGGCTCTCTTAAGAAAGTGAAAGGCACCCTACTCAATAGGAAAATGTATTTGGAAACCACATATCTAATAAGGGTTTCCCATCCATAATATAGAAAAAGATACTACAATTCAATGATAAAAAGACAAATGAACCAATTTATAAATTGGAAAAAACATGAATAGATGTTTTTCCAAAGAGGAATTACAAATGGCAAAAAATCACATTAAAATATGTTCAACATCACTAGCTATTAGGAAAATGCAAATCAAAACTACACTAAGATATCATTTTACATCTATTAGAATGCACACTATTAAAAAAAAAAAAACAGAAAACTACAGGTGTTGGAGAGGATGTGGAGAAATAGGAACACTTATTCACTATTAGTGGGAGTATAGAATGATGCAGCCACCATAAAACAGTTTGGCAGTACTTCAGGTATTTAAATATAAAACTGCCATGCAACTGGCAGTTGCTTTCCTAGGTATATACTCAGAAGAACTGAAAATAGGGACGTGAAGAGAAGTGCACACTGATCATCATACTGGCATTATTCACAATTGCCAAAAGGTTGAAAGACAACTGAGGTGTCTGTAAACAGATCAAAGGATAAACAAAATGTGGTATATGCATAAGATGGAATAGTATTCAGCTGTAAGAAAAAAATGAAGTTGTGATGCTCACAACTACATGGATGAACTTTGAGGATATTATGTTGAGTGAAACAAGTCAGACATAAAAGGATAAATACTTTATGATCTCACTAAAAGGACTAAACATATTGAGCAAAGTCATGGAGTTTTAATAGTTAGAAGGTTGGTCACCAGAAGATAGAATAAGGATAGAGAATGGAAAGTAGTGACTTAATTTGTGCAGAATTGGTAATAAGGTTGATTGTAAATGCTCGGAATTGGATAGAGGTGATGTTAGAACATTAGAGTGAATGTAATTAGCAGTGCCAGTGTGGGGGTATGATTGTGGTTGAAAGGGATAGCTTAGGGTTTTGTATGTCACTAGAAGAAAAGCTGAAGGATGAAACATGGACCTGTATAGCATAGTGAACCCTGTTGCAGATGATGAGTGTGAATA
>JAKSZT010021474.1:2303870-2328602 GCA_026826555.1 Tolypeutes matacus | reverse complement strand
AACTCCTTATCTTTAAGGATGACTTTCCAATGAAGTTTTACTTTTATAATTCACATTTATTTATTTTTTTTTTTTTAATTTTTTTTTATTTTTTTTATTTTTTTTTATTATGGGTAAAAATCAAAATTCTCACAATACATACAAACATTTGTAAAATGATATATAAATATATATGCATATATGTGTATTTGCTTACAAAAATGTTATTTTTTATATATATATATACATATATTTTAAGAGGTGCTTAGATTACCTAAAATATTATACGGAACCCACTCGGATTCCCATGTTGCCCACCTCCCACACCTCCCACCACATCCAACACAAACATCTCCCATAGTGTGGCCCACCAACCTCAATGAACTTACACCTCCTGGAGCCTTGCCACCAACCATAGACCACAGTTCACACTGTAGACCACACTCTCTCCCACTCAGTTCTGAGTGGTGTGTGCTGATTTAAAATGGCCTACATCCATTGCCACAACAGTACTCAGGACAACCTCCAACTCCCAAAGAAACCCCTGTATTTCAACTGCTCATCCCCTCCCTACCCAAAAAACTGTCAAGTGGCCACTGGCTCCACCTCATTGTTATAATTTCTTGCATTGCAAGAATCACCATATGTGAGCAAGAGAATACCATCAAGTCCACTCTAGTCCATAGTTCTTCCCCCAATCCAGAGGCGACTGGGATGGTGATGTCCACTCCAACTCCAAGTGATAGAGGGCTTATATCCCATGGATTTGTTTCTAGATATTTTATTCTTTTGTTTGCTATTTTGAATGGAAAGTTTTTCTTAATTTCTTCCAATTTTTTGCTACTTGTGTATAGAAATGCTACTGATTTTTAGCTGTTGAACTGGTACCCCCCCCAACATTGCTGAATTTATTAGCTGTAGGAGATTTCTTGTGGATTTTTGGGAATTTTCTCTATAAAGGATCATATAATCTGTAAATAGCAAAAATTTACTTCTTTCTTTCCAGATTGGATACCTTTGATTTCTTTTTCTTTCTTAGTTCCAGCAAAAACATCCAGTACAATGTTGAATAACAGTGGTGACAGTGGGCATTCTTCTCTTGTTCCTTATCTTTGAGGGAAAACAGTCAATCTTTCACTACTAACCAGGATGTTAGCTGTGGAGTTTTCATATATGCCCTTTATCACATTGAGGATGTTTCCTTCTATTCTTAGAGCTTTAAGTCTTATTTTGTTTGTTTTTGTTTTTTGTCCTTTGGATCAAGAAGGGGTTCTGGATTTTGTCCAATGACTTTTCTACATCAATTGAGATGATCATGTTTTTTCCTTCATTCTGTTAATGTGGCATATTACATTAATTAATTTTTTAATGTTGAACCAACCTTGCCTATCAGGGATAAATCTCACTTGATCATGATGTATAAGACTTTTAAGGTACTATTGGATTGGGTTTGGTAGTATTTTGTTGAGGAATTTTGCATCTAGATTCATAAGAGATAATGGTCTGTGATTTTCCTTTCCTGTGGTATCTTCATACAGCTTTGATGTAAGGGTGATGTTGGCTTCATAGAATGAGTCGGAGAGTGTTCTCTTCTCTGCAGTTTTTTGGAAGTGTTTAAACAAAATTGGACTTATATCTTCTTGGAATGTTTGGTAGAATTCCTCTGTGAAACCATCTGGTCCTGGACTTTCTTTTTTGGGAAATTTTCCATTATTGGTTCAATCCATTTATTTGTAATTGGTTTGTTGAAATTTTCTATTTTTTCTTGAGCCAATGTAGGTATTGTGTGTGTTTCTAAGAATTTGTCCATTTCATATAGATTAACTAATTTATTGGTGTGTAGCCATTCATCATATCCTCTTATAGTCCTTTCTTTTTCAGTGGGGCTTGTAGTAATGCCCCCCTTTTCATTTCTCAGTTCATTATTTGAAATCATCCCTCTGTTTTTCTTTGTCAATCTAGCTAAATGTTTGTCCATTTTATTGATTCTTTAAAATAACCAACATTTAATTTTGTTGACTTGTTCTATTGTTTTTTGTTTTGTTTTGTTTTCTATTTCATTTATCTAAACTCTAATCTTTTAATTTCTTTCTTTCTGACTGCTTTGGATTTAGTTTGCTCTTCGTTTTTTTAGTTCTTCCAGTTTTGAGGTTAGGTCTTTGAGTTGAAGTCTTTCTTCTTTTTTAATGTAAGCATTTATAGCTATCAGTGTCCCTCTCAGCAGTGTCTTCAGTGCATCCCATAAGTTTTGATATTTTGTATTTTCATTTTTCCTCACCTCAAGATATATCCTAATTTCCCTTGTGATTTACTCCTTAACCCATTTCTTATTTAAGAGTATTCTGTTTAATATCTAATATTTGTGAATTTTCCAGTTATCACTCTTTTACTGGTTTTAGCTTCTATCTCTTTTGTGGTTGGATAATATACATGGTATGATTTCAATATTATTGAATGTATTCAGACTTGTTTTGTGATACAACATGTGGTCTATCCTGGAGAATGATCCGTGCTCACTTGAGAAGAATGTGTATTCTGTTTTTGTTGAGTAAAGTTTTCTATATATATTTTAAGTCTAGTTGGTTTAGAGTATCCTTCAATCTTTTTTTAATAATATTTATTTTTATTTTTTAAGACACTTAGATTAAATAAATGTTACAAAAAATATATACAGATTCCCATATGCCCCACTCCCCACATGGCCCACAATCTCCCACATAAACAACATCCTTCATTAGTGTGACACATTCATTGCAATTGATAAACACATTCTGGGTCATTGCCACTGAGCATGACCATAGTTCACATTATAATCTACAGTCTCTCCCCACAGTTCTGCATGCTATGGGACAATATAAAATGGCCTATATCTGTCTTTGCAATGTCATTCAGGATGATTCCCAAGTCCCGAAAAAATCCCCGTATTACACATGTTTTTCCCTCTCCCTGTCCCCAGAGCATCCAGTGGCCACTGCCTCCACATTAATGTTGTAATTTCTTCCATTGCTAGAATCACAGTAAGTGTATAGTAGCATACTTGTAAGACCACTCTAGTCCATAGTTCATTCCCCCGTCCTGAAGATTCTGGGATATTGATGTCCACTCCACCTCTAATTGAGAGGGGGCTTCGATCCCATATAGCTGAGGGATGGGACTCTCTTAATTGCAATTGTAGGTTCTCTTGTTTCCTTGGTATGGTGATTGTCCATCCTCACCTCCTTGTTACTTGTCTTGGGTGAGTCCAATGAAACGGGATAGTAGGTGTTGCAACTCTGCTGAGGCTCTGGGCCCAGCTGGCACATGGACAACTCAAAGACTCTGGTCTCTTGGATGTACAACTACAAACTCCAGGACCAAGTATAGGTTTAAATAGAAGGGAAAAATGAGCCATGTGTAGAGAAGCCAAAATTGAGTCCAATTCTGTCACTCTCAGGAACACAAACTGCAAAGTAGGGCCCACTGGCAAAGCACCAAACTCCAGAGCTATCTGCCCTGACCATAGAACCTGAGTGTCTCCAGAGCCCTCAGAAGCCCCACTATTTGAGGTAATATCCACTTTGGCAGTCTGTAAGACATTCGATCTTGTACTTCCTTATTGACATTCTGATTATTTGTTATATCCATTATTGAGAGTTCTGTCTGAAAGTCTCATACTATTGATGTAGAACCATCATTTTCTCCCTTCAAATCTGTCTATTTGCTTCATATATTTTAGAGCTCTACTGTTAGGTTCATATATATTTATTATATCTTCCTTTTGTGAATTGTCCCCTTTCTCATTATATAGTGTTTGTCTTTGTTCCACACAACAGTTTTTGACTTAATGTCTATTTTCTCTCATATTAATATAGTCACCCTAATTCTCTTGCTTACTTCTTGCATGGTATATATTTTTTCCCATCCTTCCTTCCTCATCCTACCTGTATCTTTGAATTTAAGGTGATTCTCTTAAAGACAACATATAGTTTGGTCATGCTATTTTTTAAATATATTTTGCCAATCTGGGCCTTTTCTCTGGAGAGAATAATCCATTTAACATCACCACTGATAATGCAGGACTTTCTTCTGCCATTTTGCTATTTAGGCTTTGTAAAGCTTATAACATTTTTGTGCCTTACTTCCATTAATGTCTACTTTTATATTTATCTAATTTTTTGTGTTCTACCATATTGAGTGCCTTTTTATTATTCTCTGGATATATTTTTCATCAATTTTCCTTGTGATTCCCATAGGGATAAAATTTAACAACCTAAATGTTTGGTTTGATACCAATTTAACTTCAATAGCTTGCATATATAAATTTCCTATACCCCTCTGCTCTGGCCCCCACCATTTTTTGGTACTTGTTACCACTTCTATTTTTATATATTGTTTGGTCAAAAACCTAGATTTATCATTTCTTTTTATGCATTTGCATTTTAGGACTTGTAGGAAGTAAGAAGTAGAGTTGCATACCAAAGAATACACTACAATAATACTGGCATTTATAATTAACCACACAGTTACCTTTACCACATTAATGCTGCATTAAACGACTGTCTATTGTCCTTTCCATTTGGTCTGAAGAACTCCCTTTAGCATTGCTTGTAGGGCAAGTCTAGGTTTGATGACCTCTCTCAGCTTTTATTTATCTGAGAATGTCTTAAAGAAAATCACGCTGGATATAAAATTCTTGGTGGCACTTTTTTTTTTTAAACCTTTTAAGTATTTCCACCCCCTGCCTTCTTGCCTCTGTGGTTTCTGATGAGAAGTCAGAATTCAGTATAACTGGAACTCCCTTGCATGTAACATATTGCTTTTCTCTTGCAGCTTTCAGAATGTTCTCCTTGTCCTTTGCATTCTATAGCATGATCAATATATGACAGGGTGTATTTTTCTTCATGTTTTTCCTGTTTGGTGTTCTCTTGGATTCTTGGATGTGCATATTTACATCTTTAGCTAAGTTTGGGAAGTTCTCAATCATTATTTCTTTGACTATTTCCTCTACCCCCTTTTATTTTAGCTCTCCTTCTGGGATTCCCATAATATGTATCATGATGCACTTGATGGTGTCTCAGAGGTATCTTAGACTATATTTGTTTTTAATAGTTCTTTTTCTTTTTGCTTTCAAACTGACCAATTTCAGGTAACTTGTCTTTGAGTTCACTAATTTTTATAATTAATCTTTTTTTTATTTTTAAAGAAACTTTAGATTACATAAATGTTACATAAAAACTGATTCTTTGTTCTGCCAGCTACAGTATGCTCTTGATACCCTCCTGGGCATTTTTCCTTTCATTTACTGTGGTCTTCAACTCCAATAGTTCTGTTTAGTTCCTTTTTTTAAAATTTTTTATCTCCACTAAGACTCTCATATTGCTCATTCATTGTTTTCCTAATATTCTCTTGATATTTCTCCGAATCTTCATTTCATGCCCTTGAGCATTTTTTTTTTAAGATTTTATTTATTTATTCATTTATCCCCCTCTTGCTGCTTGTGCTCGCTGGGTCAGCTAACCACGCCGTGCGGGAGGGCTTGCCTTCACCAGGAGGCCCCGGGAACCAAACCCGGGGCCTCCCATATGGTAAACGGGAGCCCTACTGATTGAGCCACAGACGCTTCCCCCTTGAGCATTTTTAAGATGATTTTTTTAAAAGGCTTGATTCAGTATGTCTACATTCTTAATTTATTCATTAGTGTTTTCTGTTTGTTTATCCTCTTCCTTTGGTGCATCATTTCTTTTTTCTTTGTTTCTCTTGTACCCATTTATTGTACACGCTACAGAATAATACTTTAAATAGTTAACACTTGGATTTATTCCTCAGAGATGTCTGCTTTTTATTTTGTAACCAGCTGGTGATAAAACAGAGACTTTCTTGAGCTTCATCCCTCCTTTCAGGAAGGTCTGTACAAAGCCAATGCAGTGTGCAGGGCTTTCCCTGTCTTTCTTGTCCTGTGTCTTGGTATGGGCCTTTGCTTGTTACATGTTTTGGTGTTTCCTTGTTTACAGGAGTTTGGTTGTCTCCACTGTTTCCCATGAGCTGAACTCCCTCTCTTGGAGCAAGCTTTGCACCAGACTCTCTACTTCTAGAGTTTCTTACAGTACTTTCATTGTCTTAAGCTGCTTTTGCCTGGAGGGCAAATCCTGGGGAGACAGCCATCCCAGAGAAGAATTTCCCAGCCAACACTTGTCCAGGGACCTATGAAGTGGGCACATACTGGCTTCAAAGTCCCCTAGGAAAGTGATCAGTAAGGAAACCAAGAGCTTCTCCAATGGCTCTCCAAAGCTGAGCTTACCTGGCATGCCCAGCAAATGTGGCCTTCAGTTAACATTCCCCTACATCTCTGTGTTCCCACCACTGCTGCCCCTGGGGAGGGTTGATACCTTTGTCCAGGCAGGTTGAAACAATGGCAACCCTTAGAGCCAGCACCCCATTGATCTGAATTTGCCAATCAAAAGCCGTGAGTGATTAATGATTAACCATGCCCATCCCTGTTCTTGGGGAAGGGGATTTTATGTGCCTTTCTGTCACCATCAAGCTAACCAGGTGCTGGACCTTGCTGTGGCCTGCTGTGAGAGTCAGGAATGGTCATCAGTAGCCACTGTGTGGAGAAAGCAATTTACTGTTCTTTACCGTACTTTATCAACCTCTTACTTCTGTTCTTCTCTGGATGCTGCACAGTGTTCTTCTGGATTCCACAGTTTCAAAATATTTATTTCTGACATTTACTGCCTGTTTAATAGGTGCTTTGGTGGAAACACTGAGATCTGGACCTCCCTACTCTGCCATCTTCTATGTTAACCTTTTGATCAACCACCATATTGTATTCCACAAGCAGATGCAACATTTTACATCCCCACCAACAGTATATGAAGGTTTTAATTTCTCCGCATCCTAGCCTACACCACTTATTCTTCCTTTTTTTCAATTAGACCCATGTGTGAAGAGGTAATGTAATTATATTTTGAATCAGTAGTCTTGTTTTTATTTTGTGATATATCTTTTTTTTGTTTCATTGAATGGTGTTTTCTAGCCTCATTGCATGAATTGGTGGATGTTCCAATTGCTATCTTTTTGGATGATTCTATTAAACATTGTGATTATTTGTTCTTGAAGGATGAATAGATTTTACCAATAAAACCATTTAGGCCTATTCAGAACTCTTCCGTTTGCTTGTTTTGTCTGTTTTTGTACTCTTTTTCACTGGATAAATTTAACTTTTAGTTTCTCTAGTTCTTTATTTTGAATTGTTCTTAACATGAATATTTTACATATTTTTCAACTTTTAAAATTTATTGGCATGAAGTAGCTTATATTGTTTTCCTTATTTTTATTGGAATAGCTTCTGTATCAGTTTAACGTTTGCAACTTTATTCCTAGTCTTTTTATTTAATTAATAGTGTTTTTTGTCAATATTGCCAAAGTATTCTATTCTGTTATATTAACCTTTAACAAAAATGACATCCTTATTATATTGTATCTTCTTGCATTTTATTAATTCTACTATACTCTTGCTCTTTACTTGTTACTTCATTGCTTTGTTTTTTTTCAAATGCCAGTAGTGACCACAGCATTTAATTAGCAAAAAAAATTCATGGAAAACTATCAGCTTTATTCAGTAATGTGTTTAGACTGGATAAGAAAAATATGAGTAAATTGTCTTATAACATGTCAGTGGATAAATGTTCTTTATATGATTCAAAGTGAACTTGTTAAAAGAGAAGATATTGGTTCTGAGAGGGGAGAAAATGAAGAATATGTGTATCATGGTGGCATTTTCAGAACATTGGAATTGTCTTGCATGACATTATAATGACTGATATAGGGTTTTATACATTTTGTCAGAACCTATAAAATTGTGTGGGGCAGAGTGTAAACTATAATGTAAATTATACTCCATGCTTAGTAGCAATGCTTCAATGCATGTTCATCATTTGTAAAGTAGAAAAGTGGGAATGTATGAGAGGAGTAGGTGGTGGGTACTGGGTGGGGCATATGGGAATTCCTTATATTTTTATGTAACATTTATGTAATCTAAGGCTTCTTTTAAATTAAAAAAAAAAGAATTTTAAAAGAGCAAGAAAAAAAAAAAAAGATTCTACAGGGGAGTGGATGTAACTTAAATGGTTGAGCACCTGATTCCCATTTCCGAGGTTCTGGATTCGATCCCCGGTACTTCCTACAAACAAACAAATGAAAAAAGCAACTTGGGGGAGCTGGTGTAGCTCAGTGGTTGAGTGCCAGCTCCCCACATATGAAGTCCCAAGTTCGATCACCAACCCTGGTACCTGAAAAAGAAAGAAAGGAAGGAAGGAAGGGAGGAAGGGAGGAAGGGAGGAAGGGAGGAAGGGAGGAAGGGAGGAAGGAAGAGTAAAAAGAGAGAGATTCTACAATTAGAAAGAAGTCTGAGTGGTCTAAGTGTCAGGTATATTTTTCTGCAAGGCAGACCAAAATAAAACTCTGTGGTTTGTTGCAAGAGTCATTTTATTTTCAGCTCTCTCATGCAAGTGTGGCCATTTTGGATGTTGACTGGATGTTAGCTGGTATCCCACATGCATCTGGAAGTTTATTGGAATTGAATGGAACTTGGTTAGAGTGCCCCAATTTTCTTCCATGTGGCCTCCCACCCTGTAGTATACCAGGAGGTTTCATATGAGGTCTTAGGTTTCCAAATGAGTCAAGAGAGAAGGCCTGAGTGTGTACACACTTATTAAGACTCGGCTTGTGTCATGTTTGATTCATCCTGGCCAAAACAAATCAAAGATCTATACATATTCAAGAGTTGGAAAAGAAGCCACCAATTGTGAGGAGCCATGATGTCACATTGCAATGTACCCTAGGAAGGGAAGAAATTATTGGCAGTTTTGCAGTCTGCCAGATACTGGAATCAAGGCAAATAAGATGTGAGAAATTAGAGATGAGGAATAGAGAAACTGACTTAGACTAGTATTGATCAAAAGGGAAGAAGACATATGACTCAAAAATGTGCAAAAATACAGTAGTTTGCATGTTGATTGGTGAAATATTGTTAATGTGTTTAACAGAGAATAACAGAAGACATGGTATTGAGCAGAAATGAGAGTCTAGGTTTTTTGCAAAAATGGATATATTGGCTACAAAAAGGAACATGGATAATTCATCCAGCTTGGCAGTAGAGAAAGAAGATGCTCTAAGAAAGGATACAGAAAGGGTAATAGATGCAGTGGTAGGAGTTTTAGGATATAATCTTTTGATTGCTTTTTCCTTCTCACTGAATTATTAGGTATTCTGACGATCGAGTGTGAGATTGGAAGAGGATATGTTGGTGATTTGAGAATACAGCAGAAATAGTCATCAAGGGAAGGGAGAGAGAGTTAAAAAGACCAGGGAAATTTAGTATAATTACTGGCCAGAAGTAAAAGCTCACTGGAGCTTAGTGGTGAATGCATTTAACATGGATTTAAGCTTTTCTCCAGCCTTCTTTATCTGAGCAGGATGGCATGAGTGAGGTGGAATATTAGATTTAATTGTGATTGAATTTTGTGGTTCATGGTGAGCATTAGGAAGTATGAAAAAGAGCAATTGAATGCAATGTTTTTTTTGCAGGGAATAAGTATAATGTTAGATTGTGGTGGTTTGAGGAAGGAGAGAGAGATGCTATGAAGTAGGGAATATGGAAGGTAAAGAGATCTATGTTTTACAGATCTTGGTGGTGTCACAAGTAATTTGCATTCAGGGACATAAATAGAGTAGACTATATATTAGTGATAAGAGGAGATGGGGTGCTTGTAATGAAATATGATGAGATTATGATTATTGGTATTGAAAATCTCTTGTAACTAAGAGAAAGAATGGAAGAGGTGGGAGGGTGCACAAGTGTTGGAAGAGAGATGACAGTAATGAAAGGCTGAGAGTATTGAGCAGATCTTCTCCATGGATACTGTGAATGAAATTGAATTGAGGAGCAGTAAGTCAGTAGCTAAGAAGGGTAGTTCCATGATGTAATCAGATTATATCCACAAAAACGGTGATGAATGCTTTAGGCCTATGGTTGAAGTTTCAAAGACAGACAATTATCTGGAAGTTCCTTTGGAGATCAAACAATTTTTTTCACCCTTCCAAGTCTGGAAGTACAAGGGACACTGCAGAGAATGCATGCACCATTTGAGAGTTGCAAGGGAAGTGGTGATTGCAGGATAAAGAGATGAAGTAAGTTTGCAGAACAGAGATGGGAATACAGTGGATTGACATATAAACTCCTCTCGTATCCATCATATGCGTTGAGAGGGTCAGGATATGGGAAAGAGTGAAAGGAAGGGTCAGAAAAAGGAATTTACAGGTCCAGACAATTCTTTTGCAGTTTGGGAAAGGCATCTTTTTCTCTGATGAATGATATTAAGAATAACATTTGTCACAATAGTAAAAACATAATTATATTTTTAAATATCTTAGTAATTTTCTGTTGGTCAAGACAGAAGTTTGATATGCATTCCAATTTTTGCATGAAGTTTAGAATATGTACTCAGAATTGAAAAAGAATTTCTGTTAACTCTGAAATATTGTTTTCAACTAATAAAAATTTTTCTTCAGAATACTCAAATTATTTCCCAGAAAACAGATTACAGTAATGGTTTTATAAATAAAGCCATGTTTTTCTTAACATTAATATTCTTCAATAATCTTTCATATCTGACTTTAGAAGTAGTAGTAAATTTCTTGAATAGTATTACAGATAATTTGCATATCTAACTGAATAGACTGGTTTTACTTAATGTACTGTTCATAGAGACCAATTATTTCTGTCAAATTTACAAATGATTTGTGTACATTTTTAGGCTATGCAAGAATCTATTCAAAGTATAAGAAACCAACGAAAGTAATAATTTCAAATGATACTATTTTGGGAATATTCTTTCTTGCTCAGAGTGGAACTGGTTTTATGGGGAATGCATTACTATTCATGGTACATGCCTACACCTTCTTATTTCAGTCCCATCAAAAGAAGCCTCTAGATTTGATATTCACCCATTTAAGATTTGCTAATGCCATCACAGTGATCGTCATTGGGATTCCAGAAATAATGCTGTCTTTTGGAATGAGAAATTTTATGGATGACATTGGTTGTAAGGCAGTTTTATACACACACAGAGGTAGCCGGGGTCTTTCTCTGTGTACAACATCTTTTCTGAGTGTGTTTCAGGCCATTATTATCATTCCCAACAATTCTAGATGGGCATGGCTCAAACCCAAAATCTCCACATACATTTTGCATGCCTTTGTTTTTTTCTGGATCATCAACATGCTGATCTACATCCGGGTTTTATAAGCACTGTGGCTCCCTATAACACCACTGAAATTGGATCTATTTATTCTCTGACATACTGTAGTGGGAGAGAGACTTATAGGACACAGTTATCTGCCTTCCTTGTAGTGATGATATTGCGAGATTTCTTGTGTGTGTTCTTCATGATCTCAGCCAGTATCTACATGGTGATGCTCCTCGTCATACATCACAAGTCAGTCCAGTATGGCCAGTCTTTGTCCATGAGTTTATCCTGAGATCATGGCCATTCATAACATCCTGACACTGGTAAGCTGCTTTGTTTTCTTTTACTGAACCAACTGCTGCCTTACCATTTATGTATCTTATAGAATGTCACTACATTTATCTCTTCTTGTTACCCAATGGTGTGTCCTTTCCTGCTGATCAAAAATAATAGTGACTATCCTGTCTAAACTGTATCTTTGTGAAGAAAAGAAAGTCCTCTCCACAATCTATTTCCCTACAAGGTCTGAAATAGTTCATATATTTCTCTGGCACAAAGGACATGCAATTTGAGTTTCTTATCCCAAAATATTAGTAAGATAAAAGTTTGAGAAAGCGTTAATAATTTTTTTGGACATTCCTTCAGAGCATCAGGCTTGTGGAATAAAAGATTTAGAGGATAGTTTTACCTGAACGGGGCACTCTCTTATTATCTGCCCATTGTTTCTAAAAAGTCACATTGACATTTTTTTAAATGCTACTGTTTAAGAGTCTTCTCTAATGTGATATAGCCATCAGTTCAATCACAGTAACTACACTCACTGTATTATGCTACACAGATCTTTCATTAGACCAAAAGATTTATATATGCTCTTTTGTATACTTTTGGCCTGGAAGTCAATGCTTGAGGTTATTATGTTGTTATTTGTATCTTGTTTAATCATAAAGAGTGATATGATATATGACTATAACCATGCTCCTCCATACACAAATTATCTGGGGTTCCATAATCATGGATATATTACTAATTCTCTTATACTTTATGAAACCCTCACTTTTTTCTTTTCTTTTTTTTTTTTTTTTTGAGGTACTAGGGCCCTGGGATTGAAACCAGGATCTCATATGTTGGAAGACAGTGCTCAACCACAGAGCTACACCTACTCTCCTTATAGAAATCTTTTTTGTTTTTTAGGAGGTATTGGGGATTAAACCCAGGACCTCATACATGTGACGCACACACTCAGCCACTGAGCTACCCCTACTTCTCTCATTTTACTTTCTATATGTACAGCATTGTATCTATTTGAATAATTGAACACTTTTTGAACTTCCATTCTGTTTTGTATAATGTATATGTATATTTTTGTCAATGTATATTTTTTCATGTTCCTACCATAAACAAATATTTTATAATTCCTATGTCACAATATGATAGATTAGAAATCTTGAAATATCTTCTAAAAACCCATGAAATTCTAAATAAAATATTTTAAAATACTTTTTCATTAAAATCTAGGCTCAATCAAGTGTAAGGTGAATGATAGATGGGCCAAAAATAAATGGTATAAGCTGATTCTTAAAGTCCAACTGCCTTCTATACATTTGCAAATCTTATCACACAGACTGTTTTTACTTGCTCCTTGGGAAAGAAAACACTAGGATTTGGAATCAGAAAACAGATGTTGATATATGGGATAAAAATCCAGGTGTATACTTTTTTACAATAGAAACAACTAATATATGATGCAACTCAAAATACAAACTAAAAAAGAAAAATTTACAACAGGGAAATGCTAATTTAAAAAGCTGGATTGTTTTTTAAAAATTATTCAATATACTTCTTAAGGCAAAAATGTTTCATAGTGATGGAAAGGATACTGAAATAATGATAATAAGTTAGTGCTTGCTTCAGCAGCAAATACACTAAAATAGGAACAATACAGAGAACTTTAGCATGGCCCCTGTACAAAGATGACATGCAAATTCAGGCAACATTCCATATTTTAAAGAAAAGGTGGAACATAGGGCATTTTGGGGACATTGGAATTGTCCTGCGTGATATTGCATGACAAATATAGGTCTCCATACATTTTGTCAAAAACCTATAAAATTGTGTTGTGCAATGTGTAATCCATAATGTAAACTATAGACCTTGGCTAGTAGCAATGTTTCAATATTTTGTTCATCAATTGTAACAAACGCATCACACTAATGTAAGATAATATTAATAGGGAAAATATGAGAGGGGGTGGGAGTTGGGTGTATAGGAATCCCCTATATTTTTTTATGTAACTTTTCTGTAATCTAAAATTTCTTTAAAAATAAAATAAAATAAAAAGAATTAGGAAAGTTTAAGTTAACTGAGAATATGTATAAGCCCTAAACTCTTTTGTGTGTGTGTGTGTGTGTGTGTGTGTGGTACAGGGGCTGAGGATTGAATCCAGGACCTCATATTTGGAAAGCTGACCCTCAACCACTAACCCTCATTGACTCCTCTGAGTTGGTTTTCTCATCTGGTTGCATGTTTTTTTTGTGTTGTTAGGAGGCACCAGGAACTGAACCTGACCTCCTATGTGGGAGGCAGGTGCTCAACTGCTCGAGCAACATCCGCTCCCCCCTTAACTTTTTTAATTAACAGAATTATCTCAAATTATAAAGGGATGAATGATAACGAGAAACAAGCATATCCATGATTTTAAGGGAGATTTAAACATGTTTCATTCAATAATTGATACATCTATCAGATACAAGTTTTAAGAATACATACCATTAAACAATATAATTTAAAAATTTGAACTAAGAAATATATTAAAACATATATTAAATATCATATTAAATATCAGCTATTTAAATATATATAAAATATCAGCTAAAATTCGATATTGTACATCTGTTCATACACACTTGGAACATTTAAAAAAAAACTGATCCTGGATGAGGAAGGGCATAAAAATTTCTCAGGAGTATAAATAACATTGCTGATTTATAAATGAGATTGTGGCTGAAAGGGATAGCCTGTGGATATAAATATCAATTGAAAGGTTTTAATATGGGGTGAGGAAAGGGGGAGGAGTTGGGTATATGAGAGTCTCTAGTATTCTGTGTGTGACTTTTCTGTCACCTAAAACTTCTTTGAAAATTAAATGAAAATTTGGGTGACAATGCGGAGTGAAAGGGGGCAGGTGCCACAGTACAGACTGGACACCTGACAATGCAGTGCTAAAAGGAAAAATGTTAAAAGTTTTTTTTTTTTTAATTTCCCTGTTTTTTCCCATTTTTTGAATATCCAAATCTTTTAAGTTTATCTTCTTTTTGATGTTTTTTTTAAGTTTCCAAGTATTTTATCTCATATATTTAAACTTATCATTATTATTTCATTTTCCTATTAATTGTATTTGGCTATTCTATGGCCTTCATCTTCAAGGAAGATTTGGATCACAAAACGGATACAGCGGGGGCAGGAGAGGATCATTGGTAGGGGGTGTATTGGTTGGGGGTTTTATGGGAGGAAATTCACCTGAATATACATGAAAGATATAAAATATTGTTCAAAAGATCAAGGGGTGCCGCATGGTCACAGTGGGTGGAGAATCACTCAATAAATGAGAGAATACAGAATTCCCAGCCTGGAGAGCTCTGCCACATTCTCCAAGGGAGCAGCAACAGTCCCCCGAGTGTAGGGGCAGTGTGTGGCAAAGGAAGATGGACCACTAATGGGTTCTTGCTTTTGATGACTGGCCTTACCAGTCTTTGCTCTTGAAATAGAAACTTAGCCTACAGTTATGGGGTGCCTAAGGGTTGCCGCCTGACAGCCTCCTTGTTTCTCAAACGTGGCCTCTCTCTTAGTCATTCTCAATATATGAATGCATTACCTTCCCCCCAGCATGGGACATGACTCCCGGGAATGAGCCTCCCTGGCAAGGAGGGATTAATTACAAGTGCCAACTGATGATATGACTGGAAAAAAACCTTGAATAAAAGAGGAAAGGGTAAAGACAAATGAGTTCATATGGCTAAGACACTTCAAAGAGAGTCGGGAGGTCATCCCAAAGGTAACACTTACGCACACCTCAGTAGGACCTCATAGAACACCAAAGTGGATATCACCCCACACAGAGGGTTTCCTGAGGACTCTGGAGACACCCAGGTCCTATATAAGGGGGGATAGCTCCAGATATTGATGCATTATCAGTGGGCTATACTTTGGAATCTGTGCTCCTGAGAGTGACAGAGTTGAACTCAAATAAGTCCTCCCTGCACATGGTCCATCAGTCCCTTCTTTTCAAACCCATACCTGGTGCTGGAGTTTGTAGGTGTACTTCCAGAGAATGGAGCCTTTGCCTGCCTATGTTCCAGCTGTGCCTGGAATCTTGGTGGAGCTGCAACTCATAATCTACAGCTCAATGGACTTACCCAAGTCACCTGGCGAGGAGATGATGATAGGCAACAACCATCCCAGGGAATGGAGAGAGCCTGCAGCTGCAGGCAGGATAATCCCATCCATCTTATCCAGGGGATATAAGCCCCTTCTCATTTGGAGGTGGAGTGGTCATCATCATCCCAGACATCTCAGAACTGGGGGAAGAGCTATGGACTAGAGTGGACTTAATGGTATTCTGTTGTAGACATATTGTGATTCAAGCAATGAAATAAATTACAACATTGGGGTGGAACCAGTGGCCACTGGATGCTTTTGGGGCAGGGAGAGGGAAAAGCGGTTGTAATAGAGGGGCTTTTTTGGGACTTGGGAATTATCTTGAGTGACAATACAATGACAGATATAGGTCATTTTACATCAGCATAAAACATGCAGAACTGTGTGGGAGAGAGTGTGGTCTACAATGTGAACTATGGTCCATGCTTAGTGGCAAAACCCCAGGATATGTATATCCATTGCAGGTGATGTGCCACACTAATGAAAGATGCTTATGTGGGAGGTGAGGTGGTGAACATGGGAATCCCTGTAATTTTTGTATAACATTAGGTAATCTATGCATCTTTTAAAATCTATTTTTAAAAATCTACCATCAAAAGGAAAAAAAAAGAAAAGAAAGATAACTAGAGAATAATCTGGGGTATGTATAACATAGTGATTTTGGTGGTGGGTGAAGATTGTGGTTAATAGTATAAATATAAGAAATTTCTTTTACAAAGTGTTAAGAATATGGTAATCTATGGGAAAATTACAACTAATGTAATTTATTGATGAGAGTTAATGGTAATTTTGTAATATTTTTGCCGCAATGGCAAAAAAGATACACCTATTCAAAGAAAATTACATGGCATCATCAGAGGTTACGGGAGTTTTCCTTTTGGAGTAATGAAAACATTCTAAAATTGAGTGAGGTGATGATAGCAGAACTCTGTGATGAAAATGAGAGCCACTGAGTGTACACTTTCAATGGATTATACAAAACATGGGGTTAACACAGGGAATCTAGTGGTGGAAGATGGACTGTGGTTAACAGAAAAAATGCAAGAATGTTTTCTCATGGACTATAACAAATATGTAATACAAATACAGGGTGTTAATAATTGAGTGGATTGGGAGACAATAGTTCAAATGTAAGTTATGGGCTATAGTTAGTATTATTATTATTATTATTATTTTTAACAGCAAAATTTATTTTTAGATGATAGGAAAAATTCTCACAATACATACAAACATTTGCAAAATGATATATAAATATATATGCATATATGTGTATTTGGTTACAAAAATGTTTTATATATATATATATATATATATATATATATATATATATATACACATATATTTTAAGAGGTGCTTAGATTACCCAAAATATTACATGGAACCCACTGGGATTCCCATGTTGACCACCTCCCACACCTCCCACCACATCCCACACAAACATCTCCCACAGTGTGGCCCACCACCCTCAATGAACTTACACATCCTGGAGCCTTGCCACCAACCATAGACCACAGTTCACACTGTAGACCACACTCTATCCCACTCAGTTCTGAGTGGTGTGTGCTGATTTAAAATGGCCTACATCCGTTGCCACAACAGTACTCAGGACAACCTCCAACTCCCAAAGAAGCCACTGTATTTCAACTGCTCGTCCCCTCCCTACCCCAAAAATGTCAAGTGGCCACTGGCTCCACCTCATTTTTATAATTTCTTGCATTGCTAGAATCACCATATGTGAACAAGAGAATACCATCAAGTCCACTCTAGTCCATAGTTCTTTCCCCAATCCTGAGGTGACTGGGATGGTGATGTCCACTCCAACTCCAGGTGAGAGAGGGCTTATATCCCATGGATATGGTGGGTGGGATGATCCTGCCTGCAGATGCAGGCCCTCTCCATTCCCTGGGATGGCCATTTCCCATCGTTGTCTTCTCACCAGGTGACTTGGATGAGTCCATTGATCTGTAGGGTAGGAGTTGCAGCTCCACCTAGATTTCATGTACACCTGGCACATAGGTAGGTGGGAGGCTCCAGTCTCTGAAAGTATACCTAAAAACTCCAGCATCACATATAGGTTTGAATAGAAGGGACTGGTGAACCATGTGCAGGGAGGACTTATTTGAGTCTAATTCTGTCACTCTGTAGTATTATTTTGACAATACTCTTTCATAGTTTGTCACAAATATTTCACAACAATGCAAGGTGTTGATGGTAGGGTGATGTATGGAGCCCTTTATGATGATATGCATCTTTGTTTTGTAATCTCACAACTTTTAGAATTTACTTATTGTTATCTTTACTCATGTATGAATGACATACTACAATAAAATTTTATTTAAAAAATTCTGGGGAGCAGATGTGGCTCAAGTGATCGAGCTCCTCCTTCTCTTGTATGAGGTCCCAGGTTCATCCCCCGGTACATCCTCAAAACAAAAAATAACTTTTCTCAGTAACTTATTGGACAAAAAAAATAAGAAAAACGGTAAAATATATATTCTTAAATTATAATGAAATAGTACATAACAAAATTGAGAAATTCAGCTCAAAGGATATTTTTTGAATTGTGATCCCCTTCAAAGGCATATTAAGCACCTCTGAATGCAAACTTATTTGTAATTTGGGTCTTTAAAGATCTTCTTAGTTATGATGAAGCTGATCTGGATTAAAAGCCCTAATTAAATAGGGCTATTGTATTTATACAGAGACGTAATTTGAAAGGACAGATGACTGATGCAGAGACAGTGAGAGAGGTGACCATGTTACAGAAGCAGTGATTGAATTATGAATTGCCAACCACTGCCAGAAACCCTACAGGTTTCAGAGTAAGCCCGGACCTGTAGAACCTTAATTTGGTTTTACAGCCACCAGAAATGTGAGATAATATATTCCTGTTTTTAAGTAAACTGGTCTGTGGTACTTTGTTAAAATCCTTTATCTGTTTTTACATATTTTCATTCATCTCCTTTAATTGATTTAGAGACTTGTTTGAACTTCTTTGATAAGTTATTCCAAGTTCTCTGTCTCCTATGAAGTTTTAATTAGTTCCCTTGACTGAGCAATATCTTCCACTTTCTTAGTATGGGTGTAAATTTTGGCTTATGTCTGGATATCTGATTTTGATGTATTTATCTCTGAAAGTCAGTTTATCCCTTATGCCTTGGGGTTTATTGTTGTTTGGTTTTGTGTTAAGGTTCCTCATTGTCATTTGGTCTAAATTATTCTGGATCTTTAGAGTAACCCCTAACTATTTAGTTTTTCTCAGCTCTTCTGCGTCTGATTCTTGAGCTAGATATGCAATACAATTTTTAAGATTAATTCTTTTTGTGCAATTTTTTCAACTCTCAGAGGAAGCTTCCTTTTCTCTGTTCCTTTTCTGGCAATCTTGACCTGTTGTGTTTATTCTTGTGCAGAATATTCTCCCCAGCTCCTATGATTTCTTTAAATTCTCTTTCCAGTCAGTGCCCCCATTTTCCTTATATTTATCAGGTCTGGGACCTGTCCTGTCTTGTCGCATTTCAGCTTTCTCCTCTCCCATTTTTTTTTTTTTGAAGATTTTCTGCCTCTGTTTTCTTCCTTGTTAGGGTATCCTATCTCTGGGAAACAGCTGGGGTTAATCCAGAGATGGGATGAATCCAGAAATGTCTGTTTTGCATTTAGGTGGTCCAGCAGACAGATACTGGATTGAGTGTATCACCCTTTGCCAACAGTTCCACTGTGGTTTCTCTCTTTTTCTTTCTGCTGGAGGCCTTTTTGTATGCAGCACTCATTAGCTGTTTTTGTTTCACCTTGAGTCTGTGAAGACTTGGGTCCCTGTGCCTGGATATGAGTGGGACTCAACCTTGCTGCTATGAGTGACTCTGTAGTCTGCATCTGCAGCCAGAGGGTCCCAGGCCATGCAGCATTTGTGCAACTCCTAAGTTATGTGGGTCCAAGTGAGGGGGTTGGGGATAAACCAAACTGGTCAATCCAAGATGTACATATCCTGATTGTGGAGATTATTTTTCTTTTTCTTCATCTCAGCAGTTGTGGAATCCTTATGTAGTCTCTCTTGTCTTTCAGAGTTCCAAGCCCTTATGCCTTGGGGTTTATTGTTGTTTGGTTTTGTGTTAAGGTTCCTCATTACTTGATTCTGTGGGAAGTATTTACCAGGGGATGTTTTATATTGCCATGTTGATGATGCCACTCTGGATTATTTTTAAATTATATTTTCTCATTTATTAGCCTGTTTTTTAAAATGACAAGGTGGGACCATAAAGAAGTATTTGAAAGTAAAAAAAGAAACATTGAAATTATGTTGATGAAAGGCACAGTGGTAGAGATAAAACAATACGCTGGACTCGTCCTTGGTTATGCCAGGAATCTTCCCTAAAGCAACAGCACTTTTCTCCTAAGCCATTCTGGGCTCTGCCTGTCTGAGGCCATGAGGCTCCTGGGCTTGATGGTGGCCTTTCTCATCCTCTTTTCCATGTCAAGGAGCCATCTCCTCCTCCCATAGTTCTTCCTCCCATTTCCTGTCTGCCTTGTATGTTCTTTTCCCTATACCTTCCCTGGCAGCCTTAGGAATGTCATTGGCCCAGGGTTTAACAAAGGAAAAACAAATAAATATTGTATTAATAATACGTAAAAAAAAAGTACGCTAGAAGCATACAACAGCATATTTGAATAGGCATAAAAAGAATCAGCCAAGTAGATGACAGGACAATAGAAATCATAGTCAGAAAAACAAAGAAAAGAAGAGAAAAACTTAAAGCAGTGTCTCAGATATTTGAGCAACAACACAAAGCTCACAATCATACATATCATGGGTATCCCAGAAGGAGAAGACAAGTGAACAGGGAAAAAAGTATATTTGAGGAAATAATGGCTGAAAGTGCCCAACTCTTATGAAAGACAAATGTACATGTCCTCCAAGAAGCACAACATACTCCAAACAGAATAAATTATAATAGACCTACACTGTGACACAAATAACCAGAATATCAAATGCCAGAGATAGACAGAGAATTCTGAAATCATCAAGAGAAAAGCAATTCATTACATACAAGGGATCCTCAATAACACCAAGTGCCAATTTCTCATCAGAAATCATGGAGATGAGAAGACAGTGGTGTGATATATTTAAGGTACCAAAAGAGAAAAAATGCCAGCCCCAAATTCTTTATCCAGCAAACTATCATTCAAAAATGAAGGCAGGTTTTAAATAGTCTAGATAAAAACAGAATCTGAGAGAGTTTGTCAACAAAAACATGCCTTATAAGACTTATTGAAAGGAAAAGATTCTAAATAGTGTATTGGAGTAGTGTGAAGAAATGAAGATTATCAGTAAAGGTGACTCAAAGGGTAAATGCAAAACCCAATAGTGCTGTATCCTCAATATACAACTCTATTCTTTAATTCCCATTTGAGTCAGAATACAATTGAACAAGAAAAAAGCATATTACCTGAAAATGAACATCCAAAATATAAACTGATAAAGAAGGACTAAACAACACAAAGAGGGGAAATGTAGGGATATAGGAGCAGAGAATAAAAAGGCTATTAAAGCTAAATTGATATCTTTTCTCATCAGTAGGTTATAACTGAAGATTGTGTAAAACAACAACAACAACAAAAACCCAGGGTAACCACAAAGAATTGATTTAAAATATACATGGAAATTGAGGGCAGATGGCATCAGACTAACAGGTAGAACTCAGTGCTCTCACAAAAACAGTGGAGAAAAAGCCAAAAGCTGTCCAAGGGACCTGCTTTGGGGGTCAAGATACCAGGACAGTGCTACACAACTTCCAGGGGGGTGAGGGACAGAGAAACATGCCAAAACAACAAATGTGAATCAACAAGCCCCCCTGGGAAGGTCTCTCCTCCCACACTCCAAGATATTGAGCTGGGGTACAATCTCTGGCTTACTGCAGCTAAATGAGAAGTGAAAAGACAACTTCCTCACTGTCAGCTATTTCAATGGTAAAGGGAGGGGGAATCAGGGTGATTTTCTTCAATGAACTCAGCCAACAGACCCTGTTTTGGATCTCTGCTTTGGAGATTCAACATGGGAACACAGGAAAGCCCAGGCTGAAACACCTCAGGGAAAAGGTGTGCTGAGGACTGCCATCTGCTGGCCAGTCTGAAAATTGCATGGAACAAAACTGTTCTTGGTTCTATCTATACCCTAACCTTGGGTGAAAATCTGCACCCCTCAAGTAAGTCCCTGGCCTGATTTTTTTTTAAGATACCTAGATTTCACAAATATCATAAAAAATATTGGGGTTCCCTGTTGTCCTGCTTCACACACTTCCCACATTTTCCCACATTAACAACATCCCTCATTCGTGAGATACTTTCATTGCAATTGATAAACACATTTTGGAGCATTGCCAAGAAGCATGGTTTAATGTTTACATTGTAGTTTATATTCTCTCCCACCCAATTCTGTAGGTTATGGCAAGATTTATAATGGCCTGTATCTGTCACTGCAATGTCATTCAGGACAATTTCCAAGTCCCAAAATGCCCCTGTATTACACCTGTTTTTTCTCTCTCCCTGCCCTCAGAACCTTCAGTGGCCACTGCCTGCACATCAATGAAATGATTTCTTCCATTGCTAGAATTGCATTAAGTCTACAGTAGAGTACAAGTAAGTCTACTTTAGTCCATAGTTCATTTTCCAATCTTGAGGATTCTGGCATGGTCCTGTCCACTCCACCTCTAACTGAGAGGGGGCTGTGATCCCATAGGGCTGGGACTCACTTGCAGTTGTAGACTCTCTTGGTTCCTTCGTATGGTAGTTGTCCATCATCAACTCCATGTTTGTTGTCCTGGGTGAGACCAATGAACTGGAGAGTAGATGTTGCAAATCCATTGAAATTCAGGGCCCAGTTTCTGGCTTGATTTTGATACTTAAGCTGAGCATTTTAAAGACTAAGAATAAGTAAAACCAAGTATCAAAGAAGAGCTATGACAAAAAATAAGCAAGAGAGAGAAATTGGCCATCAGAGTAACTTCACCAATATATTCAGATGCCTAGAAATCAGCAAAACGTTACAAGCCATAATAAGAAACAGGAAGAGGTGGCCCATCCAAAAGAACTAAACAAATATGTTGAAGAGGAACAGGATTTAAGACAATTAATCACTGATAATCACACAACACTCTTAAATCACTTCAAAGAATTGAAAAGAAAATATGATGAAAGAAATAACGGATATTAAGAAGACACTGAGTGATCATAAAGAACAATTTGAAAGCCTGCAAAGAAAAGTAACAGATCTTGTGGGAATGAAAGGCACAATGGATGAGGTAAAGAATAATTAGAGACACATAAGAGCAGATTTGAATTGCTCAAAGACAGAATTAGTGATTTTGAAGATAGAACATCTGAACCGGAAAAGACAGGAGAGTAGAAAGAGAAGAAAATGGAAAAAAACTGGAAGAGAATCTCAGGGAATTGAATAACTATGCAAAAACCACAAACAGTGGCATTATCAGTGTCCCAGAAGGAGAAAACAATGGAAATGGGCAAAAAGACTTTGAGGAAATAATGACTGAAAACTTTTCAACTCTTATAAGACATAAATGTCAATATCCAAGAAGGACAATGCACCACAAACAGAATAAATACAAATAGACTTAATTTGAGACACCTACTATTCAGAATGACAAATATCAGCGATAAAAAGAGGATTCTAAAAACAGCAAGAGAAAAGCAAAGAATCACATACAAGGGAAACTCAATAAGATTAAGTGCTGACCTCTCATCAGAAACCATGGAAGAGAGAAGAAAGTGGATTGATATATTTAAGGTACTGAAAGAATAAAACCACCAACCAAGAATTCTGTATGTGTCAAAATTGACCTTCAAAAATGAGGGTGAGATCAAAGTCTTCACAGACAAATAAAAACTGATAGAATATGTTACCAAAAGGCCAGAATTACGTGAGATACTACAGAGAGTGCTTCAGCCTAAAAGGAAAAAAAACAAGGGCAGAAGATTTGGAGAAGAATATAGAAATGAAGATTATTAGGAAGGATAAACTAAAGGGTAAGAAGACAGACTACATGACATACAACAGAAAGCCAAAGGACAAAATAGATGAAGTAAGTAATACTTTTAGAATAATAACATTGAATGTAAATGGCTGGCACTCCCCAATCAAAAGACATGCACTGATAGAATGGATAAAAAAATATAAGCCATCTGTATATTGTCTACAAGAGACTCACCTCAGATGTAAGGAGACAACCAGGTTAAAATTGAAATGGTGAAAAAAGTTATTCCATGTAAAGTTATTCCATGTAACCAAAAAAAGAGCTGGAGTAGCAATACTAATATTGGACAAAATAGATTTTGAAATGAAAACTTATATAGTTTCATTATATATTAATGAAAGGGACTATTCACCAAGAAGAAATAACTATACTAAATATTTACACACCTAACCTGAGGCCCCAAGATACATGAGGCACACACAGGCAAAACTGAAGGGAGAAATAAACATTTGTATCACAGACAAACAAAAACTGGTAGACTATGTTACCAAAGACAAAAATTACAAGATACACAAAAGGGATTGCTGAAGTCTGAAGGGAAAAAACAAGGGTGAGAGATTTGGAGAAGAGTGTAGAGATGAAGATTATTAGGAAATGTAAACTAAAGGAAAAGAAGACAGACAATAGAATGCTACGACAACAGAGAGCTGAAGGACAAAATGGATAAAGTAATGCCTTTACAGTAATGATATTGAATGTTTATGGATTCAACTCCCCAGTCAAAAGACATAGACTGGATTAAAAAATATGAGACATCTATATATTGTCTACAAGAGACCTACCTCAAACATAAGAACACAACCGGGTTAAAAGTGAAAGGGTGGGAAAAGTTATTCCATGCACATAGTAAGCAAAAAAGAGCTGAAATAGTGATACTAATATTGGACAAAATAGATTTCAAATGCAAAACTGTTATAAGGGATGAAAAAAGGTCATTATATATTAATAAAAGGGGCAATTCATCAAGAAGAAATAACTGTATTAAATATTTATGCAATTAACCTAAGTTCCCCAAGATACACAAGGCACACACTGTCAAAACTAAAGGG
>JAKSZT010021474.1:2191933-2293919 GCA_026826555.1 Tolypeutes matacus | reverse complement strand
TTTACTTTTATGATTCACATTTATTTATAAAAACTTGCATAAATATATATTGTTTTATCAGTTTGTGCTACAAACAATACTAATGTCATTTTAGAAGCAATTGTTTAATTTACAGTTAAAGGCAAATTATATATATAATCTATGATATATTTATATATATATCCATATCTGTATCTATCTATATATACACAAACACACACACAAAGGAGTAGATAGAGTACTTTCTAATATAAAAAATATTGCATTAGGTTAGACTTTTATTGGTGATATGGAAGGAAACTATGGTTCAGCAAATAAAGGAATGATATAAAATGTATTATTCATGTTCCATAGAATTGAATTGAGTGACATATGTTAAAAGTTAGTGACCACATTTCAGAATCAACATTCTTCTCCACTATTTAAAGTAATGACAAAGTGTTTGCATCAATCTAATAACCTGTGAAGGGTCATACCTCTTAATGCATTATAGAAAAACATTAGGTGACTGGAGAGTCTCATGGCATGACCTTAGAGATGTGGGAAACTAATTTGGAGATGGACATTCAGAACCAAAGAAAATGCCCTGAGCTCCAAGGGCCATACATATTTAAGAGGTTTTGGAAGAGAACCAACTTCCAGAGTCTAGGGAAGGTTTTGGGAATAAGTTGGAAAAGCTTGACAACCCAGGAGTTTTGCTGGTGACTAATAACACAGCCTAGGGAGCTTATGTTTAGGAGTGGTTAAGTTTGTTTCTTTATTGTTTTAAATACTTTGTTTCATTTCATGTCATTCTTATTCTGCCATTTGCCCTGTTCAGTTTCTTCGCTTCAGGGTTTCCTCCTGTTTCCATTTGTAAAATTTTTACATTTTGTTCTACTTCTGTTTTTCCTTGTTAATGCTTCTTAATTTCATACTCCTCATTTAGTTTACTGTATTCATGTGCTTTTACCGACTCCATTATTGTTTTCTTCTATACATCTTCCACACTTTTTTGCACTTGCTATCCTCTCATTTTCAGTACTCTTTCTTCACATTTAGATTTTTAATTCATGCTCTTTCTTCTACTCCTCTTTATGCATATGTTTTTGTCTCCATAGTAATTTTACCATTGTCTTTGAAAGATGCCACATATTTCTTATCCTATTTATTTATAGGTTTTTAACTTTGGTATTTTTCTGTTTTTAAATGGTTTTACCTCTTTATTTTTCCTCAGTTTTTTCAATCTGAAAACATTTTGGAAATTTTTCTATTTGAATTATTTTCAAGTATGTTTTTATCTTTCCTTTTTTCTACCCTTATTATTTCAATTTTTCCTTCTTTTTTGATATTCATTATCTAGTATTTTTCTCATTTCTTTTTGTTCCTACAGTGCCTAGTTCCCTTAACTACTCTTCTCTTTCTCTTTCCTCACATGTCTTCTTGTTGATTTGGAATTTTCATTTTTAACTCATTTCTCCATTTGTTCCTTAGGCTGTATAAATTTCCTTTCCCTTTACTTTCTCTTTTTCTTATTTTATATTTTTATTTCTCTTTCCCATTGCTTTACTTTTTCTTGTCACTGATAAGACAAGAATACATAAATTAAATGACTTCATCTCATTTTCCCTTTAAGATTTCCTTTTGATCCTATCTAAATATCCTCATTTGTCATTACTCAAATGCTTCTAGAAAACTATTCCTTTTTCTTGCTTCCCTAAAACCCCCATTTCATACCATCTAATTTATTCTGACCAAACTATATCCAATTTTTTATATTTTTGTTACTCTTCGCTGTTTTCATAATCCCTTTTTGCTTCTGTGCATTTTATATTTGGACAATCACTTTGAGCCTTCAGTTGCATTTCTAGTTTCACTTGTGCCTTCATATCTATTGCCCTTCTATTTTGCCACTGCAATTAAACATTATACCTTCTTTTAAATTTTCTCACTTTTTATTTCTCTTTAACATCTTTCTCCTATTTTCATATTTAATTTAAATATTCTCTCTATATACTACTTTGTTTAACTTTTTGAAATATGTTTTCTTATTGGTTATTGTTCTTTGATCGAACGTACATAATTTTAGATACAACTTATTAAATTCAATATAACAAATGGGTGTTAGATTGAGTATTCTAATTTATAAATGTTTTATATAATATAACTTATTTCTGTCTTCCTTACTGTGTTTCAATCACTTTAAGTAATTTTATGAAAGAAAATATTGTGCAAAATGTAGGTCATCTCATGGTATTGTTGAGATTGTAAATCCAATAGTTTCTAAAATTACATTGTCTAACTAAGGAATTAATTGACTTTCATCATGGTCTTTTATCCAGTAAATTTACTGAACCTAGTATAATAACTTTTTCTAGAAATTTTAATTTTCAGAGTAAACCATCTTATCATCAATGAATGGCAATTTATTTTTGTGTTTGTTTGCAATGTTATAGTTCTCTTTCTTTCCTTACCACAGAAGTTAGGACCAAAACACAATGATATGAGACAATTAAAATTACTAGGCTTCTTACATTTCTGATTTAACATAACATATATTGGGTTTCATTATTAACAGAAACATTTGCTCTACTTTCATATTATATAGTTTGTATCAAGTTTTAAAAATTTCCTTTATATTTCTAATATAATATGGGGTGTTATTTTTAATCTTTATTGGATGATAAATATATTGGAGTGTGCATTTCTCTTTGACTTAGATGATCATGTGTCTTTCTCTTTTCAGATGTCAATTTGTAGAATAATGTCAACAGATTTCCTAAATTTAAGTCATTATAGAATTTCTTTGATAAAACAAACTGTTTATGATGTATTATTCTTGTTTATACTTTGATGCATACAACTTGCAATTACATATATATATATATAAAATCAGAGAGAGAGATGTGTCTATATGTATGTATAACCTTATATAATAATTATGGTTTTATTAAGGTGAATTAAGGTGATTTCAAATAACATAACATTAAAGTTTTTAAGTTGCAATAATCAGGAACATTGATTATTTTACAATGTTGTCAAACCACCCCATAATTTTCCTCATCCCTAAAAAAAACCCTTCATCCATTAAACGGGCACTCCCAATTCCCTTCTGCATCCAACTCCCAGCAACCTCAGTCTGCATTTCACTTCTATGGATTTACCAATCTGAATATTTTTATAAATTTAATTATACAATATCAGGTGATATCTTTCTGGCTCCTTACACTTGGTATGTTTTGGGGGTTCATCTACATTGCAGCATGTATCAGCACCTCATTCCTTTTTATGGTTAAGTATCATTCCATTGTAAAACATTTTTTTATCCATTCATCTGTTGATGGACATTTGGGTTATTATCAATTTTTGCTATGGCTAATAATGCTGCTATGAACATTTATGTACAAGTATTTTCTTGAGTACCTGTTTTCAGTTGTTTTGGGTATGTACTAGGAGTGGAATTACTGTGTCACACAGTAATTCTGAGTTTCCCTTTTTTTTTCCTTTATGAGAGAAGTTGTGCATTTACAGAACAATCATGCAGGAATATAGGATTCCCATACACTGCCCCATCACCAACTCTTTGCAATGATGTGAAACATTTGTTAAAATTGACGATAGCACATTTTTATAATTGTGCAATTAACTAAAGCCCATGGTTTAACAGAAGGTTCCCTATTTGTCTAGTGTAATTCCATTGAGAGTTAAAATATTTTTATTCTGTCACCATATATACAATTTAACATTTCCCCATTTAATAACATCCAGATGCATAAAGTGCTATTAACTGTGTTCACAATGTTGTGCTACCATCACAAGCATTCCTTACCAAAACATTTCCATCACTCTAAATAGGAACTCTCTACATTTTAATCCTTAACTTCCCATTCCTTATCCCCACCCTGGTAATCTAGATTCTAGAATTTGACTATGAGTTTGTTTTAGTAACTGTTTCAAATCAGTGAGATAATACAGTATTTTATCTTCTTTGGCTTATTTCATTCAACTTGATATCTTCAAGGTTCATCCATGTTGTTACATGTATCAGGCCTTCATTCCTTTTTTACACCTGAAAAATATCCCATTGTATGTATATACCACATTTTATTTATTCATTAATTGGTTGAAAGACACTTGGGTTTCTTCCAACTTTTGTCATTTGTGAATAATGCTGCTATGAGCAGCATTATGCAAATACCTGTTCAAGTCCCTACTTTCAATTCTTTTGGGTATATACTAAGTAGCAGGATTGTTGAGACATATGGAATTTCTGTACTTATCTTTCTGAGGAATCGCAGAACTGTCTCCCACAGAAGCTGTACCACTCTACATTGCCACTAGCAAAGAATGAGTTTTCCTTTTTCTCCATATCCTCTCAACACTTGTTATTTTCCATTTTTTAAATAGTGGCCATTCTAATGGGTGTGAAATGGTATCTCATTATAGTTTTGATTTGCACCTCACTGATGATTAAAGAAGTTGAGCATTTTGTTTGTGTGTGTTTTGTGGTCATTTTATATCTTCTTTGGAGAGATGTCTATTCAATTGTTTTGCCAATTTTTATTTGGATTGCTTGACTTTTTGTTGTATGGGATGATTTCTTTATAAATTCTGAATATAAACCTTTATAAGATATGTGGTTTCCAAATAGTTTCTCACACTGTGTAGGCTGGTAGTTTAACTTTCATGATAAAGTCCTCTGAGGGGCAAAAGTTTTTAATTTTTATAAGATCCCATTTGTTTATTTCTTTTGTTCATTTGCTTTGGGTATAAAAGTCTAAGAAACCATTGCCTAGAACAAAGTCCTAAAGATGTTTACTTAAATTTACTTGGAGGAGTTTGATAGTTATAGCTCTTATATTTAGTTCTTTGATTCACTTCGATTTGATTTTTGTATATGATGTGACATAAGGGTCCTCCTTTTTGTGCAAATGGAAATCCAGCTTTCACAACACCATTTGTTGAAGAGATTGTTCTTCCCAGGTGAGTGGTCCTTGTCACCTTGTCAAAAACCAGTTGGCCATAAATATGAGGGTTGTTTTCTGAGCTCTCAATTGAATTCCATTGGTCTATATGTCTGTACTGGTGCTATTACATTCTACCATGCTGTTTTAAATATTGTGGCTTCTTAATGAGTTTTAAGACCAGGAAGTGTGAGTCCTCCATCTTTATTCTTCTATTTCCAGAAGGCTTTAGCAATTCAGGAACCCTTACCTTTCCATAAAAAGTTGATGATTTCCTTTTCCATTTCTGCAAAAAAATTGTTGGAATTTTGATTGGGATTGCATTGAATCCATAAATTGCTTTGGTGAGGATTGACATCTTGATGATATTTAGTTTTCCAACCCATGAACATGGGATGTCCTTTTATTTATTTACGTCTTTGATTTCTTCTAGCAATGTTTTTCTAGTTTTCTGTATACAAGTCCTTTACATCCTTTGTTAGATTTGTTTCTAGATATTTTATTCTTTTGTTTGCTATTTTGAATGGAAAGTTTTTCTTAATTTCTTCTTCCAATTTTTTGTTACTTGTTTATAGAAATGCTACTGGTTTTTAGCTGTTGAACTGGTACCCCCCAACATTGCTGAATTTATTAGCTGTAAGAGATTTCTTGTGGATTTTGGGGGATTTTCTCTATAAAGGATCATATAATCTGTAAATAGGAAAATTTTACTTCTTTCTTTCCAGTTTGGATACCTTTGATTTCTTTTTCTTTCTTAGTTCCAGCAAAAACTTCCAGTACAATGTTGAATAACAGTGGTGACAGTGGGCATTCTTCTCTTGTTCCTTATCTTTGAGGGAAAACATTCAATCTTTCACTACTAACTAGGATGTTAGCTGTGGAGTTTTCATATATGCCCTTTATCACATTGAGGAGGTTTCCTTCTATTCTTAGAGCTTTAAGTGTTATTTTGTTAGTTTCTGTTTTTTGTCTTTTGTATCAAGAAGGGATTCTGGATTTTGTCCAATGACTTTTCTACATCAATTGAGATGATCATGTTTTTTCCTTCATTCTGTTAATGTGGCATATTACATTAATTGATTTTTTTATGTTGAACCAACCTCGCCTATCAGGGATAAATCTCACTTGATCATGATGTATAAGACTTTTAATGTACTATTGGATTTGGTTTGGTAGTATTTTGTTGAGGAATTTTGCATCTAGATTCATAAGAGATAATGGTCTGTGATTTTCCTTTCCTGTGGTATCTTCATACAGCTTTGATGTAAGGATGATGTTGGCTTCATAGAATGAGTTGGAGAGTGTTCCCTTCTCTGCAGTTTTTTGGAAGTGTTTAAGCAGAATTGGACTTATATCTTTTTGGAATGTTTGGTAGAATTCCTCTGTGAAACCATCTGGTCCTGGGCTTTTCTTTTTTGGGAAATTTTCCATTATTGGTTCAATCCATTTATTTGTAATTGGTTTATTGAAATTTTCTATTTTTTCTTGAGTCAATGTAGGTATTGTGTGTGTTTCTAAGAATTTGTCCATTTCATATAGGTTAACTAATTTATTGGCGTATAGCCATTCATCATATCCTCTTATAGCCCTTTCTCTTTCAGTGGGGCTTGTAGTAATGCCCCCCTTTTTATTTCTCAGTTCTTTATTTGAAATCATCCCTCTGTTTTTCTTTGTCAATTTAGCTAAATGTTTGTCCATTTTATTGATCCTTTAAAATAACCAACATTTAATTTTGTTGACTTGATCTATTGATTTTTGTTTTGTTTTGTTTTCGGTTTCATTTATTTAAACTCTAATCTTTTAATTTCCTTCTTTCTGACTGTTTTGGATTTAGTTTGCTCTTCATTTTTTTAGTTCTTCCAGTTTTGAGGTTAGGTCTTTGAGTTGAATTCTTTCTTCTTTTTTAATGTAAGCATTTATAGCTATCAGTGTCCCTCTCAACAGTGTCTTCAGTGCATCCCATAAGTTTTGATATTTTGTATTTTCATTTTTCCTCACCTCAAGGTATACCCTAATTTCCCTTGAAATTTACTCCTTAACCCATTTCTTATTTAAGAGTATTCTGTTTAATTTCCAATATTTGTGAATTTTCCAGTTATCACACTTTTTCACATTTTAGCTTCTATCTCTTGTGGTTGGATAATATACATGGCATGAATTCAATATTATTGAATGTATTCAGACTTGTTTTGTGATACAACATGTGGTCTATCCTGGAGAATGATCCATGCTCACTTGAGAAGAATGTATATTCTGTTTTTGTTGAGTAAAGTTTTCTATGTATATTTTAGGTCTAGTCGGTTTAGAGTATCCTTCAATCTTTTTTTAAAATAATGTTTATTTTTATTTTTTTAAAGACACTTATATTAAATAAATGTTACAAAAAAATATATAGGGATTCCCATATGCCCTACTCCCCACATGGCCCACAACCTCCCACATAAACAACATCCTTCATTAGTATGACACATTCATTGCAATTGATAAACACATTCTGGGTCATTGCCACTGACCATGACCATAGTTCACATTGTAGTCTACAGTCTCTCCCCACAGTTCTGCATGTTATGGGATGATATAAAATGGCCTATATCTGTCTTTGCAATGTCATTCAGGATGATTGCCAAGTCCCGAAAAAGTCCCCATATTACACCTGTTTTTCCCTCTCCCTGTCCCCAGAGCATCCAGTGGCCACTGCCTCCACATCAATGTTATAATTTCTTCCATTGCTAGAATCACAGTAAGTGTATAGCAGAATACTTGTAAGACCACTCTAGTCCATAGTTCATTCCCCAGTCCTGAAGATTCTGGGATATTGATGTTCACTCCACCTCTAATTGAGAGGGGGTTTCGATCCCATATAGCTGAGGGATGGGACTCTCTTGATTGCAGTTGTAGTCTCTCTTGTTTCCTTGGTATGGTGATTATCCATCCTCACCTCCTTGTTACTTGTCTTGGGTGAGTCCAATGAAATGGGAGAGTAGGTGTTTTAACTCTGCTGAGGCTCTGGGCCCAGCTGGCACATGGACAGCTCAAAGACTCTGGTCTCTTGGATGTACACCTACAAACTCCAGGACCAAGTATAGGTTTAAATAGAAGGGAAAGATGAGCCATGTGTAGAGAAGCCAAAATTGAGTCCAACTCTGTCACTCTCAGGAACACAAACTGCAAAGTAGGGCCCACTGGCAAAGCACGAAACTCCAGAGCTATCTGCCCTAACCATAGAAACTGAGTGTCTTCAGAACCCTCAGAAACCCCACTATTTGAGGTAATATCCACTTTGGCAGTCTGTAAGACATTCGATCTTTTATTTCCTTATTGATATTATGATTAGTTGTTATATCCATTATTGAGAGTGCTGTCTTAAAGTCTCATACTATTGATGTAGAACCATCATTTTCTCCCTTCAAATCTGTCTATTTGCTTCATATATTTTAGAGCTCTACTGTTAGGTGCATATATATTTATTATATCTTCCTTTTGTGAATTGTCCCCTTTCTCATTATATAATGGTTGTCTTTGTTCCACACAACAGTTTTTTACTTAATGTCTATTTTCTCTCATATTAATATAGTCACCCTGATTCTCTTGCTTACTTCTTGCATGGTATATTTTTTCCCATCCTTCCTTCCTCAACCTACTTGTATCTTTGAATTTAAGGTGATTTTCTTAAAGACAGCATATAGTTTGGTCACGCTATTTTTAAAATCTATTTTGCCAATCTGGGCCTTTTCTCTGGAGACTATAATCCATTAAACATCACCACTGATAATGCAGGACTTTCTTCTGCCATTTTGCTATTTAGGCTTTGTAAAGCTTATAACATTTTTGTGCCTTGCTTCCATTAATGTCTACTTTTATATTTATTTGATGTTTTGTGTTCTACCATATTGAGTGCCTTTTTATTATTCTCTGGATATATTTTTCACCAATTTTCCTTGTGATTCCGACAGGGTTAAAATTTAACATCCCAAATGTTTGGTTTGATACCAATTTAACTTCAATAGCTTGCATATATAATTTTTCTATACCCCTCTGCTCTGGCCCCCACTATTTTTTGTACTTGTTACCAGTTATATTTTTATACATTGTTTAGTCAAAAACCTAGGTTTATCATTTCTTTTTATGCATTTGTATTTTAGGACTTGTAGGAAGTAAGAAGTAGAGTTGCATACCAAAGAATACACTACAATAATACTGGCATTTATAATTAACCACATGGCTACCTTTACCACAGGTCTTTATTTCTTTATGCTGCATTAAACGATTGTCTCTTGTCCTTTCCATTTGGTCTGAAGAACTCCCTTTAGCATTGCTTGTAGGGCAAGTCTAGGTTTGTTGACCTCTCTCAGCTTTTACTTATCTGAGAATGTCTTAAAGAAAATCACGCTGGATATAAAATTCTTGGTGGCAGTTTTTTTCTTTAAGCCTTTTAAGTATTTCCACCCCCTGCCTTCTTGCCTCTGTGGTTTCTGATGAGAAATCAGAATTCAGTATAACTGGAACTCTCTTGCATGTAATACATTGCTTTTCTCTTGCAGCTGTCAGAACGTTCTCCTTGTCCTTTGCATTCTATAGTATGATCAATATATGACAGGGTATATTTTTCTTCATGTTTTTCCTGTTTGGTGTTCTCTTGGATTCTTGGATGTGCATATTCACATCTTTTGCTAAGTTTGGGAAGTACTCAATCATTATTTCTTTGACTATTTCCTCTACCCCCTTTTCTTTTAGCTCTCCTTCTGGGAGTCCCATAATACGTATCATGATGCACTTGCTGGTGTCTCAGAGGTATCTTACACTATATTTGTTTTTAATAATTCTTTTTTCTTTCTGCTTTTCAAACTGACCAATTTCAGGTAACTTGTCTTTGAGTTCACTGATTCTTATAATTAATTATTTTTTTTTATTTTTAAAGAAACTTTAGATTACATAAATGTTACGTAAAAACTGATTCTTGTTCTGACAGCTACAGTATACTCTTGATACCCTCCTGAGCATTTTTCCTTTCATTTATTGTGGTCTTCAACTCCAATAGTTCTGTTTAGTTCCTTTCTAAAATTTTTTTATCTCCACTAAGACTCTCATATTGCTCATTCATTATTTTCCTAATATTCTCTAGATCTTTCTCCGAATCTTCATTTCATGCCCTTGAGCATTTTTAAGATCATTTTTTAAAAGGCTTTATTCAGTATGTCTACATTCTTATCTTATTCATTAGTGTTTTCTGTTTGTTTATCCTCTTCCTTTGGTCCATCATTTCTTTTTTCTTTGTTTCTCTTGTACCCATTTATTGTACATGTACAGAATAATACTTTAAATAGTTAACACTTGGATTTATTCCTCAGAGATGTCTGATATTTATTTTTATTTTTTATCTGGTGATAATACAGTGACTTTCTTGATCTTCAGCCCTCCTTTCAGGAAGGTCTGTACAAGGCCAATGCTGTGTGCAGGGCTTTCCCTGTCTTTCTTGTCATGTGTCTTGGTCTGGGCTTTTGCTTGTTACATGTTTTGGTGTTTCCTTGTTTACAGGAGTTTGGTTGTCTCCACTGTTTCCCATGAGCTGACCTCCCTCTCTTGGAGCAAGCTTTGCACCAGACTCTCTACTTCTAGAGTTTCTTACAGTACTTTCATTGTCTTAAGCTACTTTTGCCTGGAGGGCAAATCCTGGGGGGACAGCCATGCCAGAGAAGAATTTCCCAGCCAACACTTGTCCAGGGACCTATGAAGTGGGCACATACTGGCTTCAAAGACCCCTGGGAAAGAAATCAGTAAGGAAACCAAGAGCTTCTCCAATGGCTCTCCAAAGCTGAGCTTACCTAGCATGCCCAGCAAATGTAGCCTTCATTTAACTTTCCCGTGCATCCCTGTGTCGCCACCACTGCTGCCCCTGGGGAAGGTCGATACCTTTGTCCAGGCAGGTTGAAACAATGCCAAACCTTAGAGCCAGCACCCCATTGATCTGAGTTTGCCAGTCAAAAGCCATAAGTGATTAATGATTAACCATTAATCATCCTTAATCCCCTTCTTGGGGAAGGGGATTTTATGTGCCTTTCTGTCACCATCAAGCTAACCAGGTGCTGGACCCTGCTGTGGCCTGCTGTGAGAGTCAGGGATGGTCATCAGTAGCCACTGTGTGGAGAAAGCAATTTACTGTTCTTTACTGTACTTTATCAACCTCTTCCTTCTGTTCTTCTCTGGATGCTGCACAGTGTTCTTCTGGATTCTACGGTTTCAAAATATTTATTTCTGACATTTACTGCCTGTTTAATAGGTGCTTTGGTGGAAACACTGAGGTCTGGACCTCCCTACTGTGCCATCTTCTATGTTAACCTTTTGATCAACCACCATATTGTATTCCACAAGCAGATGCAACATTTTACATCCCCACCAACAGTATATGAAGATTTTAATTTCTCCAAATTCTAGTCTACACCACTTATTCTTCCTTTTTTTAAATTAGACCCATGTGTGAAGAGGTATTGTAATTATATTTTGAATCAATAGTCTTGTTTTTATCTTGTGATATATCTTCTTTTTGTTTCATTGAATGGTGTTTGTATTAAGCTTTTTCTAGCCTCATTGCATGAGTTGGTGGATGTTCCTATTGCTATCTTTTTGGATGATTCTATTATACATTGTGATCATTTGTTCTTGAAGGATGAATAGATTTTACCAGTAAAACCATTTAGGCCTATTGATTCATAACTCTTCTGTTTGCTTGTTTTGCCTGTTTTTGTATTCTTTTTCACTGGATAGATTTAACTTTTAGTTTATCTAGTTCTTTATTTTGAATTGTACTTAACATGAATATTTTACATATTTTTCAACTTTAAAAATGTATTGGCATGAAGTAGCTTATATTGTTTTCCTTATTTTTATTGGAATAGCTTCTGTATCAGTTTAACATTTGCAACTTTATTCCTAGTCGTTTTATTTAATTAATAGTGTTTTTTGTCATATTGTCAAAGTATTCTATTCTGTTATATTAACCTTTAACAAAAATGGCATCCTTATTATATTGTATGTTCTTGCATTTTATTAATTCTACTATACTCTTGCTCTTTACTTGTTACTTCATTACTTTGTTTTTTTCAAATGCCAGCAGTGACCACAGCATTTAATTAGCAAAACAATTCATGGAAAACTATCAGCTTCATTCAGTAATGTGTTTAGACTGGATAAAAAAAATATGAGTAAATTGTCTTATAACATGTCAATGGAGAAATGTTCTTTATATGAATCAAAGTGCACTTGTTAAAAGAGAAGATATTGGTTCTGAGAGGGGAGAAAATGAAGAATATGTGTATCATGGTGGCATTTTCAGGACATTGGAATAGTCCTGCATGACATTATAATAACTGATACAGGGTTTTATACATTTTGTCAGAACCTATAAAATTGTGTGGGGCAGAGTGTAAACTATAATGTAAATTATACTCCATGGTTAGTAACAATGCTTCAATGCATCTTCATCATTTGTAAAGTAGAAAAGTGGGAATGTATGAGAGGAGTAGTTGGTGGGTACTGGGTGGGGCATATGGGAATTCCCTATATTTTTTATGTAACATTTATGTAATCTAAGGCTTCTTTTAAATTAAAAAAAAATAATTTTAAAAGAGCAAGAAAAAAAAAAAGATTCTACAGGGGAGTGGATGTAGCTCAAATGGTTGAGCACCTGATTCCCATTTCCGAGGTTCTGGATTTGATCCCCGGTACTTCCTACAAACAAACAAATGTAAAAACCAACTTGGGGGAGCTGGTGTAGCTCAGTGGTTGAGTGCCAGCTCCCCACATATGAAGTCATAAGTTCAATCACCAACCCTGGTACCTGAAAAAGAAAGGAAGGAAAGAAGGAAGGAAGGAGGGAAGGAAGGAAGGAAGGAAGGAAGGGAGGAAGGAAGGGAAAAAAAAAGAGTTTCTACAATTAGAAAGAAGTCTGATAGCTCATTGTAGTTTTGATTTGCATTTCCCTAATCATGAGTGAATGCATTACTATGAACCAAATATATTGTGTAATATATTGTTTGATTAAAAAAAAAATTACATGTAACTATTACATTTAATTGAAAAATGTATATATTTATTCATCTGTGTTTACTTTTTAGTTTTTAATTGTTTATGTTTTCAACTATTAAATGTACAAAATAAAGTTAAAAAAAAAAAAAAAAAGAAAGAAGTCTGAGTGGTCTAAGTGTCAGGTATATTTTTCTGCAAGGCAGACCAAAATAAAACTCTGTGGTTTGCTGCAAGATTTATTTTATTTTCGGCTCTCTCATGCAAGTGTGGCCATGTTGGATGTTGACTGGATGTTAGCTGGTATCCCACATGCATCTGGAAGTTTCTTGGAATGGAATGGAACTTAGTTAGAGTGCCCCAATTTTCTTCCATGTGGCCTCCCACCCTCTAGTACGCCAGGAGGTTTCATATGAGGTCTTAGGTTTCCAAATGAGTCAAGAGAGAAGGCCTGAGTGTGTACACACTTATTAAGACTCTGCTTGGGTTATGTTTGATTCATCCTGGACAAAACAAATCAAAGATCAATACATATTCAAGAGTTGGAAAAGAAGCCACCTGTTGTGAGAAGCCATGATGTCACATTGCAATGCACCTTAGGAAGGGAAGAAATTATTGGCAGTTTTGCAATCTGCCAGATACTGGAATCAAGGCAAATAAGATATGAAAAATTGGAGATGAGGAATAGAGAAAATGACTTAGACTAGTATTGATCAAAAGGGAAGAAGACATATAACTCAAAAATGTGCAAAAATACAGTAGTTTGCATGTTGATTGGGGAAATATTGTTAATGTGTTTAACAGAGAATAACGGAAGACATGGTATTGAGCAGAAATGAGAGTCTAGGTTTTTTGCAAAAATGGATATATTGGCTACAAAAAGGAACATGGATAATTCATCCAACTTGACAGTAGAGAAAGAAGATGCTCTAAGAAAGGATACAGAAAGGGTAATAGATATAGTGCTGGGAGTTTTAAGATATAATCTTTTGATTGCTTTTTCCTTCTCACTGAATTATTAGGTATTCTGTCTAGTGAGTGTGAGATTGGAAGAGGATATGTTGGTGGCTTGAGAATACAGTAGAAATAGTCATCAAGGGAAGGGAAAGAGAGTAAAAAGACCAGGGAAATTTAGTATAATTACTGGCCAGGAGTAAAAGCTCATTGGAGCTCAGTGGTGAAAAAATTTGGTATAAGTGCATTTAACATGGATTTAAGCTTTTCTCCAGCCTTCTTTATATGAGCAGGATTGCATGAACTAGGTGGAATATTAGATTTAATTGTGATTGAATTTTGTGGTTCATGGTGAACATTAGGAAGTATGAAAAAGAGTAATTGAATGTGGTTTTTTTTTTGCAGGGAATAAGTATAATGTTAGATTGTGGTGGTTTGAGGAAAGAGAGAGAGATGCTATGAGGTAGGGAATATGGAAGGTAAAGAGATCAATGTTTTACAGATCTTGGTGGTGTCACAAGTAATTTGCATTCAGGGACATAGAGTAGACTATGTATTTGTGGTAATAGGAGATGGGGTGCTTGTAATGAAATATGATGAGATTATGATTATTGGTATTGAAAATCTTTTGTTTGTAACTAAGAGAAAGAATGGAAGAGGTGGGAGGGTGCACAAGTGTTGGAAGAGAGATGACAATAATGAAAGGCTGAGAGTATTGAGCAGATCTTCCACATGGATACTGTGAATGAAATTGAATTGAGGAGCAGTAAGTCAGGAGCTAAGGAGGGTGTTCCATGATGTAATCAGATGATATCCACAAAAACAGTGATGAATGCTTTAAGCCTATGGTTCAAGTTTCAAAGACAGACAATTATCTGGAAGTTCCTTTGGAGATCAAAGAATTTTTTTCACCCTTCTAAGCCTGGAAGTACAAGGGACACTGAAGAGAATGCATGCACCATTTGAGAGTTGCAAGGGAAGTGGTGATTGCTGGATAAAGAGATGGAGTAAGTTTGCAGAACAGAGATGGGAATGCAGTAGATTGTCATATAAACTCCTCTGGTATCCATCATATCCATTGAGAGGGTCAGGATATGGGAAAAAGTGAAAGTAAGGGTCAGAAAAAGGAATTTACAGGTCCAGACAATTCTTTTGCAGTTTGGGAATAGCATCTTTTTCTCTGATGAATGATATTAAGAATAACATTTGTCACAATAGTAAAAACTTAATTATGTTTTTAAATATCTTAGTAATTTTTTGTTGGTTAAGACAGAAGTTTGATATGCATTCCAATTTTTGCATGAAGTTTAGAATATGTACTTAGAATTGAAAAAGAATTTCTGTTAACTCTGAAATATTGTTTTCAACTAATAAAATTTTTTCTTCAGAATACTCAAATTATTTCCCAGAAAACAGATTACAGTAATGGTTTTATAAATAAAGCCATGTTTTTCTTAACCTTAATATTCTTCAATAATCTTTCATATCTGACTCTAGAAGTAGTAGTAAATTTCTTGAATATTATCCCAGATAATTTGCATATCTAACTGAATAGACTGGTTTTACTTAATGTAGTCTTCATAGAGACCAATTATTTCTGTCAAATTTACAAACGATTTGTGTACATTTTTAGGCTATGCAAGAATCTATCCAAAGTATAAGAAGCCAATGAAAGTAATAATTTCAAATGATACTATTTTGGGAATATTCTTTCTTGCTCAGAGTGGAACTGGTTTTATGGGGAACGCATTACTATTCATGGTACATGCCTACACCTTCTTATTTCAGTCCCATCAAAAGAAGCCTCTAGATTTGATATTCACCCATTTAACTTTTGCTAATGCCATCACAGTGATCGTCATTGGGATTCCAGAAATAATGCTGTCTTTTGGAATGAGAAATTTTATGGATGACATTGGTTGTAAGGCAGTTTTATACACACACAGAGTTAGTCGGGGTCTTTCTCTGTGTACAACGTCTTTTCTGAGTGTGTTTCAGGCCGTTATTATCATTCCCAACAATTCTAGATGGTCATGGCTCAAACCCAAAATCTTCACATACATTTTGCATGCCTTTGTTTTTTTCTGGATCATCAACATGCTGATCTACATCCGGGTTATTATAAGCACTGTGGCTCCCTATAACACCTCTGAAATTGGACCTATTTATTCTCTGACATACTGTAGTGGGATAGAGACTGATAGGACACAGGTATCTGCCATCCTTGTAGTGATGATATTGCGAGATTTCCTGTGTGTTTTCTTCATGATCTCAGCCAGTGTCTACATGGTGATGCTCCTCGTCAGACATCACAAGTCAGTCCAGTATGTGCACAGAGCCAGTCTCTGTCCACGAGCTTCTCCTGAAATCACGGCCACTTATAACATCCTGACACTGGTAAGCTGCTTTGTTTTCTTTTACTGGACCAACTGCTGCCTTACCATTTATGTATCTTATAGACATAATATCAAGGGAATGGAGAATGTCACTACATTTATCTCTTCTTGTTACCCAATGATGTGTCCTTTCCTGCTGATCAAAAATAATAGCAGACTACCCTGTCTGAAGTGTACCTTTGTGAAGAAGAGAAAGTCCTCTCTACAATCTATTTCCCTAAAAGGCCTGAAATAGTTCATATATTTCTCTGGCACAAAGGACATGCAATTTGAATTTCTTATCCCAAAATATTAGTAAGATAAAAGTTTGAGAAAGCGTTAATAATTTTTATTTTGGACATTCCTTCAGAGCATCAGGCTTGTGGAATAAAACATTTAGAGGACAGTTTTACCTAAACGGGCGACTCTCTTACTATCTGCCCATCATTTCTAAAAAGTCATATTGACATTTGTTTAAATGCTACTGTTTAAGAGTCTTCTCTAATGTGATATAGCCATCAGTTCAATCACAGTAACTACACTCACTGTATTATGCTACACAGATCTTTCATTAGACCAAAAGATTTATATATGCTCTTTTGTAATCTTTTGACCTGGAAGTCAATGCTTAAGGTTACTATATGTTGTTATTTGTATCTTGTTTAATCATAAAGAGTGATATGATATATGACTATAACCATGTTCCTCCATACACAAATTATCTGGGGTTCCATAATCATGGATGAAACCGTCACTTTTTTCTCTTTTTCTTTTCTTTTTTTTTTGAGGTACTAGGGCACTGAGATTGAACCCAGGACCTCATATGTTGGAAGTCAGTGCTCAACCACAGAGCTACACCTACTCCTCATATTGAAATATTTTTTGTTTTTTAGGAGGTACTGGGGATTGAAGCCGGGACCTCGTACATTTGAAGCACACACTCAGCCACTGAGCTACCACTCTTCTCTCATTTTATATTCTATAGGTACAGCATTGTATCTATTTGAATAATTGGAAACTTTTTGAACTTCCATTCTGTTTTGTATAAGGTATATGTATATTTTTTATCAATGTATATTTTTTCATGTTCCTACCATAAACAAATATTTTATAATTCCCATGTCACAATATGATAGATTAGAAATCTTGAAATATCTTCTACAAACCATGAAATTCTAAATAAAATATTTTAAAATACTTTTTCATTAAGATCTAGGCTCAATCAAGTGTAAGGTGAATGATAGATGGGCCAAAAATAAATGGTATAAGCTGATTCTGAAAGTTCAACTGCCTTCTATACATTTGCAAATCTTATCACACAGACTTTGTTTTTACTTGCTCCTTGGGAAAGAAAACACTAGGATTTGGAATCAGAAAACAGATGTTGATAGATGGGATAAAAAATCCAGGTGTATACTTTTTTATAATAGAAACAACTAATATATAATGGAACTCAAAATTTAAACTTAAAAAGAAAAATTTACAACAGGGAAATGCTAATTTAAAAAGTTGGATTATTTTTTAAAATTATTCAATATACTTCTTAAGGCAAAATCATTTCATAGTGATGGAAAGGATACTGAAATAATGATAAAGGTTTAAGTTAGTGCTTGCTTCAGCAGCACATACACTAAAATAGGAACAATACAGAGAAATTTAGCATGGCCCCTGTACAAAGATGACATGCAAATTCAGGCAGCATTCCATATTTTAAAGAAAAGGTGAAACATAGGGCATTTTGTGGACATTGGAATTGTCCTGTATGATATTGCAATGATGAATATAGGTTGCCATACATTTTGTCAAAACCTGTAAAGTTGTGCTGTGCAATGTGTGAACCATAATGTAAACTATAGACCTTGGCTAGTAGCAATGCTTCAATATTTTGTTCATCAATTGTAACAAATGCATCACACTAATGTAAGATGTTATTAATAGGGAAAATATGAGAGGGGGTGGGAGTGGAGTGTATAGGAATCCCCTATATATTTTTTTGTAACTTTTCTGTAATCTAACATTTCTTTAAAAATAAAATTTTAAAAAAAGAATTAGGAAAGTTTAAGTTAACTGAGAATATGTATAAGTCCTAAACTCTTTTTTTTTTTTTTTTTTTTTTTTTTTTTGTGGTACCGGGGCTGAGGATTGAATCCAGGACCTCATATATGGAAAGCTGACCCTCAACCACTAACCCATATTGACTCCTCTGAGTTGGTTTTCTCATCTGGTTGCATGTTTGTTTTTGTGTTGTTAGGAGGCACCAGGAACTGCACCTGACCTCCTAAGTGGGAGGCAGGTGCTCAACTGCTTGAGCAACATCGGCTCCCCCCTTAACTTTTTTTTTTTTTTTTTTAAGATTTTATTTATTTATTCATTTATCCCCCCCTTGCTGCTTGTGCTCGCTGGGTCAGCTAACCACGCCGTGCGGGCGGGCTTGCCTTCACCAGGAGGCCCCAGGAACCGAACCCGGGGCCTCCCATATGGTAAACGGGAGCCCTACTGATTGAGCCACAGCTGCTTCCCTTAACTTTTTTAATTAACAGAATTACCTCAAATTATAAAGGGATGAATGATAAAGAGAAACAAGCATATCCGTGATTTTATGGAAGATTTAAACATGTTTCATTCAATAATTGATACATCTATTAGATACAAGTTTTAAGAATACATACCATTAAACAATATAATTTAAAATTTTGAACTAAGAAATATATTAAATATATATATTAAATATCATATTAAATATCAGCTATTTAAATAGATATTAAAATATCAGCTAAAATTCGATATTGTACATCTGTTCATACACACTTGGAACATTTTAAAAGTTGATCCTGGGTGAGGAAGGGCATAAAAATTTCTCAGGAGTATAACTAACATTGCTGATTTATAAATGAGATTGTAGCTGAAAGGGATAGCCTGTGGACATAAATATCAATCGAAAGGTTTTAATATGGGGTGAGGAAAGGGGGAGGAGTTGGATATATGAGAGTCTCTAGTATTTTGTGTGTGACTTTTCTGTGACCTAAAACTTCTTTGAAAATTAAATGAAAATTTGGGTGACAATGGGGAGTGAGAGGGGGCAGGTGCCACAGTACAGACTGGACACCTGATAGTGCAGTGATAAAAGGGAAAATGTTAAAAAATTTTTTTTTTAAATTTCTCTGTTTTTTTCCATTTTTTAAATATCCCAATCTTTTAATTTTATCTCCTTTCTATTGTTTTTTTTAAGTTTCCAAGTATTTTATCTCATATATTTAAACTTATAATTATTATTTCATTTACCTATTAATTGTACTTGGCTATTATATGGGTTTCATCTTCAAGGAAGGTTTGGATTACGGAAGGGATACAGCAGGGGCAGGAGAGATCATTGGTAGGGGGTGTATTGGTTGGGGATTTTATGGGAGGAAGTTCACCTGAATATACATGAAAGATACAAAATATTGTTCAAAAGATCAAGGGTTGGGGCATGGTCACAGTGGGTGGAAAATCACTCAATAAATGAGAGAATACTGAATTCCCAGCCTGGAGAGCTCTGCCACATTCTCCAAGGGAGCAGCAACAGTCCCCCGAGTGTAGGGGCAGTGTGTGGCAAAGGAAGATGGTCCACTAATGGGTTCTTGCTTTTGATAACTGGCCTTACCAGTCTTTGCTCTTGAAATTGAAACTTAGCCTACAGTTATGGGGTGCCTAAGGGTTACTGTCTGACAGCCTCCTTGTTTCTCAAACGTGGCCTCTCTCTAAGCCAAACTCAATATATGAATGCATTACCTTCCCCCCAGTGTGGGACATGACTCCTGGGGATGAGCCTCCCTGGCAAGGAGGGATTAATTACAAGTGTCAACTGAGAATATGACTGGAAAAAGACCTTGAATAAAAGAGGAAAGGGTAAAAACAAATGAGTTCATATGGCTAAGAGACTTCAAAGAGAGTTGGAAGATCATCTCAAAGGTAACACTTACACACACCTCAGTAGGATCTCATAGAACACCAAAGTGGATATCACCCCACACAGAGGGTTTCCTGAGAGCTCTGGAGACACCCAGGTCCTATATAAGGGCGGATAGCTCCAGAGATTGATGCCTTATCATTGGGCTATACTTTGGAATCTGTGCTCCTGAGAATGACAGAGTTGGACTCAAATAAGTCCTCCCTGCACATGGTCCATCAGTCCCTTCTTTTCAAACGCATACCTGGTGCTGGAGTTTGTAGGTGTACTTCCAACAACTGGAGGCTTTTGCCTGCCTATGTGCCAGCTGTGCCTGGAATCTTGGTGGATCTGCAACTCATAATCTACAGTGCAATGGACTCACCCAAGTCACCTGGCGAGGAGATGATGATGGGCAACAGCCATCCCAGGGAATGAAGAGAGTCTGCAGCTGCAGGCAGGATAATTCCATCCATCATATACAGGGGATAAAAGCCCCCTCTCACTTGGAGGTGGAGTGGTCATCATCATCCCAGACTTCTCAGGATTGGGGGAAGAGCTATGGACTAGAGTGGACTTATTGGTATTCTGCTGTAGACATATTGTGATTCAAGCAATGGAAGAAATTACCACAGTGGGGTGAAACCAGTGGCCACTGGATGCTTTTGGGGAAGGGAGAGGGAAAAGCAGTTGTAATAGAGGGGTTTTTTGGGACTTGGGAATTATCCTGAGTGACAATACAATGACAGATATAGGCCATTTTACATCAGCATAAAACATGAAGAATTGTGTGGGAGAGAGTGTGCTCTACAATGTGAACTATAGTCCATGCTTAGAGGCAAAACCCCAAGATATGTATATCCATATCCTGTGATGTGCCACACTAATGAAAGATGTTTATGTGGGAGGTTATGGGAGGTGTGGGAGGTGGTGAACATGGGAATCCCTGTAATTTTTGTGTAACATTTAGGCAATATATGCATCTTTTAAAATATATTTTTAAAAATCTACCATCAAAAAAAAAAAAAAAAGAAAAGAAAAGAAAGATAACTAGAGAATAATCTTGGGTATGTATAACATAGTGATTTTGGTGGTGGGTGAAGATTGTGGTTAATAGTATAAATATAAGAATTTTCTTTTACAAAGTGTTAAGAATATGGTAATCTATGGGAAAATTACAACTAATGTAATTTATTGATGATAGTTAACAGTAATTTTGTAATATTTTTCCTGCAATGGCAAAAAAGATATATCTATTCAAAGAAAATTAAATGGCATTATCAGAGGTTACGGGAGTTTTCCTTTTGGAATAATGAAATCATTCTAAAATTGAGTGAGATGATGATGGCAGAACTCTGTGATGAAAATGAAAGCCACTGAGTGTACACTTTGATTGGATTATACACAGCATGGGGTTGTATAACACAGGGAATCTAGTGGTGGAAGATGGACTGTGGTTAACAGAACAAATACGAGAACGTTTTCTCATGGACTATAACAAATATATAATACAAATACAGGGTGTTAATAATTGAGTGGATTGGGGACCAATACTTCAAAAGTAAGTTATGGGCTATATTAGTAGTATTATTTTGACAATGCTCTTTCATAATTTGTCACAAATGTTTCCAAACAATGCAAGGTGTTGATGGTAGGGTGATGTATGGAGCCCTTTATGATGATATGCATCTTTGTTTTGTAAGCTCACAGCTTTTAAAATTTACTTATTGTTATGTTTACTCATGTATGAATGACATACTACAATAAAATTTTATTAAAAATTTTCTGGGGAGCAGATGTGGCTCAAGTGATTGAGCTCCTGCTTCTCTTGTACGAGGTCCCAGGTTCATTCCCCGGGACATCCTCAAAACAAAAAATAACTTTTCTCAGTAACTTATTGGACAAAAAAAATAAGAAAAACGGTAAAATATATATTCTTAAATTATATTGAAATAGTACATAACAAAATTGAGAAATTCAGCTCAAAGGATATGTTTTGAATTGTGATCCCCTTCAAAGGCATATTAAGCACCTCTGAATGCAAACTTATTTGTAAATTGGGTTTTTAAAGATCTTCTTAGTTATGATGAAGCTAATCTGGATTAAAAGCCCTAATCAAATAAGGCTATTGTATTTATACAGAGATGTGATTTGAAAGGACAGATGACTTATGCAGAGACAGTGAGAGAGATGACCATGTTACAGAAGCAGTGATTAAATTATGAATTGCCAACCACTGCCAGAAACCCTACAGGTTTCAGAGTAAGCTCGGCCCTGTAGAACCTTAATTTGGTTTCACAGCCAACAGAAATGTGAGATAATATATTCCTGTTTTTAAGTAAACTGGTCTGTGGTACTTTGTTACGGTGTCACTGGCAATCCAAGACAAGAGGTACACATAGAACAATTTATTACCTTAAAAAGTTGTATGATACACTTGAAGAAGGCTGAAATGTTAATCAAATGAATTTAAATTATAGAGATATGAGAAATAAAATACTAAAAGAGAAAGCATAAGTGACTAAATAGATAACGTGAAATAAAAAATAAATGACACAAAAAGTAAGGAAAATAAAATAAGCCTAAAGGTCTTACTGTGACTAACACTGTTGAATAAGTGATATCCAAGACTGAGCAAATAAAACAGACATAATTATATAAAACTAAGGAAAAGCAATTCCAGAGTCAATCACTAAAGTAATCCTGTCAGTAGCTAAAGCTCTATAGACAGGATATCTCTGCTTTGGGTGATATTGGGAAAAATAATCTATACAAGACTTATCACTAAAACCAAATTAGAAAAACTGGATAAATATTAAACAGCTTGGTTGAAAGAAGGAAAGAATCAAGGGACCAACACTTAGTAGCACTAAATCATGAGGAACATGCTCCACATAAGACACATTGTTTCTCCTAATTATGTTTTCCAGTCACTGCAGAGATGATGGAGAGGCTGAGAATCTTTACAGAGCTTTTAACAGTCCCACAAAACCAAGAAACCAAAGCAGAGTTCAGAGCTTGTGCAGACTGTGTGGACTCTTGTGATCTACACATGTGGGTTATTAACTAGCCCTCCCAAGGACTGAAGGCAAGCTTTCACTCATAAGTCTCCTAAACAGGATTAAATAGAGACAAGATCACTAACACCCCTCATCAGATGCTAAAAGTAAAGTTAATGCCTCTATAAACAAATATAACATCATTCCAGGACTCTGATGAACTCCACAGCATTTTATTTACCATACTCACACAAAATAAAACATAACCACAAAGGCAAGTTAAGTTCACCAATGATGCAAAGAAATTAAGAAAGGTAGGGATCCAGCTAATGCACATATCTTTTATAGATATCAAAATAACTACATTTAATATATGGGAGAGAAGAAAAAGTACATAGAATGAACTTTGTCAGAATATTGGAAACAAAACAAACTCATTTTAAAAATCTATTACCGAAAAATACATCAAACAAATTTTAAAATTCATTGAAAAAAAAATAACTGATTAAAAAATAAGTGAATGCATTGATTGGTCAGACAATATAGCCAAAGTGAATCACAGGGAGAAATAAAGATGTAAAAGATAGGAAAGAATGTAAGTGGGAAAACGATATCATGAGGGTTTCCAAAATATTGTAAGTGTAATCCCAGAAGGAGAGCAGAGAAATAATGTGGAATAAGTTTTATGTGAAGGGACAAGAAATAATTTGAATTTATGAGAGCATTCAGCAGCAGGTTCCAATGTGTTCCAATTAGGATAAACTTTAAAAGCCTTACACCAAGATATATAATAATATAATGAAACCTGAAACAATAAAAATACCTGAAAAGCTGCCAGAAAAATGTTCAAATTACTTCAAAAGATCAACAATTAGATTAAGAAACAACTCCTCAGAAGAAACTAGAGTAGGAATGAGGTCCTCAAAGTACTAAATAAGACCCTACTCCTCCTGACTATTATGTGATAGATAAGAATCAGAGGTAAAGACCATATTCAGACTGAAAACAAAAAACTGAGACAAATTGTCAACAGCAGATGTACATGAAGGATGATTCCATGCAAAAGGAAAATTATCTCAGAAGTCTGGATAGAAATAAAAATGAAAAGCACTGAAAAAAATATATGAACAAATCTAAATAAATACATGCCTGAAACAATAATAATTCTCTATTGAAGTGTTTGAAATATTTATGAAAATAAAATATACAGTAAGAATATCATATAATTGGCATGGGATAACACAATACCAACTAAAGATTTCTAAAGACTTTAAATATTTGAGATAGAAAAAAAATCATTTTTTAGCTTTTACAAGCCAAAGATATATTTTATAATCTCTAGAATATGGACTAAATGTATAGTAAAACATTATTTTAAAAAACAGGCTAATAAAGGAGAAAATAGAATTTTAAAAATAATCCAGAGTGGCATCATCAACATGGCAATGTAAAACATCCCCTGGTAAATACTTCCCACAGAATCAAGTAATAAGAGGCAAATTCCACTTGCTTGGAACTCTGAAAGACAAGAGAGACTACAGAAGGACTCTACAGCTGCTGAAATGAAGAAAAAGAAAAATAATCTCCATTATCAGGATATTTACATCTTGGATTGACCAGTTTGGTTTATCCCTGCCCCCCTCACTTGAACCCACATAACTTAGGAGTTGCACAAATGCTGCATGGCCCAGGTCCCTCCAGCTGCAGATGCAGACTATAGAGTCACTCACAGCAGCAAGACTGAATCCCACTCATATCCAGGCACAGGGACCCAAGTCTTCACAGACTCAAGGTGAAACAAAAACAGCTAAGGAGTGCTGCATACAAAAAAGCGTCCAGCAGAAAGAAAAAGAGAGAAACCACAGTGGAACTGTTGGCAAAAAGGTGATACACTCAATCCAGTATCTGTTTGCTGGACCACCTAAATGCAAAACAGACATTTCTGGATTCATTCCATTTCTGGATTAACCCTAGCTGTTTCCCAGAGACAGGATACCCTAACAAGGAAGAAAACAGTGGCAGAAAATCATCAAAAAAAAAAAAAAAATGGGAGAGGAGAAAGCTGAACTGCGACATGACAGGACAGGTCCCAGACCTGATAAATATAAGGAAAACGGGGGCACTGACTGGGGAGAGAATTTAACGAAATCATAGGAGCTGGGGAGAATATTCTGCACAAAAATAAACACAATAGATCAAAATTGCCAGAAAAGGAACAGAGAAAAGGAAGTTTCCTCTGAGAGTTGAAACAATTGCACAAAAAGAAGCAATCTTAAAAATTGTATTGCATATCCAGCGCAAGAATCAGATGCAGAAGAGCTGAGAAAAACTAAATAGTTAGGGGTTACTCTAAAGATCCAGAATAATTTAGACCAAATGACAATGAGGAACCTTAACACAAAACCAAACAACAATAAAGGCCAAGGCATAAGGGATAAACTGACTTTCAGAGATAAACACATCAAAAATCAGATATCCAGACATAAGCCAAAATTTACACCCATACTAAGAAAGTGGAAGATATTGCTCAGTCAAGGGAACTAATTAAAACTTCAGAGGAGACAGATAACTTGGAAGAACTTATCAAAGAAGTTCAAACAAGTCTCTAAATCAATTCAAGGAGATGAAGGAAAATATGCATAAACAGATAAAGGATTTTAAAAAGACAAGGTGGGACCATAAAGAAGTATTTGAAAGTATAAAAAGAAACATTGAAATTATGTGGATGAAAGGCACAGTGGTAGAGATAAAAAATACGCTAGACTCGTCCTTGGTTATGCCAGGAATCTTCCCTAAATCAACAGCACTTTTCTCCTAAGCTATTCTGGGCTCTGCCTGTCCGAGGCCATGAGGCTCCTGGGCCTGATGGTGGCCTTTCTCATCCTCTTTTCCATGTCAAGGAGCCATCTCCACCTCCCATAGTTCCTTCTCTCATGTCTTGTCTGCCTTGTATGTTCTTTTCCCTATACCTTCCCTGGCAGTCTTAGGAATGTCATTGGCCCAGGGTTTAACAAAGGAAAAACAAATAAATATCATATTAATAATACATAAAAAAAAAGTATGCTAGAGCATACAACAGCATATTTGAATAGGCAGAACAAAGAATCATCCAAGTAGATGACAGGACAATAGATATCATAGTCAGAAAATCAAAGAAAAGAATAGAAGAAATTAAGCAGTGTCTCAGATATTTGAGCAACAACACAAAACTCACAATCATACATATCATGGGTATCCCAGAAGGAGAAGACAAGCGAACAGTGAAAAAAAGTATATTTGAGGAAATAATGGCTGAAATTGCCCAACTCTTATGAAAGACAAATGTACATGTCCTCCAAGAAGCACAACATACTCCAAACAGAATAAATTATAATAGACCTACACAGTAACACAAATAACCAGAATATCAAATGCCAGAGATAGACAGAGAATTCTGATATCATCAAGAGAGAAGCAATTCATTACATACAAGTGATCCTCAATTACACCAAATGCCAATTTCTCATCAGAAATCAAGGAGATGAGAAGACAGTGGTGTGATATATTTAAGGTAACAAAAGAGAAAAAAATGCCCTCCCAAAATTCTTTATCCAGCAAACTGTCATTCAAAAATGAAGGCAGGTTTTAAATAGTCAAAAAAAAAAAAAAAAAAAACCAGAATCTGAGAGGGTTTGTCAACAAAAACATGCCTTACAAGACTTATTGAAAGGAAAAGATTCTAGATAGTGTATTGGAGTAGTGTGAAGAAATGAAGATTATCAGTAAAGGTGACTCAAAGCGTAAATGCAAAACCCAATAGTGCTGTATCCTCAATATACAACTCTATCCTTTAATTCCTATATAATAGTCAGAATACAATTGAACGAGAAAAAGGCATATTACCTGAAAATGAACATCCAAAATATAAACTGATAAAGAAGGACAAAAACAACATAAAGAGGGGAAATGTAGGGATATGGGAGCAGAGAATAAAAAGGCTATTGAAGCTAAATGGGTATCTTTTCTCATCAGTAGGTTATAATTGAAAATTGTGTAAAATAACAACAACAACAACAACAAACAACCAGGGTAACCACAAAGAAATGATTTAAAATATACACGGAAATTGAGGGCAGATGGCATCAGACTAACAGGTAAAACTCAGTGCTCTCACAAAAACAATGGAGAAAAAGCCAAAAGCTGTCCAAGGGACATGCTTTGGGGGTCAGGATACCAGGACAGTGCTACACAACTTCCAGGGGGGTGAGGGACAGAAAGACATGCCAAAACAACAAATGTGAATCAACAAGCCCCCCCTGGGAAGGTCTCTCCTCCCACACTCGAAGATATTGAGCTGGGGTACAATCTCTGGCTTACTGCAGCTAAATGAGAGGGGAAAAGACATCTTCCTCACTGTCAGCTATTTCAATGGAAAAGGGAGGGGGAGTCAGGGTGATTTTCTTCAATGAACTCAGCCAGCAGACCCTGTTTTGGATCTCTGCTTTGGAGATTCAACATGGGAACACAGGAAAGCCCAGGCTGAAACACCTCTGGGGAAAGGTGTGCTGAGGTCTGCCATCTGCTGGCCAGTCTTAAAATTGCATGGAACAAAACTGTTCTCGGTTCTACCTATACCCTAACCTTGGGTGAAAATCTGCGCCCCTCAAGTAAGTCCCTGGCCTGATTTTTTTTTAAAGATACCTAGTTTTTACAAATATCATTAAAAAATATGGGGTTCTGTTTTGTCCTGCTTTGCACATTTCCCACATTTTCCCACATTAACAACATCCCTCATTTGTAAGATACTTTCATTGCAATTGATAAACACATTTTGGAGCATTGCCAAGAAGCATGGATTAAAGTTTACATTGTAGTTTATATTCTCTCCCACCCAATTCTGTAGGTTATGGCAAGATTTATAATGGCCTGTATCTGTCACTGCAATGTCATTCAGGACAATCCCCAAGTCCCAAAATGCCCCTGTGTTACACCTGTTTTTTCTCTCTCCCTGCCCTCAGAACATTCAGTGGCCACTGCCTGCACATCAATGAAATGATTTCTTCCGTTGCTAGAATTGCATTAAGTCTACAGTAGAATACAAGTAAATCTACTTTAGTCCATAGTTCATTTTCCAATCCTGAGGATTCTGGCATGGTGCTGTCCACTCCACCTCTAATTGAGAGAGGGCTGTGTTCCCATAGGGCTGGGACTCACTTGCAGTTGTAGACTCTCTTGGTTCCTTGGTATGGTAGTTGTCCATCATCAACTCCATGTTTCTTGTCCTGGGTGAGACCAATAAATTGGAGAGTAGATGTTGCAAATCCATTGAAATTCAGGGCCTAGTTTCTGGCTTAATTTTGATACTTAACCTGCGCAATTTTAAAGACTAAGAGTTAAACCAAGTATCAAAGAAGAGCAATGACAAAAAATAAGCAAGAGAGAGAAATTGGCCATAAGAGTAACTTCACCAATATATTCAGATGCCTAGAAATCAGCAAAAAGTTACAAGCCATACTAGGAAACAGGAAGAGATGGCCCATCCAAAAGAACTAAGCAAATATGTAGAAGAGGAACAGGATTTAAGACAATTAATCACTGATAATCACACAACACTCTTAAATCACTTCAAAGAATTGAAAGAAAATATGATGAAAGAAATAACGGATATTAAGAAGACACTGAGTGATCATAAAGAACAATTTGAAAGCCTGCAAAGAAAAGTAACAGATCTTATGGGAATGAAAGGCACAATGGATGAGGTAAAGAATAATTAGAGGCACATAAGAGCAGATTTGAATTGCTCAAAGACAGAATTAATGATTTTGAAGATAGAACATCTGAACTGGAAAAGACAAGAAAATAGAAAGAGTAGAAAATGGAAAAAACTGGAAGCGAGTCTCAGGGAATTGAATGACCATGAGAAACCCACAAACAGTGGCATTATCAGTGTCCCAGAAGGAGAAAACAATGGAAATGGGCAAAAAGACTTTGAGGAAATAATGACTGAAAACTTTTCAACTCTTATAAGACATAAATGTCAATATCCAAGAAGGACAATGCACCACAAACAGAATAAATACAAATAGACTTAATTTGAGACACCTGCTATTCAGAATGACAAATATCAGCAATAAAAAGAGGATTCTAAAAGCAGCAAGAGAAAAGCAAAGAATCACATACAAGGGAAATTCAATAAGATTAAGTGCTGATCTCTCATCAGAAACCATGGAAGAGAGAAGAAAGTGGATTGATGTATTTAAGTTACTGAAAGAATAAAATTTCCAACCAAGAATTCTGTATGTGCCAAAATTGACCTTCCAAAATGAGGGTGAGATCAAAGTCTTCACAGACAAATAAAAACTAACAGAATGTGTTACCAAAAGGCCAGAGTTATGTGAGATACTACAGAGAGTGCTTCAGCCTAAAAGGAAAAAAAACAAGGGCAGAAGATTTGGAGAAGAGAATAGAAATGAAGATTATTAGGAAAGATAAACTAAAGGGTAAGAAGACAGACTACATGACATGACAACAGAAAGCTGAAGGACAAAATGGATGAAGTAAGTAATACTTTTAGAGTAATAACATTGAATGTCAAGGGCTGGCACTCCCCAATCAAAAGACATGCACTGATAGAATGGATAAAAAATATGAGCCATCTGTATGTTGTCTACAAGAGACCCACCTCAGATGTAAGGACACAACCAGGTTAAAATTGAAATGGTGAAAAAAATTATTCCATATAAAGTTATTCCATGTAACCAAAAAAAGAGCTGGAGTAGCAATACTAATATTGGACAAAATAGATTTTGAAATGAAAACTTATATAAGTTTCATTATATATTAATGAAAGGGACAATTCACCAAGAAGAAATAACTATACTAAACATTTACACACCTAACCCGAGGCCCCAAGATACATGAGGCACACACAGGCAAAACTGAAGGGAGAAATAAACATCTGTATCACAGACAAACAAAAACTGGTAGACTATGTTACCAAAGACCAAAATTACAAGATACATAGTAAGCAAAAAAGAGCTGAAATAGTGATACTAATATTGGACAAAATAGATTTCAAATGCAAAACTGTTATAAGGGATGAAAAAGGTCATTATATATTAATAAAAGGGGCAATTCATCAAGAAGAAATAACTGTACTAAATATTTATGCAACTAAACTAAGTTCCCCAAGATACACAAGGCACACACTGTCAAAACTAAAGGGAGAAATAAATGTCTCTACAATAACAGTTGGAGGCTTCAGTACACCACTCTCTGTATGGGTAGAACATCTGGATATAGGATAAAGAAACAGAGAACTTGAATAATACGATAAATGAACTAGACCTAACACATATCTACAGAGCATTGCACCCCAAAATAGGATATTCTTTCTTTTCAAGTGCACGTTTCCTTCTCCAAGATAGACCACATGATAGGTCACAAGACAAGTCTTAATAAATTAAAAAAAATTGAAATTGTACAAAACAGTTTCTGATTATAATGGAATGAAGCTGGAAATCAATTGGATGGAAAAATGGAAAATTCATAAATACATGGAGGTGAAACAACACATTCTTAAGTAATCAGTAGGTCAGAGAAGAAATTGCAAGAGAATTCAGTCAATATCTTGAGATGAATGAAAATGAGAATAGAACACCAAAACCTATGGGACACTGCAATGGCAGTGCTGAGGGACAAATTTATATCCCCCAATGCTATATTAAATAAAAAGAAAGAACTAAAATTGAAGATCTAACTGCACACTTGAGGGAAAAGAAAAAGAAGAGCAAACTAATCCCAAACAAGGCCGAATGAAAGAAATAATAAAGATCAGAGGAGAAATAAATGAAACTGAGAAGAAAAGAACAATAGAGAGAATCAATGAAACCAAAAGCTGTCTCTTTGAGAAAATTAACAAAATTGACAAATCCTTAGCTAGACTGACAAAGAAAAAAAGGAGAGGATGCAAATAAATAAAATCAGAAATGAGAGGGGGACCATTATCACTGATCCCACAGAAATAAAAGAGATCATAAGATGATACTATGAACAACTTTGTGCCAAAAAACTAGACAATGTAGAGGAGATGGACAGATTCCTAGAAACACACAAACCACCAGACTGACCCTAGAAGAAATGGAAGACTTCAACAAACCAATCAGAAATGAAGAGTTGGAAACAGTCATCAAAAACCTCCCAAAGATGAAAAGTGCAGAGCCAATTGCTTCACAGGTGAATTCTACCAATCATTCAAAGATAACCTAATACTGATCATGCTCAAGCTCCTCCAAAAATTTGAACAGGAAATAGTGCTACCAAACTCATTCTATGAAGCCAATATAACTCTAATACCAAAAACGGATAAAGATATTATGAAAAAGAACATTACAGACCAATATGTCTAATAAATATAGATGCAAAAATCCTCAACAAAATACTTGCAAACAAAATCCAAAAGCACATTAAAAGAATTATACACCATGATCAAGTGGGTTTTATCCCAGGTATGCAAGAATGGTTCAACATGAAAAATCAATTAGTGTAATAAATCACATTGATAAATTAAAGAAGAAAAATCACACGATCTTCTGGATTGATGCAGAAAAGGCATTTGATAAAATACAGCACCCTCTCTTGATAAAAATACTGCAAAATATAGGAATAGAAGGAAGCTTTCTCAATATGGTAAAATGCATATATGAAAAACTTACAGCTAGCATTGTACTCAACTGTGAAAGACTGAACGCTTTCTCGCTGACATCAGGAACAAATAAAGGATGCATACTGTCACCATTATTACTCAAAATTGTGCTAGAAGTTCTAGCTAGAGGAATTAGGCTAGACAAAGAAATAAAATCACCCAAATAAGAAATGAAGAAGTAAAACTTTCACTATTTGCTGATGATATGATCCTATATTTAAAAAATTCAGGAAAATAAACTCACAACAAAGTTACTAGAATTAATAAATGAGTTCAGCAAAGTGGTGGCATATAAGATTAATATGCAAAAATCAATAACATTTCTATACACTACTGATGTGTATTCTGAGGAGGAAATTTAAAAATTCCATTTGTAATAGCGACTAAAACAATAAAATATTTAGGAATAACCTTAGCCAAGGACATAAAGGGCCTGTATTTAGAAAACTACAAAAAATTGCTAAATAAACCAAAGAAGACTTAAATAAGGGTTTAATATCCATGATATATAAGGAGATCATACAACTCATCAATAAAAAACAAACTATCTGAGTTAAAAATGGGCAAAAGACTTGGAAAGACAACTGTCCAAAGAAGAAACACAAATGATGAAGAAACACATGAAAAAATGTTCAACGTCACTTTTGATTAGGGAAATGCAAATCAAAACTAAAATGAGATATCATTTCATACTTATTAGACTGGCTGCTATTAAAAAGTCAGAAAACTGTAAATGTTGTAGAGGATGTGAAGAGATAGGAATGCTTACTCACTCTTGATGGGAATGTATAATGGTACAGTCACTGGGGAAGACTGTTTGGCAATTCCTAAGGAAGTTGAATATAGACTTGCCATGGGACCCAGCAATACCATTGTTAGGTATATATTCAGAAGTTCAGAGAGCAGTGACATGAATAGACATCTGCACATGATGTTCATAGCAGCATTATACATGGTAGTCAAAAGTTCTAAACAACCTAGGTGTCCATCAACTGCAGAATGGATAAACAAATTGTGGAGAATACACACAATGGAATATTATGCAGCGATAGGAAGAAATGAAGTCGTGAAAAATGTGACAACATGGATAAACCTGGAGGGCATTACGCTGAGTGATGTAAGCAAGAAACAAAAGGGCAAATACTGTATGATTGTCCTATTATGAACTAAATATATTATGTGAGATAGAAATAAATTGTTTTAAATATGAATATGTGTAAAATTGAATATATACATCCCTTTATCTTTGAAGCTGAACAAATGTAGGTTAGTACTACAATATGTGAATATAAGACAAAAAAAAACACATTATACTAAGTGGAGGAGACCAGGCACAGAGTACTACATATTGTATAATTCCATACACATAAAATGTAAATATAAATCAACTTATAAAGATGAAATTAAATTAGTGGTTTTATACATCTGACGAAAGAATGGTAAGGGGTGTGGGGTCTTTCTTTTTGAGGTAATGAAATAATTCTAATGTTTTTTGAGGATGAATGCAAAACATTGTGACTATCCTAAAAGCCATTGACTATAAACTTTGGATAGATATATATGGTATCTCTTTCTTTGGATAAATCATATGGTATGTGAATATATCTCAATAAAACTTCTCAATAAACAAATAAGAATAGTCAGAAATAGCAGTTATGTAGAGCAGGGGAACCAGAGAGATTGAGAGGTGAGGAATTTTCTTGTTTGTTTGTTTTTTTTGTTGTTGTTGTTTTTTTAAATTATTATCATTGAAATAATGAAAATGCCTTAGTAAAGATTGAAGTGATCATGCACAACTTTGTGAATATACCAAATGCCATTGATTGTACACTTTGGGTAAATTGTATGTTTTATTAATATGTATCAATAAAGTTGATTTGTTTAAAAATATATACTAGTGAGAAGGAAAAAGAATAGCAGCTATGTATGGCAGGGGAATCATAGAGATTGAGACCTTGTGCATTTTGTTTGTTTTTTGTTTTTTTCTTATTATTGTAATTAGAATAACTTAAATGGTCATAAAATGATTGAAGTGATGAATGCCCAACTATGTGATTATACTGAATACCACTGATTGTGCATTTTGGATGGATGAATTCTTTTTTAGTAAGTATCAATAAAATTGATTTGTTAAAAGAAAAATGAGGGAGAGTTCAAAATATTTTCATATTAACAGAAATTGAGTGAATTTTCAACAAGAGTCTTGCCCTTAAATAAATATTAATGGGAGCTCTGTGGGTTGAAAGGAAAAAACAGGAAAGAGAAGGTTTAAGGAGGGTATAGAGGGAAGATTGTTGGTTAGAGTAACAAAAAGGATAAAAAGAAATAAATATAAAATATTATATATATAAGCTTAAAGAAGAAATGGCTGAAGTAAGTAGTGCCTTTACGGTAATAACATTGAATCTTAATGGATTAAACTTTCCAATCAAAAGACACAGATTGGCATAATGGATAAGGGAATATGACCCATCTATATGCTTAGACTCAGGGACACAAACAGATTGCAAGTGAAAAATTCAAAAATGATTTTACACCCAAACAGTAACCAAAAAATGCAAGAATAGCTATACTAATATCAGACAATAGAATTTAAATGTCTAATTGTTGTAAGAGACAAAGAAAGACACTATATATTAATAAAAGAGATACTCTACCAAGAAGAAAGGACAATCATAAATATTTACACACCTAACTAGGGGACTCCAAAACACTCGAGGCAAATTCTGGCAAAATTAATGGAGAAGTAGATGCCTCTACAATCATAGTGGGGTAATTCAATTCACTATTATCATCATTAGATGTAACATCCTGACAGAGACTCAAAGAAACAGAGACCTTGAATAATAATTTAGAGGAAATATACTTATGCTTAAAATAATATTTTAGGGGAAGTAGATTTAAATAATACTCTCAAGGAAGTAGATTTAATGAACTTATAGAGAACATTACATCCCAAAGCATCAGTACATACATTCTTCTTAAGTTCTCATGGATCATTCTCCAAGATTGACCAAATACTAGGTCATAGAACAAGTCTTAAAAATTAGAAAGATCAAAATTATAGAAAGAACTTTCTCTGACAACAATGGAATGAAGCTAGAAATCCATTAAGGATGGAAACCTGGACTAAGAACAAATATATGGAACAACACATTCTTAAACAATCAAGATCAAGGAGGAAATTGGCAGAGAAATCAGTAACTACCTTGATGCAAATGAAAATGGGAACACAACATAACAGCTAAATCAATGCTGAAAGGGAAATTTATAGCCCTGAATGCCTAAATTAAAAAAGAAGAAAGAGCTAAAATCTATGACCCAGCTGCACAATTGTAGCAAAAAGAAGAAAACAAAATAATCTCAAAGCCAGCAGAAGGAAAGAAATAACAAAGATTAGAACAGAATTAAATGAAATTAAGAATTTAAAAAACATTAGAAATAATTAACAAAATCAAAACCTGGTTATTTGAGAAGATTAATAAAATTGACATATCCTTAAGTAGACTAGCAAAGAAAATAGGAAGAAGAGTCAAATAAAATCAGAAATGAGAGATGGGATATCATGACTGACCCCAAGGAAATAAAGAATATCATAAGAGGTTATTTGAAAAATTGTTTGCCAGTAAGATAGACTATTTAGATGTAATTGTCAAATTTCTAGAAATGCACAAACAACCCACATTGATGAAAGAAGAAATAGAAGAACTCAATAGACCAATCACCAGTAGTGAAATTGAACTAGTCATCAAAAACCTCCCAACCAAGAAAAGCCCAGGACCAGATGACTTCACAGGTGAATTCTACCAATCATCCCAGAAAGAACTAATACTAATCCTGCTCAAACTCTTCCAAACAATTGAGGATGATGGACCATTACCTAACACATTCTATGATGCCAACATCACCCTAATACCAAAGCCACATAAAGAAGCTACAAGAAAAGGAAACTACAGACCAATCTATCTAATGAACTTAGATGCAAAAATCCTCAAGAAAATACTTGATAATTGAATCCAACAATACATCAATCAAATTATACTCCATGATTAAGTGGGTTTATCCCAAGTATGCAAGGATGGTGCAACATAAGAGAATCAATGAATGTAATACATCACATTGACAGATTGAACGAAAATCACAAGATCATCTCTATTGATGCAGAAAAGACATTCAACAAAATACAGTATCCTTATTTGATAAAACCAATTGAAAAATTAAGATTAAAAGGATACTTCCTCAAAATGATAAAGGCCATATGTGAAAAACCCACAGCTAAAATCATACACTATGGTGAAAGGATAAAGGCTTTCCTTCTAAGATCTGGAAAAAGACAAAATGCCCACTGTCACTGCTCTTATTTAACATTATATTAGAAGTCCTATAAGCCAAGAAAAAGAAAAGAAATCCAAACTGGAAAGGAAGAAGTAAAACTTTCAGTACTTGCAGATGATATGATCCTATACATAGAAAGTCCTGAAAAGTTACAACAAATCTTCTAGAGCTGATGAATGAGTTCAGTCAAGTGGCAGGATATAAAATTACCATGCCAAAATCAGCAGTATGTCTGTACACTAATTATGAGCAATCTGAGGAGGAAATCAAGAAAAAAATTCCATTTACGATATCAACTAAAAGAATCAAATATCTAGGAGTAAAGTTAACTAAGGATGTAAAAGAATTGTATGCAGAAAACTAAAAAGAAATCAAAGAGGACTTAATTACTTTTAATTGCTAAAAGAAATCAAAGAAGACCTAAATAAATGGAAGAATATTCCATGTTCGTGTATTGGAAGACTAATTATCATTAAGATGTTTATCCTACCCAAATTGATTTATAGATTCAATGTAATCCCAATAAAAGTTCCAACAGCATTTTCACTGAACTGGAAAAGCCAATTATTAAATTTATTTGGAAGGGTAAGTGGTCCTGAATAGTCAAAAACATCTTGAAAAAGAGAAGCAAAATCGGAGGAATCACATACCTAACTTTAAAGCATACTACAAAGCTACAGTGGTCAAAATGACATACTGGGGAACAGATGTAGCTCAAGTGGTTGAGCACCTGCTTCCCATGTACAAGGTCCCAGGTTGGAGGCCCAGTACTGCCTAAAACAAACAAACGAACAAATGAAAAAACCAACGCCCTCATTGGGGAATGGATATAGTTCAGTGATTGAGTGCCTGCTTCCCATGTAGAAGGTCCTGGGTTCAATCTCCAGTACCTCCTGAAAAAACAAACTGCATGGTATTGGCATAAGAATAGATATACTGTCCAACGGAACCAAATTTATAGTTCAGGTTTAGAGCCATGCATATTCAATCAACTCATACTCAACAAGTCCACCAAACCCACTCAACTGGGACAGAATAGTATCTTCAACAAATAGTGCTTGGAGAACTGGATATCCATATCCAAAGAATGAAAAAGGATCATCATCTCATGCCCTATACAAAAATTAACTCAAGATAGATCAAAGACCTAAATAGAAGAGTCAAGAACAGAAAGCTCCTGGAAGATAACACAAGAAAGCATCTACGAGATTTGGTAGTAGGAAATGTTTTCATAAACTTTACACTCAAAGCACGAGCAATGAAAGAAAAAATAGATAAATGGGACATCCTCAAAATTAAAAACTTTTGTGCTTCAAAAAAGTTGGTCAAGAAAGTAAAAAAGCGGCGTCCTCAATGGGAAAAAATATTTGGGAATCTCCTATCTGTTAAGGGCTTAATACCCAGAATAAATAAAGAAATTTTACATGTCAAAAATAAAGACAAACAACCCACTTAATAAATGGGCAAGAGATTTGAATAAACACTTTTCCAAAGAGGAAATACAGATGGCTAGAAATCACATGAAAAGATGTTTCAACATCACTAGCTATTACATATATGCAAATCAAAAGTACAATGAGATATCATTTTACACCTATTATACTGACTATTATTAAAACAAAACAAAACAAAACAAAAAAACCCCAGAAATATACAAGTGTTGGAGAGAATATGGAGGAATAGGAACATTCATTCACTGCTGGTGGGAATGTAGATTTGTACAACCCCTATGGATGACAGTTTGGTGTTTTCTCAGGAAACTAAGTATAGAATTGCCATATGATCTGGCAATCCCACCACCAGGAATATATCTAGAAGAATTGAAAGCAGGGATATTAACAGATATATGCACACCAATGTTCATCGCTGCATTATTCACAATTGCCAAAAGTTGGAAGCCACTCAAGTGTCCACTCAAGGGATGAATTGATAAACAAAATGTGGTATATACATACAATGGCATATTACTCGGCTGTAAGAAGGAATAAAGTATTGACACATGAGACAACATGGATGACTTGCAAAGAGCTTATGTTGAGTGAAGTAAACCAGTCACTAAAGGACATATACTGATGTGACCTCACTGATATGAACTAAGGATACTGAGCAGACTCACAGAGGTAGAGCCTGGAAGATAGGCTAACAGTAGATAGAAAGGGAGTAAAGTGGTGAGCATAGATTCTGATACCCATTCTCAGCTGAATCTATGATAAAGTCGATGGAGGTGGTTTGGCAGTGGATGGGGGTGATGGGGGGTGGAGTGATGTGAGTGGAATTGATGTTGGAGTGTCAGCAGGGTTGGGGGGGTTGGAGTGGGCTATCCATAGAGCTGAGGAGAGGGTTGGAGGAAGGAACAGGTAAACTTTGGGGAGGTGGAGGACTGTGGTTGAGAATACAATTGTGGGTGTGTTCTTTGTCAACTATGGAAAGGAAGGGTCACTGGTGCAGGATGTCAGGGGTGGGTGGATGTGTTGGGAATGATGCACCTCGGGCAGCCTTTATGGAATATGAATGTGTTTATGTGGTCATAGGGCATTATGTTAATGGGTAGAGACCCACACAATAACCAACAAAATATTAAATTCCCACTCTTGGGAAGTCATGCTACATTCGCTAATAGAATGGTAAGACTCTCTAGAGTACTTAGGCAGTGCCTAATAAAAGAAAACAGACCAATATGCCAAGCCCTCAATATTAATGCTTGTACTTATGAACATTATTCTTGTAAAGTTGAAAGTTAGCCTAATAGTGTCTGTCTAATACCTAAAAGTTACCTCCTGAAAACCTTTTTTTTATTCAAATGTGTCCTCTCTCTAAGCCAAATTCAACAAATAAACTCACTATGTTCCCCCAGGCATGGGACATGACACTCAGGGATGAAACTCCCTGGCATTGAGGGATTAATACGAAGTGCCAACTAGTGTTGCATTTGAAAAAAATACCTTCACCAAAAGGGGGAAACATTAAATACAAAAGAGTTTTTATGGCTAAGAAATTACAAAGTGAGTTGAGAGTTCATTCCAGAGGTTAGACTTTGGCACAACTCAGGCAGATCTCACTGACTACCACAGTAACCAAAATCTCAAACAGGGTACTCCTGAGTGCTGTAGAGACATCCAAATACTATAGGCAAGGCACACAGCCCCATGAAATTAGAACCCTCTCAATGGGCCTTACCTTGGAATATATGATAACCTATTTCCCAAATGTAACAGAGTTACACTCATTTATAATTTCCCTACACATGATTCATCTACCTCTTTTACTTGAATCTATAACTTGGACTATACTCCTTGAATGTGCGTCCCAGAAATTTAAATCTTTGGTCTTTTCATATGTCAGTTGAGTCCTGAATCTCGGCAGAGTTGTGGCCAACACTTACTCTCCAGTTCATCAGATTTGCTCAGGAAAACTAACAAAATGATGATGATGGACAAGCTCCATCCTAAAAAACAAATAGTATCTATAACTGCAAGCAAAACACTTCCTTCCATCTGCCCCATAAAACCTAAGTCCTCTCTCAATCTGAAGCAAAGTAAGCATCACCATGCCCAAATCCTCAAGAATGTGGAATGAACAAGCATAATGATAGAATGCAACCACGGACCAATGTAGAATTGCTATTGTAGTAATGGAAGAACTTATAACATTGATATAAAAATCATGGTTACAGATGTTCTGAGGGGAGAGGGAGGGAAGAATAGGTGGAACATAGGTCATTTTTAGGGCATTGGAATTATTCTGCATGATATTATAATGACAGATAAAGGCCATTATACATTTTGTCAAAATCTATAAAATTGTACGATGCAACATGTAAACCATAATGTAAACTATAGACTTTGATTAGACACAATGCTTCAATATTTGTTCATCAACTGTAACAAGTGAATCACACCAATGTAAGATGTAAATAATAGGGGAAAATGTAAGGTGTGGGATATATATGGGAATCCCTTCTTTGTAACTTTTCTGTAATCTAAAAATTCCTTAAAAATAAAGTTTATTATTATGAAAAATAAAAATATAAATATGAAAAAGAAATCTAAAAGTTTTCGATGACTAAATATTGTTAAGATATCAATTTTATTCCAATTGATTTACTGAGTCAACAAAATCCAAATCAAAATTCCAACAGCTTACTTTGCAAAAATGGAAAATTTACTTTGCAAATTTATATGGTAGAGTAAGAGGCCCTGAGTAGCCACAACCCTCTTTAAAAAGATGGACAAAGTTGGTGGATTCTCATTTTCTGATTTGAAAACTTACTACAAGCTGTAGTGATCAAAACAGCATGATACTGGCACAAGGACAAACTTAGAAGATTAATGGAGTTGAACTGAGAGTTCAGAAATAGACGCTCACATCTATGGCCAATTGACTTTTGACAAGGGGCCAAGTCTAATGAATTGGGAAACAATAGTCTCTTCAACAAATGTCAGTGGGAGAACTGGATATCCACACGCAAAAAATGAAGGAGTGCTGCACTATCCCACCACATTAAAAAATTAGCTCAAAAATGTATCAAAGAAATAAACATAAGAATGAAGACCATAAAACTCCTAGAAGTAAATGGAGAGAACAGCTTCAAGAACTTATGGTAGGCTGTGGTTTCTTAGACCTTATACCCAAAGCACAAGCAATAAAAGAAAAATAGATAAATGTGACCTCCTCAAAATTAAAAAGTTTTGGGCTACAAGGGACATTGACAGGAAAGTGAAAAGGCAGTCTATTCAATGGGAAAAAATATTTGGAAACCACATACTGATATGGATTTAATATCCAGAATATAAAAAGAAATTCTATAAGTCATCAATAAAAAGACAAACAACCCAACTTAATACTGTGTGAAAGACTTGAATAGACATTTTTCCAAAGAAGAAATACAAATGGCTAAAAAGCACATGAAAATATGCTCAACATCACTAGCTATTAGGGAAATGCAAATCAAAACCACAATGAGATATCATTTCAAACCTACCAGTATAGTCACTGTTTGGAAAAAATACAGAAAACCCCAAGTTTTTTAGTGTATGGAAAAATAGGAAAACGCATTATTTGCTTTGGGGAATGTTAAATGGTGCAGCCTCTGTGAAAGACAATTCAGTGCTTCCTGAGGAAGCTAAGTATAGAATTGCATTATGATCTGGCAGTCATCATAAACAGAGGAACTGAAAGCAGGGACTCAAACAGATATTTGCACAGCAATGTTCATAGTGGCATTATTCACAATTGCCATAAGATGGAAGCAACCCCATTGTCCATCCAGCAATGACTGGATAATCAAATGGACTTTGCCAAGAAAATGAAAAAGCAACCTACTCAATGGGATAAAAATGTTTGGAAATCACATATCAGATAAGAATTAATGAACATTCTTTCTTAAATTGTAACAAAGGTCATAAACTAATGCAAAGTGTAAATACAATAGGGGGCATAGGGGAATGCTGTATTTTTTACATGACTTTTCTGTAAACCTATAACTTCTCTAAATTAAAAAATTGCAATAATTAAAAAGAAACATTATGATAAGTGGAAGAAACCAGACATGTAGTTATACATATAAAATCCATTAATATAAATAAATATATATATTTATATTAAAATGTAAATATAAATAAATTTATAGAGATGGAATTGGATTAGCAGTTATGTGGAGCTGGGGAAAGACAGAGGGATTGAGAGGTGACTGCTAAGGGATATAGATTTTTTTCCCCAAGTAATGAAAATGTTTTAAAATTGATTGTGCTGATGAATGCACAACTCTGTGATTATATTAAAAGCCATTGATTGTACACTTTTGATGGATTGTATGGTATGTGAATGTATCTCAATAAAAATGCTTTGAAAAAAAAAACAACCAAAAAAACCTCCCAACAAAGAAAAGCCCAGGACCAGATGACTTCACAGTTGAATTCTACCAATCATTCCAAGAAGAATTAACTCCAATCCTGCTCAAACTTTTCCAAAAAATTGAAGGACAGAACACGACCTAAGTAATTCTAAGAGGCCAACTTCACCTTAATACCAAAGCCAGATAAATATGTTACAAGAAAAGAATACTGCAGACCAATTTCTCTTATGCAAATAGATGCAAAACTCCTCAACAAAGTATTTTCAAATCGAATCAACCAGCACATGAAAAGTTTGTATAGCATGACCAAATGGGTTTTATATCAGGTATGCAATGGTGGTTCCACATAAAAAATCAATTAATGCAGTAAACCACATTAACAAAATGTAGGAGAAAAAAAACACATGATCACCTCAATTGATGCAGAAATGGCATTTGACAAAATCCAGCATCCTTTATTGATATAAAATCTTAGAAAAAATAAGTGTAGAAGGAAATTTCTTCAACGTGATAAAGCTAACATCATACTAAATAGTTAAAGAGAGGAAAGCTTTCCTTCTGAGATTGGAACAAAACAAGGATGCCTTGTGTCACCACTGTTATTCAACATTGTGCTGGATGCTCTCGACAGAGCAGTTAGGAAAGAAAAAGAAAGAAAAGGCATCTACTTGGAAGGAAGATGTATCATTTTCACTATTTGTACATGAAATGATCCTATATATATTGAAAGTCCCAAAAATATCTATAACAAAGCTACTAGAACTAATGAAAATTTCAGGAAATTGTGAGATAAAAGATCAACATGGAAAAATAAGCGATGTTTCTATACACTGATAATAAGCAATTTGTGGAGGAAATCAAGGGAAAAAAAATCCCATTTACAATAGCAACTAAAAGAATCAGATATCTAGGAATAAATTTAACCAAGGATATAAAGGACTTCTGCACAGAAACCTACAAAACATTGCTAAAAGAAATTAAAGAAGATCTAACTAATTGGAAGGCCATTTTGTGTTCATGGATTGGAAGACTGAATATCGTTAAGATGTCAATACAACCCCAAATTATTTACAGATTCTATGCACTCCCAATCTAAATTCTAATAACCTACTTTTCAGAAATGGGAAAACCAAAGGTCAAACTCATTTGTAAGTGTTAGGAGTAACAAATAGCCAAAAACATTTTGAAAAAGAAGATTTATGTTGGAGGACTCACATTTCCTTACTTTAAAGCTTATTATAAAGCTGCAGTGGGCAAAACAGCATGGTACTTCCACAAGGATAGATAAATTGACCAATGGAATTGAACCGAGAATTCAGAGTAAACCCTCTGATTTCTAAGAAAGGGGCCAAGTCCATGCAATTGGGAAACAATAGTCTCTTCAAAATATGGTGATGGGAGAACTTGATGTCCATATTCGAAAGAATAAAGAAGTACCCCTATCTCACACTGTATACAAATATTAATGTAAAATGGATCAAAGACCTAAATATAAGTACTAAGATAATAAAACTCCTAGAAGAAAATGTAGTGAATCATCTTCAGAATCTTCTGTTATACAATGGTTTCTTAGACTACTTCCAAAAAAACATGCAATGAAAGAAATAATAGATATATGGGACCTCCTCAAAACTAAGAAAAAACTTTCAAGTCTCAAAGGACTTTGCCAAGAAAATGAAAAAGGAACCTACTCAGTGGGAAAAAAATATTTGGAAATCACATATCAGATAAGTATTTAATATCCAGAATATATAAAGAAATCTTACAACTCAACAGTAAAAATACAAACAACCCAATTTGAAAATGTATGAAAGACTTGAATAGACATTTCTCCATAGCTGAAATGCAAATGGCCAAACACACATTAAAAGATGTTTAACATCATTAGCTACTAGGGAAATGGGAATCCAAGACCCAATGATATACCATCTCACACCCATTAGAATGGCTACTATTTTTAAAAAATTATAAGTGTTGGAAAGGATGTAGAGAAATAGGAACACTCCTTCACTGCTGATGGGAATGTAAAATGGTGCAGCTACTTTGAAGACAATTTAGCAGTTCTTTTGAAAGCTAAGTATAGAATAACCATATGACCTGGCATTCCTGCTAGGAGGTACGTACCCAAAAGAATTGAAAATATATTTGCATACTGATGTTCATAGTAGCATTATTCACAATTGCCAAAATATTGAAGCATCCCAAGTGGATGCCAATCAATGAATGGGTAAACATAATGTAATATGTGTGTGTGTGTGTATGTATATGAATATTATTCAGCTGTAAAAAGGAATAAAGCCCTGATACATGTGACACTATGGGTGAAACTTGAAGTTACAATGCTCAATTAAGTAAACCCGAAACAAAAGGTCAAATATTGTATTATTTCACTGATATGAAATAATTAGAATGAACTAACTCGTAGAGTTAGAATCTAGAATCTAGGCTTCCAGAGGCTGGGTTGTGGGTAAAGAATAGGGTGTTAATGCTTAATTTGTATAGAGTTTCTATTTAGGTTGATTGTAAAAATTTGGAATTGGATGTTGGTGATGGTAGCACATTCTTGTGAGTGTAAATAACATCACTGAATTACAGATGTGAATGTGTTTAAAGGGGGAAATTTAGGTTATATATATGTTCTTCGAATAAAAACTAAAAGATAAAACATAGGACTTTGTAACACATGAAAATGATTTTTAATGAGGGACTATACTTAACAGTAGTAGAATAAAAATGTTCTTTAACGAATTATAGCAAATGTACCACACTAATGCAAAGTGTTAATAATAGGGTAGTACCTGGGGAAAAATACACCTATTGTAAACAATGGACTGCAGTTAATAGTACAATTTTAATATTTTTTCATCAGTTGTAACAAAGGTACCTCAATGATAGAGGGGTATATGGGACCACTATAATTTTTATATGATCTTTCTGTAAACCTACAACTTGCCTAATTAAAAAAATTAAAAGAAGAGTAGAAGGACATATATATTGTTGAGATGCTGAGGTAAATACAACAAGAGTTGAAAAGTAAAAAATTGAAAGTTATTTCTTTTAATATAAAGGAAAATGGATGGAAGGATAAGACCCCTGTTCAGCTTATTATATTTTATATTTCTTGGCTCTTAAGATGAGCATCTATAACCTTGGTAAAAAATAAAACATTTTAATAAATCAATTCATGTAAAAAATGACAACAGGAACACAAACTGTGTATTGATAGAGTGGCAATAGGGTTTAGATAAGAGATGTTACTGAATAGGAAAAATTTAGAAAAGTAATTAGCAAATAATGAACACAACATCAAGAAATTCACAAATTTTAGGAGGGTTGCCTTCTTTAGATTTATCTTAACACCAGACAGGGTTTCTCCACAAATATATTGCTTCTGCCAATATCCATGAATATCCATGAAATTCACAATTACAAGGCAAACAGGAAATCATAGAGAGGCTGTGCTAATTTACAAAGATTATATAGCAAGTCATTACCTAACCCAATACTCAATCCCAAATCTACAGCTCTCCAGGAGGTTTCTTTTGGAAATTTCCTCCCATTCTTTAGCAGAGCCATATCTAGGAAAAGCCTGTATCTCCTCTTTTATCTTTCTGCATCACCAGCCTCCTTATTGCTTCCTTGACATCTCTGTTTCTCAAAGTATAGATTATGGGGTTGATCAAAGCTAGAATCAGAATATATAGCAGTGCCACAAAATTGGTCACAACATGAGAGAGCTTTGGCTTGGGGATCAAGTACACAGATGATAGTACTGTCGATAATAGACACCACCATGAGATGGGAGCCACAGGTCCAAAAAGCCTCTGTTTTCCCCCAGGTGTCTTTATCTTCAACACACTATGAGCAATACATCCATAAGAGACCACAATCAGTGAGAGAGGAGAGACAAGGAAGATGCTACTTAGTATCATAAACTCCTTCATGTAATTTGTGGTGTCCACACAGACCAGCTGCATCATTGGGGGCATCTCACAATAGAAATGGTTTATCCGGTTGTGGCCACATCAGGGAAGGGTCATTGTGATAGGGGTGTGGACAAATGAGTTGCTGAAACCAATTAACCCGGATACGCTGGCCAGTGTCCAGCACAGCTGTGGTGGCATGAGGGTGAAATAATGGAAAGGCTGGCAGATAGCAACATAGTGATCATATGCCATCATGGCCAAAAGGACACACTCAGTGCCCCCAGACCAAGGGTGATGAGAAGCTAGACCACTCATCCAATGAAACTTATGTAATTGTCTGGGCCCCCGTGATTGACCAACAACTGAGGGCTGATGCAGGTCACATGGATGAGGTCAATAAAAGAGAGATGAGTGAGGAAGAAATACATTGGTGTGTAGAGATGGGGGACCAGGCAGGAGACAAGTATAATAGTCCCATTGTCCATGAGTCATAGAAATTAGAATATCAAATTGAAAACAAATAAGATATTCTCTAGCCATGGTTGCTCTGAGAAGCCCACCAAAATGAAGTCTTCTCCAGCTGTGGAATTGTCTCTTCCCATCACCTTCTGGGTGACATGTAAGGAAAATTTAAAAAATCCATTTGACCATTGTGCTCTATCAGTGGTGTACGAGAATCCTGCCTCTGATTCAATTTAGTATCAAATACCTGTTTATACATTTCCCTCCATTTCCCCAAAGTGACAGCTGGCCAATTCAGGTGTCCATTAATTAGACATAGGAAGTTATATGAATAGAAGAGAAAGCTATCAAATTCCTGCAAGAATTGCCTCATAGCACAATTCTCTCTCCCACCTTTTCTCTTGGAACCCTCATTCCTTTTTTAGGCTCCTGCTCAAAATGCCTAAAATGCCTCATGCTTTGTCCTTAATAATATCATCTTTTATATATCTCAAATCACCTGTTCTGTGTCCTATATGCTCTTACCTAATTGTCAATTATACATCAATCACATCATCAAATACCCCAAAGAGATGAAAAACAGTATCATTGCTTACACTGGAGGCAGAAATTTTCCTAAGATATGGGGAATAGGGGGACCTTCTCCAGGACCCAATTTTGAAAAAATCGATTTTGTTGACAGATGGACATGACTCAAAGAGACAGACAGACAGGTAGAAGGTAATGATTCAGTCTGGTGCTGACAATTTCATCCTCCTGGTCCCAATAATCTGGTGTACAAAGAGTGTCCAGCCCTCTGCTCTCTGTTCCCATCATGTCCCCTTCTTGTGACTTCTTGTCTTCATCACAGCTGCATTGATATTTGTTTTACTCTTATTATGTCTGGTTAAAAATAATTCAGTGGAAGACTGAGAGTTTTATATATCCTCTGCACCCAAACCAGAAAGGAGAACTCAGCTCCAATATAGCAATATAAGTTTACATGACTAGTGACCTTTAGGGAGTACACTGGCATTGATATTATAGGTTAGTTCATATTCCCTGCTCAAACAGTATAACGGATTATACAGAACACTAGGTGATTCCAAATTCAATTTGCCCCCTTTTTTTGGTAGACAAAATGACTAAATATGCATAGCGCTTCTCTATTAAAATCTTCACATAGTGCACTCACTCAGCTCCTACAGTGGCCCAATTTTGTGCAAAAAACAAAAAATCAAAACCAGGGAAAGAAACATGTATTGCATTAGTACATCAGCGGTTCTTCCATGTGTGCATGAAAGTCACCATGAGAGCTTGTTAAAACATATTTTGGGGCCTCACCTTCAGAGTCTCTGATTCAGTAAGTCTGAGCTGGGATCCAAGAAATTACATTTCTAAAACGTTCCCAGGAGATGTTGATGCTGCTGATTGGGGACCACACTCGGAGAATCACTGTCCTGCCCTTTTGTGTGTGTGTGTAGAGTAGTCTCCATAGTCTAATTCATTGACTAGACACTCAACACCAGCTTCCTTAACAAAATAGTTAGCAGATGGATGATGCAATTCTAATAATGACCTTATAATATTGAGTAGAATTTCATGAAGAGGGTGTTGGCAAAACCCTAGCTCCCAGGACTGAAACAATGCCTGTTTTCACACCTTATTATCCTCACACTCTCAATCCCTCACCTGTCAGTGTCTGTTCTGGGAGCATATTGGCATCTGCCCAAGTAAACAAACCATTAATAGAAACATACAAGTATGTATATTTCTGCACATATTGTGTAAATCTGCATGTTTGCATAGTCTACATATGTCTTCTTAGGAATTGGTATTCATATTATTGATAATGACCAAAGAAAAACAAATTAATATAATTGTAATTTAACAACTTTCTCTTAAAGCATGAGGATTAGGAAGTCTTTCATAAAGACACATATATGAATGAAATTTTCTTATCTACTGTTTCCTTACTCAGTTGTTTATAGGAAGTACAAATGAAAACAGAGTTGAAGATTTGAATGCCTTCTTAATCCTGTTATGCTCACATTGGGCAAAGAATACTTGTGACACTTTTTCCTGACCACAATAGAGAACCACAAATTTGACATACAATCTAATAAAAGTAGGCAAGTGTTCAGAAAGAAAACTTAAATTAAACATAAATGATCACTGGAAATACAATTCAAATATAAAGAGAAGATTTAAAATCATGTGAAAAATCAGCCTTTCCCCCTCCTATTAATATAAATCATAAAAAGTAGCAAGGAGATTTAGAAACAGATTATTGTTCATTTTCAGCAAATCTAGGTATTATCTAAAACTCAAGACCAAAAATTTTAAGAAGGACTGCCAAATATGGTGGGAATTTATGCAAGAGAGAGTTGGGAGGAGATGCTTGGAAAGATTATTCTACACTACAGATCTCAGAAAGAGGCAACAAAAGACACCTCTCAAAGATGAGAAGTATACCCTCAGCTCTAAAGCCCATTTTGCAGAGTAGGTACCATGTGCCAAGGCTGGTGACAAAGCTTGGATTTAGAAAGCTGAGGAATAGGACAAATAAGAAATCATACACACAAGCCATATTTATAAAGAATTGCTGTCACCGTGTGATAAGAGGAGAAGAGAATGTTTACATTTGATGAGCCCCACAACTTCTGTCTCCTTGGTTGAGGTGAAGTAAAAGATACATAAGCATACTAAAACCACTAGATCAGAAGAAAAATTCCAGTGATCCTACAATGAGTCCCTGGCTGTCCCTCATAGAAACTTCATGCAAATAGTTGGTGAAAAACACTCATCTTTCAATGATACCAATGGAAAAGAACTAGCAGAAAGCCCGTATAAAAATACCATAAGAAAAACATGATGAAAGCAAGAGGAAATATAAGTGACAGGTAAAGGACACAAACCAGAAATAAAATATTTCCAAGGAGCACAGGAAAATTGAGATAAGCATTTCACCATGAATAATTAAAAAATATATGACAAAAGAAAATCACCTATAAGAAGCATCAATGTAGGGAAGAGATTTAAAATTTCAAGGAACATAAGGCAAGAAAAAACGATATGAACTATTACCCAGCAAAGATCAGGGAACTGAGGGAAAAGGTAAATATTAAAGTACCACAGAAATAAAAACAAAATTGAACAAGGTGAACACAGAAATGTCCATAAAAGAGAGAAATAAGAGAAGTGAGAAAATTGAAACAGAAATAAAGGAGGATTTGAAAGGATTTAGAAAATATTAGGTATGAAAGGAAGACAGGAAGATAGGAGTACTCAGTGAAGAAAATAAAGATCATGGACTATTGCAACACATTATTGGAAAGGATTGCTGAAAATAAAGAAGATTTGAGTCTACAGATTTGACGAACATACCATAAGCTCAGGAAAATGGATTCAGAGCAGTCAAGAGTGAGATAACTCTGGTGAAGTAGTGAATGTCAAAGATTCAGAAGCTTCTGGGCATCTAGACAAATGGATTAAGTCTCTTGTGTAAGCAAATAAATCAGTCTGGCTTCAGACATCAAGACAGTATTAAACATTGGAAGACCCTAAAGCTGAGCCCATAAACTCTTCAATCAGGCTTTATTTGAGGCATACGGGGCCTGTGCAAATATTTTTTTGTGGGTACTCCTGTTTTAATGAAAAAAATTATTTCCATGAAAAAAGTACCATGTTGGCCCATGGGAGCAAGGAGTTCCAGAGTTTGTCAAGCCATCTGATAGACCTCACAAGCAGAGCAAAGAATAAAAGAGCCTTTCTATGTCTCCCTTCCTGCCAAATGGAGAGATAAGACAGGGACCCATGAATGTCCTGGACCAGACTGGGTTCCTACTTTGACTGCACTGGGCCATAAAATTTGAGGAAGTCACTCCAACATATGAGGTCCCCTGAGGCGTGAGGCCAGGTCAAATGTCCTGCTTTCACCTGGGTCCAAGGACAATGCAGGCTCTTAAGATAAAAAGTTTAGCCCAAGGATTTTACACCTACAAAATTTTAAGCATGCATGGCTGTGGGAATTTTGCTCCCATGAGCCCAGATATCAGATAAAAATCTATATCCAAAGTATCAACATGGTGCATTGAAATTTACTACCATACCAAACTAAAACCAGTGGGGCGAATAGTGTGACAGAAGTGAATGTAAAATTTGTATGTCTTGAAAATGTTAAACTAACATATACAACATAATTTTGGAGAGGAAAAATGGAAAAATAAACTTGCAAGGTCTGGATCACAAATTTAGCATCACCTGAGTAAAAAATGCAATCAAATAGGAAGAAATGATCAGTATATTAACATATCACAAGGTTGAGTTCAAACAAAAAACCAGGAACAAGACAAAACAATTCATAATACCAAATTATGATATGATCCCAATAAAATCACCACAAGATTTTATTTTGGAGTGAGATAAGCTCTTCTAAAGTTTTTGTGGAAACTAAACAAGCAGGAAAAGGCAAGAAAATTTTTAAAATAAAAGAATAATGAGAGGGTATCACTCCTTCCAGATATTATGACATATTCTGAAAACTCACTAATTTAGTCAGAGTATTATGAATACTTGGGTAGATAGCTCTGTGAAACAGAAAAGAAAATTCATAAATAGACCAAAATACATGTGGAAATTTAGTATCTGATAATGGTACAACACAAATCAGTGGGGAAAAGACAGATTATTCAATAGATATTGTTGAATCACCTAGTTAGCAATCTGGAATAATGATTAAGTTGGAAACATACCTCAACCCTTACACAAGGATAAATTCAAAATGGATCAAGTATTTAAATATTAAGAAATAACTACAATAGAACTAGAAGAAACCATGATAAAATTCTTTGCTGCAAGGAAGAAAACTTTTCTAACAATTACACAAAACCAAAAAATATCCCAAAACCTAAAAATATTCATAAATCAACTTCTGTAGTTCACAAACCTAAAAACAAAGGCAAAAGAAAAACTGAAAACTGGAACAAATATTTGTAATTCACATCATAATGAGCTAAACTTCCTATTATAAAAAAGCAACTACTTGGTAACACATTATAGTGAGAATAACTAACATGGCTGGTTCATAAAAGTGATTGTGGTTGAAAAGAGTAGTCTAGGGAAGTAAATGTCAAATGAAGAAACCTAAAGAATAATCTGGGTACTGAATAACATAGTGAATCCGGTAGTGGATGAGGATTGTGGTTAATAGTGCAAATACAAGAATATACTTCTATGAACTACAACAAATGTACATCACTATTACAAGCTGGTAAGAATATGGTGATGCATGGGAAAAATACAATTAACATAACTCATGGACTACAGTTAACAGCAATATTGTTATATTCTTGCATCAGTGTCAAAGAAGGTACTATATCAATGTTAAGGGTAAATAATAGGGGAGTATGGGAATTTTTCTTTTGGACTAAGGAAAACGTTCAAAAATTTACTGAAGTGATGACTGCACACTCTGTAATGAAAGTAAGAGCCATTGAATGTACACTTTGGATGGATTGTACTAGACATGGGACTGTATAACACAGTGAACCATGTGGTAAATGATGGACTGTGATTAACAGTATAAATATGACAGCCTTATCTCATGAACTGTATCCAATGTACAATACTAATTCATGGTGCTAATAATAGGGGGTTATATGAAAAAAAAAAAAGATACCAAATGTAAGCTATGGACCATAGTTAGTAGTAATATTTTGATGGTGTTTTTTCATAACCAATAAGAAGTGTTTCACAACAGTGCATGGTGTTAGTGGAAGGGTGATGTATGGGAATTCTGCACATTATGCATGATTGTTTTGTAAGCTCACAACATCTGTAATAAAAACATATATTATATAAAAAGTGTCTACTAATGAGTAGGATAATAAACTAATAGACAACAAACGGTGTGATCAGAATTCACAATAAAGGAAATGTAAATAATTCTGAAACTAAGAAAAGATCTCAACCTCACTCATGATAAAGCAAATGCAAATTTAATCTACTCTTCAGCATCATTCCCACATTAAATTTTGTAGAGATGGTAAGTATAAATTAGAACAAAGTTATTGAGAGAAGTATATATTTATCATTATGAATGGCAAGCCCTGTGTATCAGGTACTTCACTTCTAAAAGTTTAGCTTACAGATACTCTCACAAATGTACAAAATGGTGTATATAAAAAGCTATTCATTGAAGCATTGTTTGTGATTGTCCTAGAGGACAGGGAGGAACATTCCTGGGCGGAGCAAACTGTGGTCGACTTAGAGGCACTACCTCCTTGCCACCAATGGCTGCCTTTTATGGCTTGTTTCAGGTCCCTTCACCCTAATGATTTAGAAGTCATTTCCTATGTCCAGTACCAAAGTACCTGCTTTAGCTTAAGGTTAGTTCTATCCATAGCCAGATGGCAAGGAAAATCAGTGATTCCATACCCACTTAACAATGATATTTGTATGCTGAGTACAATCAGATCATCCTGATCCTTTTCATATTTTTCTATTCTTTTCATCATCTTCTGGGTATTTCTCTATTTCTTCACATCCTTCTTAAAAAGAACTGCCCTTAAATTGGACACAGATCCTGATTTAAAGTATAAGAAAGCAAAATCTCTAAGTATGGTTGGGTTGTAATAAAATAAGTGCCATGGCCCGGCACTCATGTCAGTCCCAGAAAGAACTAGAAATAAACAGAAAATCCTTCAAAATATCCCAAAGAGTGTTTGACATGGGTGAGGACTCCTCCATACACCCAAATCCATTTGTTCTCTTCTTAATAATTTTTTGTCTCACTTTTGTGACTAATGTTGCACTGAGATGCATGAAGAGTGCTTGGAGAGAGAAGTTTAGCCAGCTTATTGCACGTAAAAATGGATGTAGACTGCAATGAAGATGAATGTGTTTATTGCTGAACCCGGGGTCTCTTCCTGCTGCTGTCTCCTGTTGTCACTCTGGGTCGCTGAGAGGTCTTACCCTCAGCGTGTGTGTGCATTGGCATGATCAAGTCTCCCTCCCCCAAGCCCAGATACAAACACACACTCACCACCACCACCATCAGCACCTCCTTGAGGACAGGGATCTTCTCTTCTGCTGCTGGTTCTGAGATGAGTGTATATGACTCTTCCTTTATTCAGTTTAAAGAGCATCAACACACACACCTGAACTATATCCTAAGTACCCAACCTTTTAGGGAGTTTCCTATGGATTGTAATTGAAGTCCTGGAATGTTGAAAAGCCTACAAATTCTCTGAAATATTTCTAACTTCTTGTTCTAGCTTTCTTTTTAAATCACCCAATAATTTTTCTCTTTAAAGCCAATCCTACACAGCCTATTCTCTTCCTCTTTCCCATATTTCTTTCTTTTTATAGATAATGCCCCATTTTAAAATCTTACATATTCCATTCCTTTTAGTTAAAACTCCATGTAGGTGAGATAGAGGGAGGCAAGATGGCATAGGTTTAGGAGGGCATTTGTTGACTCGCTCTCTGAAGAGAGCTGATTGAGGACAGGTTCTTGCCCCAGTGTCTGTGCTGTAGGTGCATGGAGAGAGAAGCTTGGGACATCTATCTAGAGGCAGCTCGATGGCATGGATTGCGTGGTAGAGATTCATGAGTTTTAACCCTGCCCATGGAGGTTAACACAGAAGGCTGAGACACACCCTCGGGGAAAAAGGCTGGTTTGAGCCATGACTCATGCCAGCAATGCAGTGAAAGGGAGTGATCTCCGAGAGTGGGAGGGTTCTGGCGAAGGGTTGAGAGGGTTTCCTTTCTGTGGATTTGGCTGCCTGGAACCCCTTGCAGCTTTGGGGAACAAAATAGCTGGCTTAAATCAGCACTAGGCAGAGGGGAGTGGTGAATCTGCTGAGGAAGTTGATTTACCTAGCTTCCCAGCGATATGCCCCAACTCCCTCCGGCAACCCGTTGAGAGGGAGCAATCTCCAAGAGTGGGAGGGTTCTGACAGAAGTTGGAGAAGGGTTTCCTTTCTGTAGATTTGGCTGCCCATACACCCTCATAGTTTTGGGGAGCAGATAAGCTGGCTTGAAGCAGCTCCAGGCTGAGGGGAGAGGCAAATCTACTGGAGAAGCCTGATTTAGCCAGCAGCGTGGTGGCACTGGGGTTTCACTCCAGAGGGGGCGGAGTCAGCTAATTTTATCATTCTGCATGGACAAGCAACAGAGCTTCAGCTCCCCTGGGGAGGCCAGGAACTGGGAGGTGCTTGGTTAGTTTCCACGAGCCTAGTTAGGGTCCCCTCAGTGAAGGGGGTGGTCTAAAAGAGGACTTCTTTGGGGTCCCTTATTTCATCAAAAAAAAAAAGTCACTTTAAAAAATAAAAAATGAAATTTTCTTTTTAATTTAGTTTAATACAATTGATTGATAAACACAAGCAGGCTGAGAGGGTCCACAAGGGCCCAAGAAGGAGCACTGCCCTTCCTTTGATTTGTTTGACTGCTTGCTTGTATGGTTGTTTGTTTTTTCTCTGTTTATTTGTTGTCTCTTGCTTTTCTTTCCTCTTTCCACCCCCCTCTTTTTTCTTTCATTTTTATTTTATTTTTTAAATTAGGTGCTGCTAGCTTGTCTCTTCTTTGCTGTGATTCTTATTCAGTGATTTCCCATTCTCTGTCTATATTGATTTTGTATCCCAAGCTATCTCTTTTCTTTCCTTCATCTTTCTGCCTTCTGCTTTCTGTTGTGGTTCTTACATACTACGTTTTTTCATTAGCCCACAACTTAAGGTTGTCAATTTCTATTCTATCTATTCTGTTTTCTTCTTTTTAAATTAATATTAAGTTTTTCCTTTCAGCCCTTTCTTTACTCTTTCTCTCCCTCCTCATCATTCTACCCTTCTAAATCATTATATATATATATTCCTCTATTTGGTTTCCCAGTCCATTGTAGGTACTCCACTTTTTTTCCTATCACTCTACACTGCCTACATGAGCTAAGTATTCATTTCACTAATTATTATACAGCCCCTCTTCTAACTTTTATCAATATTACTATTATCCTTCTTCCTTTCTCACATCTTTTGATTCCTCTGGCCTAATCTTTTGAACATAGTGAACATAGTGAACATAGAAATATGCAAGGAAATAAAATAAGAAGAAAAAGTGCCAAAGAGAAAACTTAACATACACACAAAACCACCAGTTAAACAAAATTCTAAAGCAGAAAGAAGAAGCTAATCAACCGAATAAACCCATCAAGATAAAATGATGACTAGAGGGCAACAAAAAATCACAACCACACTGAGAAACAGGAAGACATGGAGAAGTCCAATGAACAAACTAAAAACCAGGAAGAGATGCAGAACATCGAACTAATCAAAGCTTTCTGAACAAATAACATGGAACAATTTAACGAAGTGAAGGAAGAGATTAACGATATTAAGAAGACACTGGGAGATCATACTGAAGAAATTGTAAACATACATAAAGAGATAACGGATATGATGGTGATCAATGGCACAATTCAAGAAATCAAAAAGATGCTGGATTCCTATAACAGCAGATTTGAACAGGCAGAAGAAAGAATTAGTGATGTGGAAGATAAGACATCTGAATTCAAACAGATAATAGAACAGTTAGACAAAAAGATAGAAAAAAATCCCGCAGGGACTCAGGGAATTAACCAACAACACAAAATGCACAAACACACATTATGGGCATCCCAGAAGAAGAGAAAGGAAAGGGAACAGAAGGAGTGTTGAAGGAAATAATGGCTGAAAACTTCCCAACCCTATTGAGAGAGGTGGATGTGCAGATCCAGAAAGCACAGTGCACCCCAAAGAGTATAAATCCCAACAGGCCAACTCCAAGACATGTACTTGTCAAAATGTCCAATGCTCAAGACAAAGAAAAAATACTCAAGGCAGCAAGAGAAAAGAGAGCCATCACATACAAGGGAAGCACAATAAAATTAAGTGCTGATTTCAGATCTGAAACCATAGAGGGAAGAAGACAGTGGTGTGACATAGTCAAAGAAGTAAAAGAATAAAACTTCCAGCCACAAATTTTCTATGCAGCAAAATTGAATTAAAAAATGATGGAAAATTCAAAATATTCACAGATAAACAGAAATTAAGACAGTATGCCAATAAGAAACCTGCATTCAAGAAATACTAAAGGAAGTTCTACAAGTTGAAAGGAAAAAAAAAAGGGAGAGAGAGTTGAAAGAGAGTTTAAAAACAACTAAAAAGACAAAAAGAGAAACAAAACAACATATGACATACATGAACCGAAAGAAAATATGGTTGAAGTAAGAAATTCATTGTAAGTAATAATACTGAATGTTAATGGATTAAATTCATCACTCAAAAGACGGAAGATTGGCAGAATGGATAAGGACATATGATCCATCTATATGCTATCTACAAGAAAACCACCTTTGACCCAGGGATTCAAGGATGCCAAAAGTGAATGGCTGGAAAACAATTTTACAAGGTAACAATAGCTAAAAAAGGGCAGGAGGTGCTATTCTAATATCAGACAAAATAGATTTTAAATGCAAAACTATTGTAAGAGACAAAGATGGACACTATGTATTAGTTAAAAGGGTAATCACTCAAGAAGAGAGAAAAATCATAAACATTTATGCACCTAATCCGGGTGCCTAAAAGTACATGAGGCAAACTCTGGAAAAATGAAGTGGAGAAACAAATGCCTCTACAATTATAGTAGGGGAATTTAATACACCATTATCATCATTAGACAGAACATCTAGACAGAGAATCAATAAATAAACAAAGGCTCTGAACAATACATCAGAGGACCTGGACTTAATAGACATATACAGAACATTACACCCAAATACAGCAGGATTTGCATTCTTCTCATGTGCACACGGATCATATTCCAAGATAGACCACATGCTAAGTCACCAAACAACTCTCAATGAATTCAGAAAGATTGAGATTATACAAAGTAATTTCTCTGACCATAATGGAATGAAATTGGAAATCATTAAAGGACAGAGAAACAGATTAGGCACAAAGATATGGAAGTTAAACTACACACTCTTAGACAAACAGTGGGTCAAGGAGGAAATTTCAAAAGAAATCAGGAACTACCTTTAAATTAATGAAAACGACAACACAGCATATCAAAAACTATGGGATGCAGTGAAAGTTGTCCTGAGAGAGAAGTTCATAGCCATAAATACATAATTAAAAAAGAAGAAAGAGCTAAAATTGAAACCTAACTGCACACTTGGAGGAACTGGAAAATCAACAACAAACTAAACCTAAAGGAAGTAGAAAGAAAGAAATAACAAAGATTCAAGCAGAACTAAATGAAATAGAGAATAAGAAAGCACTAGAAAAAATAAACAAAACCAAAAGCTGGTTCTTCGAAAAGATCAATAAAATTGACAAACCATTAGCCAGACTAACAAAGAAAAAGAGATAACAGATGCAAATACACAAAATAAGAAATGAGCAAGGTGATATCATTACTGACGCCACAGAAATAAAGAGTATCATAAGAGGATACGTTGCAAAATTATATGCCAACAAAAATGATAATTTAGAGGAAATGGACAAGTTTCTAGAAACCCACAAACAGCCTACATTGTTGAAAGAAGAAATTGATGAACTCAACCATCCAATTACAAGTAAAGACATAGACACAGTCATCAAAAACCTCCCAACTAAGAAGAGCCCAGGACTAGATGGCTTCACGGATGAATTTACCAAATATTCCAGAAAGAGCTAACACCAATTCTGCTTAAGCTTTTCCAAAAAATAGAAGGAGAAGGAATATTGCCTAACTCATTCTACGATGACAACATTATTACCCTAATGCCAAAACCAAATAAAGATACCACAAGAAAGGAAAATTACAGACCAGTTTCTCTAATGAACCTAGATGCTATAATCCTCAACAAAATACTTGCTAATCACATTCAACAACATATCAAAAGGATTATACACCATGACCGAGTTGGTTTCATTGCGGGTATGCAAGGATGGTTCAATATAAGAAAATCAATCAATATAATAAACCACATAAACAGATTGAAATAAAAAAATCACATGATCATCTCTATAGATGCAGAAAAAGCATTCAACAAAATTCAGCACTCTTTCTTGACAAAAGCACTGCAAAAGATAGGAATAGAAGGAAACTTTCTGAATATGATAAAGGGTATATATGAAGAACCCAAAGCTAACATCATCTTCAATGGTGAAATCCTAAAATCATTCCCTCTAAGATTGGGAACAAGACAAGGATGCCCACTATTACCACTCCTACTTAACATTGTCTTAGAAGTACTTGCTTGAGCACTGAGGCAAGAAAAAAATGTAAAAGACATTCATATTGGAAAAGAAGAAGTAAAAATTTCCTTATTTGCAGATGACATGATCCTATACATAGAAAGCCCTGAGAAATCTACAACAAAGTTTCTAGAACTTATGAAGGAGTTCAGTAATGTTACAGGCTATAAGATCAATGCTCAAAAATCAGTAGCATTTCTGTACACCAATAATGAGCAATCTGAGGAGGAAATCAAGAAAAAAAATACTATTTACAATAGTAACTGAAAGAATCAAGTACCTAGGAATAAATTTAACTAAAGATGTAAAGGACTTATATACAGAAAACTACAGAACACTGTTAAAGGAAATCAAAGAAGACTTAAACAAATGGAAGACTATTCCCTGTTCATGGATAGAAGACTGAAGATCATCAAGACATCTATCATACCCAAACTAATCTACAGACTTAATGTAATCTCAATAAAAATCAACATTGTATTTTTTTCAGGAACTGGAATAACTAACTACAAAATACATTTGGAAAGGTAAGAGGCCCTGAATTGACAAAGACATATTGAAAAAGAAAATTGAAGCTGGAGGTATCACATTACCTGGCTTTAAAATATACTACAAAGCTACAGTGGTCAAAACTGCACGGTATTGACACAAGGATAGACATACCGACAAATGGAAGCAAATTGAGAGTTATGATATAGAGCCTCACATATACAGTCATCTGATGTTCGACAAGGCCACCAAACCCACTCAGTTGGGAGAGAATGACCTCTTTAACAAGTGCTGCTGGGAGAACTGGATATCCATATCCAAAAGAATGAGAGAAGAATACCATCTCACACCTTATACAAAAATCAACTCAAGATGGATCAAAGATCTAAATATAATAGCCTAAATCATAAAGACCGTGGAAGATAATGTAGGGATGACTAAAAAGCCCATGAAAAAATGTTCGACATCGCTAGCTATTAGGGAAATGCAAATCAAAACTACAATGAGATACCACCTTACACCCATCAGAATGGCAGCTATTAAAAAAAAAACAGCAGAATATAAGTGTTGGAGAGTATGTGGAGGAATAGGAACCCTTATCCACTGCTGGTGGAATTGTGGAATGGTCCACCCACAGTGGAGGATAGTTTGGTGGATCCTCAGAAAACTAACAATAGATCTTCCATATGATCCAGTGATTCCACTGCTGGGTATATACCCAGAAGAATTGAAAGCAAAGACATGAACAGATATATGCAAAGCAATGTTCATAGCGGCATTGTTCACAATTGCCAAAATTTGGAATCAGCCCCAGTGCCCATCAACAGATGAATGGATAAACAAAATGTGGTACATGCATACAGTGGAGTATTACTCATTGTGAGAAGGAATACATGCTACACACGGAATAACATGGATGAAACTTGAATACTTTATGTTGAGTGAAGAAGCCAGGCATTGAAGGATGAACAGTATATGACCTCACTGATTTGAATTGAGGAAAGTGAGCAGTCTCTGAGAACCATTGTCTCAAAGATTGGTTAACAAGGGAGACTAAGAGAAGAGAAGGTTGTGAGCCATCACCCATATGGACATAATCTATGGTAAAGTGATATAGTTGCATATTGAAGGATAGGACAGGTGGGTAGTATTATTACTGGGTTTGGTTTTGCAGGGTTGCCAGGTGGGTAGATTAGGAAGGGCAAGTTAGAATATCCAGGAATCTGGCATGAGAGATGGGAGGGGTACTAGGTGAATATGGGATTTGTGGGTATGATGTTGAAAGTGCAGGAGTGGGAATGCTCTAATGGCAGTATGACAAGGTAGTGTCACTGGTTTACGGTGCAGCAGGCTGGGGGTTCATTCAGGAAGGGGTTCATCTGGCGTAGGTTTCTGTGGAGTGTGTGAGTGTTCATCTTGTCATAATGTGTGGTGTCAGAGAGTGGAGACCCACACAGTGAGTGGGAAGGAGATGGACCCTCATCTTTGGGAGCACCGATTCACCCAGAAACAGACAGTTGGGTGTCTCTTAGGTGCATGGGTGGATCCTAATAGGAGAGGATAGTCAGCATGTCAAGACCTCTTGTTGCATGTAATTATGAATCTTGTCATCCATTGAGTCAAGACAGGGGAGTGTCATGTGCCCCAGGGGGTTGGGGAGGAAGGAACAGAAATGATCAAACAGGGGGTATTTAGTGGTCATGGGAAATGTTTTTCATTACCTTACAGTAATTGGCACAGAACATGGTAAATATCATCAAAACTTATTAAAGTGGTACCATCTAAATTGTAAAATTTACTATAAACCATTGACAATATTTAGTAGGTATGTTTCACTATCTGTATAACAGTTATAACAATGCTACCATCCACATAAAAAAGGTTTTAATATGGGGTGAGGAAAAGGGAAGGAGTTTGGGTATATGAGAGTCTCTAATATTCTGTGTGTGACTTTGCTGTGACCTAAAACTTCTTTGAAAATTAAATGAAAATTCGGGGGACACTGGGGAGTGAGAGGGGGCAGGTGCTACAGTACAGACTGGACACCCAATAATGCAGTGATAAAAGGAAAGATGTTAAAAATTAAAAAAAAAAATTTTTTTTGTTTTTTCCCATTTTTTGAATATCCCAATCCTTTAATTTTATTTTATTTCTAGTGTTTAAGTTTCCATGTATTTTATCTTATATTTAAACTTATCTTTATTATTTCATTTTCCGATTAATTGTATTTGGCTATTCTATGGGCTTCATCTTCAAGGAAGGTTTGGATCACAGAAGGGTTACAGAGGGGGCAGGAGTGGATCATTGGTGGGGGGTGTCTGGAATTGGGGTTTCATGGGAGGAAGTTCACCTGAATATATATGAAAGATATATAAAATTGTTCAAATGGTCAAGGGGTGGGGCATGGTCACAATGGGTAGACAATCACTCAATAAATGAGGGAATACTGAATTCCCAGCCTGGAGAGCTCTGCCACATTCTTCCAGGAAGCAGCAACAGTCACCTGAGTGCAGGGGCAATGTCTGGCAATGGGGGATGGTTCACTGATGGGTTCCTGTTATTGATGACTAGCCTTAAGAGTCTTTGCTCTTGTAATTGAAACTTAGCCTACTGTTACGGGGTGCCTAAGGGTTAACCTCCTTGTTGCTCAAATGTGGCCTCTCTCTAAGCCAAACTCAGCATATGAATGCATTACCTTCGCCCCAGGATAGGACATGACTCCCAGGGATGAGCCTCCCTGGCAATGAGGGATTAATACCAATTGTCAACTAGAAACACGATTGGAAAAAGATCTTGAATAAAAGGGGGAAAAGGTAAAGACAAATGAGTTCATGTGGCTAAGAGACTTCAAAGAAAGTCGGGAGGTCATCCCAGAGGTAACGCTTATGCACAACTCAGTAGGATCTCATAAAACACCAAAGTGGATATCACCCCACACAAAGGGGCAATTGAGGGCTCTGGAGACACCCAGGTCCTATATAAGGGGGAATAGCTCCAGAGATTGATGCCTTATCAGTGGGCTCTACTTTGGAATATGTGCTCCTGAGAGTGACAGAGTTGGACTCAAATAAGTCCTCCCTTTATATGGTCCATCAGTCCCTTCTATTCAAACCTATATGTGATGCTGGAGTTTGTAGTTGTACTTCCAGAGACTGAAGCCTCTGGCCTGCCCTTGTGCCAGCTGTGCCTGTAATCTTGGTGGAACTGCTACTGCTACTCTACAGCTCAATGGACTCACCCAAGTCACCTGATGAGGAGGTAGTGATGGACAATCGCCATCCCAGGTAATGGAGAGAGCCTGCAGCTGCAGGCAGGATAATCCCATCCACCATATCCATGGGTTATAAGACCTCCTCACTTGGAGGTGGAGTGGACATCACCATCCCAAACTCCTCAGGATTGGGGGAAGAGCTATGGGCTAGAGTTGACTTAATGGTATTCTGTTGTAGACATAGTGTGATTCAAGCAATGGAAGAAATTACAACAGTGATGTGGAGCCAGTGGCCACTGGATGCTTTTGGGGCAGGGAAGGAAAAAGCAGTTGTAATACAGGGGCTTTTTCAGGACTTGGGAATTATCCTAAGTGACATTACAACGACAGATATAGGCCATTTTATATCAGCATATAACATACAGAACTGTGTGGGAAAGAGCATGGTCTACAATGTGAACTATGATCCATGCTTAGTAGCAAAGCCCCAAGATGTGTATATCCATTTCAGGTGATGTGTCACACTAATGAAAGATGATTAAGTGGGATGTTATGGTAGGTGTGGGATGTGGGGAACATGGGAATTCCTGTAATTTTTGTGTAACGTTTATGTAATCTAAGCATCTTTTAAAATATAAAATATATATATGCCTCCTGAAAAAAAAAAAACTCCATGTAGCAGGGTATGCATAGGTGGCATCTAGCTAGTTTCTAAATGAAAGAGGGAGACTGGTGCTGTGCTGTCACTATTCTTCTCTTCCATGCAGGGAAATCACCAGATTCCTCCCTCAGACAGGAAGCATAAGGAAACTGGGAATCACTTGTTGGCTCTGGCATATTTGCAGTGACCCGCCATCACTGGTGATCAATTAACATCTTGCATGGATGAGAAGGTGCAGGAAGACCCCAGGGAAGCAGATTCCCTTAGAGAAAGCATTTATTTCTGACAGGACTTAAGTTTCTAAAAGCAATGATTGGGGTGACATCATCAGCACAGCAATGTAGGAAAACCCATTAAAACCACCACAGACATTCAATGAATAAAATGACAAATCCCACATCCTTAGAACACTGGAGGATGGTAGAGTCTGGAGAAAGACACCAAAAATGCTGAATAGAAGAAAATGAAAAATATCAGATAGGAAATCTGACTCCCAGACACACCATTCCACTTCACTGTCCCTCACTCACTCCTGTGTATCTTGGGAGTTGCTCAGACATTAACCCAAGTCCCTCACACTAGGTTGACAGCCTATAGAGTCACTCACAGCATTGAGTTAGAACCCCACACATATCCAGGCACAGGGACACAAGTCCACAGAGACCTGGGACAGAATACAGACACTGAGGAGTGCTGCATATAAAAAAGCCTTAGAAGTGTGTATGGATAGAGAGACCATTGGCAAGTGGTGACTCACTCAATCAATTTTTTGTTGACTGGACCACCTAAATGAAAAATGGAGTTTTTTTGGTGTGACCTTTCATTATTGCCCAATTAGGCTCCCTCGGGCAGGATATCCTAACAGGGAAGAAATCAGAAGCAGAAAAACCTCACAGAGTCAGAGAAAGAGAGAAAAAGGAGGGTCAAACTGACCTGCTGTAAGACAGGAGGGTCACCAAACTGAAAAGTATAAGGAAAGTGAGTCACTGTGAAAGAGAGGATTTTTAAAAAAATGATAGGAGCTGAGAAAAGAATTGTACACAAAAACGAACATGAAAGATGAAGATTCCCAGGGGAAAAAAAAAAAAAAAAAAAAAAAAACAGAAGAAAGAAAGCTTTCTTCTGGAGGTAAAACAATTGCACAAAACGTGCAATCTTAAAATTGTACCACATATACAGGGCAAAATCCAGAGAAGAAGAGCTGAAAAAATCTGATTCTTTAATCACAGGCTACTCTAATGGTCTAGAATAAGTTGGAACAATGTCCTGGTTTGAGTCTTTTGTGGGACCCAGAAAATTATCTTCTTACTCTAACCCATTCCTGTGCATGTAATTTAAATTCAGTTAAGGCACCTTTTGATTAGATCTCTTTTGATTAGATTGCTTCAGTTAAGAACCTTTGATTAGATTGTGGGACCCAAGGTTGGTCCTAATCCATTTACCAGAGTCTTATATAAACTGAGGACTTAAAGCAAAGACATGCAGAGAAAGAGAGTTTCTATTTTTACCCTTTCATGTGAGAGACTATGCCAGGATCTCCTACAGCAACAAAAAGATAGAGAAATCCTAAGACGATGAGAGAGAGGCTGGAGGCTGGAAATAGCAGAGCAGCCTAAAGCTGAAGAGATGAGACCTGGGAGCCACATGCATGATTGTCCACAACTGAGCTTGGAGAGGAAGTGAGCTTGGAAGAGAATGTAGAGACTGGGTACCATTTTGCCTTGACACGTGACAAGAGTCCAGGATCACCTGCAGCTGACCTTTGGTGAGACAACATCTCTGATGATGCCTCCAATCTTGGAACTGTAAGCTTTTAACTTAATAAATCCCTATTTTGAAAGCCAACCCATTTTTTATATTTTGCATTGGCAGCCTTTAGCAAACTAAAACGGTCAAGCATCATAAAAGAGCATTAGCACAAAGTCAATCAACAACAAAATCCTAGCAAGAGGAAGAAACTAACCTTCAGAGTTTACTAACTAAGATAATCAAATGCAAAGATGTCAGGAAAATTTAAAGCCAGACTAAGAAACAGGTAGATATATCTCAGCCAAGGGAACAAACTAAAATTTCAGAGAGACAAAGAATTTGGAACAACTAATCAAAGAAGTTCAAACAAATCTCCTAAATCTATTCAAGGAGATAAGAGAAAATAACGCTAAAGTGATAAAGGACATTAAGAAGGCACAGGGTGAGCATACAGAAAGATTTGAAAGTATACAAAGAAACGTAACTGAAATTAAGGGGATGAAAAGCACAATAGTAGAAATTAAAAATAATGTAGAGCATACAACAGCAGATTTGAACAGGCAGAACCAAGAATCAGTGGTCTAGAAGACAGGACAATCAAAATCACACAGTCAGAAAAACAGATAGAACATAATAGAAAAAAACTGAGCTGTGTCTCAGGGATTTGAATGATAGCATGAAACACACAAGTGTACATGTCATGTCCCAGAAGGAGAAGAGATGAGAGCAGGGGTAGAAGGAATACTTGAAGAAATAATGCCCCAAAATTTTCCAAGTCTTATGAAAGACATAAGTATTCATATCAAAGAAGTACAACATACTCCAAATAGAATAAATCCTAATAGACCTACTCTGTGACAGACAATAATCAGAATGTGAAATGCCAAAAATGAGAGAGCACTGAAAGCTGGAAGAGAAAGTGATTCATCACATACAAGGCATCCTTAATAAGACTAAGTGCCAATTTCTCATCAGAAATCATGGAGGCAAGAAGGCACTGGTAGGATATCTTTTAGCTACTGAAAGAGAAAACTGACAATCAAAAAACCTTTATCTGGCACAACTGTACTTCAAAAATGAGGGGAAGTTTAATATATTAACAGGTAAACAGGAACTGAGAGAGTAAGGTCAACAAGAGACCTGCCCTACAAAAAATACTAAAAGTATTTCTGCAGGTTGAACGTAAAGTCAGGAGAGAGTGGTTTGTAGTAGTATGAAGAAATGATTTTAGTAAGTGTAACTAAAAAGGCAAATGCAAAACCAATAGTCCTGTATCCTAAATATACAACACTACAATTTAATTCCTATGAGAGTAAATATACAATTGAATAAAAAAGACATATTTCCAGATAAAGGACATGGAAATATAAGGTGGTAGAGTGGGACAAAAACAACATGAAGATAACAACATAAACGTAGGGATAAGGGAGCAGAAAATATGTATGCTACTGAAGCTAAGTTGCTTAGCTTCAATCAGTGCATTATAGATGTAGGTGGTATATTGTAAACCCCAGGGTAACAACAAAGAAAGGATTTAAAAATACTCAGAGAAATGAGAAAGGGATCAGTACAATATATCCTAAAAGATCAACTATACAAAAAAGGAGGTTGCAATAAAGGAAAAGAGAGACAAACAAGAGACATGACCTATAAAAACCAAATATCAAAAGGGCTGAAGTAAGTACTGCCTTTCCAGTAATAACCCTAAATGGTAATGGATTAGACTCTCCAAACAAAAGACACAGATTGGAAGAATGGATTAAAAAAGCATCATCCAACTATTTGTTGTTTACAAGAGACTCACCTAAGAACCAAAGCCACAAATAGGTTAAAAGTGAAAGGCTGTTAAAAGAAATTCTGTGGAAATAGCAATCATAACAGAGCTGGGGTAGCTGTACTAATATTAGACAAATAGCCTAGAAGTACAAAACTGTTATAATGGACAAAGAAGTATCAATCACAAATATTTATACAACTAACCATGGTACCCCATCTATATGGGAAACTGAAGGGAAACTGAAAAACTAAAGGGAAAAAATAGATACTTCTACATTAATAGTTGGAGAATTCAACACACCTGTCTCATTAACAGACAGAATATCTAGACAGAAGATCAATAAGAAACAGAGAACTTGAATAATATGATAAATGAACTAGACCTAACAAACATATACAGAACATTGTACCCCCAAACAGCAAGATATACATTCTTCTGAAGTGTGCATGGATCATTATCCAGGATAGACAACATGTTCATTGACAAAAAAAGCCCTAATGCATTAAAAATATTGAAATCATGCAAAGCACTTTCTCTGAAAATATTGGAATGAAGGTGGAAATCAATAACGGGGAGAACTGGAAAATCCACAAATATATTAAAGTTAAATACCACACTCTAAAACAATCAGTGAGTCAAAGATGTAATTGCAAAGGAAATCAGAAAATATCTTGGGATGAATGAAAAGAATACAACATATCAAATGTATGGGATTCAGTGAAGGGAGTCTTGAGAGGGAAATTTATATCCCTAAATTTGTTTTTTAAAAAATAAAAGCTAAAATAAAGACCTTCACACTTGGAGGAACAGAAAAAGAACAACCTAATCCCAAATCAAGCAGAAGGAAGGATATAACAAAGATTAGAGCAGAAATAAATGAAATTGAGAATAAAAAAATAGATTAACAAAACCAAAGATTGGTTCTTTGAGAAGATCAATAAAATTGATTTTTCACAAGCCTACCAAGTCCACTCAATTGGGAAACAATAGTTTCTTCAACACATGTTGCTGGGAAATGGGATATCCATATGCAAAAGAATAAAGAGGCCCCCTATATCACACTATGTACATAAATTAACTCAAAGTGGATCAAAGTCCTAAATAAACAACCACAACTACAAAACTCCTATAGGAAAATGTAGGGAAGCATCTTCAGGATCTTGTGTTAGGCAATATTTGGAAACCACAATCCAATAAGAGTTTAATATCCAATATATATAAAGAAATCCTATAAGTCAATAATGAAAAAACAAACAACCCAATTAAAAATTGGCAAGAGAATTGAATAGACATTTGTTCAAAGAGGAAATAGGAGTGGCTAAAAGTTAAATCTTGTAATGAGTCTTACTTCTTAGAAGAAACTATTTAACAATAATATTTCCTTTTAAGACTGTTAACAGTTTGGTAAATTGTATCCAGTTTTCCTCAAAATCCTTAACAATAATTTCCTTGTTAGAGTGTTGAATAACTTGTTGGTTGAGCTTGAGACTGGGAGAATGCTGTATATTAGCTTCTTACCACCACCCACCCCTGTTCCCCAAGCCAATATTATTCTTGACAATCAAATATAACGGAATGTGTTATATTCAAAGTCAGTGGGCCTAAATTATTTTTAAAGGAAGTGTTCTGCCCTTTTTCTTTTTGGAGAGTGGGCAACACAGAGAGCAACTAGATAACATATAAATGACTCCTTTTACAATTAGCCCATCAAGTACTGTTTTGAGTCTCTGCATGGCTTTCTTGATTCATTATGAATATGTCTTTATACTCTGACACTGCTGTTTCATGTGCTGGAGTTTAGCAATTCAAGGAGACTATGGAGTGTCTCAAGAATCTAATGTTTCCCTTCAAGATTATCAGATTGAAAAAGCCTATAAAGAATCTAGCTGAAGTGAACAGTTTTCATTTTGGTTATTAGTGAAAGAATCAACCGACAACCTCAAGCAGAGTTGTTAGACCATGGCTCAAGACTCTCTTAATTTCAAACCTGTGAACTGATCTTCAAAGAGGTTTTTGAAGTTAAGAGCTGCCTCATGTCAGATAACATTCTATCTGCCATTCAACCTAAATGTAGAGCATGTGAAATTTCACTGCCTTAAACTAAATTTAGCCATCACTATTTTAATGAAGCAGTGGAGTTTTCCAGAAGATTGTGAATTTGCTTCCATGGTGTAGATATAAATCAAAATCAGGACTTGTCAGGTACTCTGTCACTGGTAGATAGGATACTGCCTCCGGGCTTTATACAGATTGTTTTAAGATAGCACTCTCTATGAAAATTTGATGTGGAAATCAACAGTAATATAACAGGGGAAAGAATATTTATAAAGGTTTCCTGTGTGTGTGTGTGTATGTGTATGTTTGTGTGTGTGTGTGTGAGTGTTTTTCTTTTGTTTATCTATAAAGGTGTCCTTTTAAAGAGGTTAATCCTTTTGGTATACAAATATTTCTCCCTAACCCCTTATCTGATTAGGTGTTTCAGCTTTTCTTATCTTGCATATCCTAGGAGAGAGACCTAAAGATAAAGGGATCCTAGTCAGTAAGTTTATTTAAAGCAATATTATATGTTTTACCAACATATCTTAAGAACTTGGTGAGATTATTTATTCATCCCAGATATGAGGGGAAATGAAAAAAGGGAAAGATGACCCTCTAATAATGAAATAATAACATTGTAGGATATCTGGTTGCAATACTGTAAATGGGTTGTGTAGGAATTGAATTCTCAAAATATGAGATTAATAAACATATAAAAATATGTTTATTTTTAAAGTAAAAGTTGCTTAACTCATCATCATGAAATATGATTACTTACATGAAGAAAAAGATCCTGAAATGACCTTTAGGAGGAATAATGGTTTTGATATCAAAGGTTGATTCAGGACTCCCTACTTAAACTATATACAATATAAGGCTTAACTCAGTGATTACCATTTCAGTTTGCCCTTTATTATGGCAAATAAAATGACTTCATATATTTTGCACTTGGTATATTAAAATTTTCACATAATGAACTAAATAAACCCCCACAATATGCCACTTTTTATACACACAAAAATACCTGGGGAAGAAACATGTATTACATGAGTATATAAGCTGTTCTCACATGTGTTTATGAAAATCCCCATGATGGCTAGTTAAAACATAGATTACTGGGCCTTATGTCCCAGGGTCTCTGATTCAGTAAGTCTGAGCTGGGATCCAAGAAAATGCATTTGTAACAAGGTCCCAGGAGATGTTGATGCTGATGCTTGGGGATCACACTTGGAAAACTGTCTTACCTTTTTAATTTTTCCTGAGTAATCTTCATAATATTTTTCATTGAGTAGGCACTCAACAGCTGTTTCCTTAATGAAATAGTTAAAATTGATGAAGAAATTATAATAATGACCTTATAATATTGAGTAAAATTTCCTGTTGAAGTTGGTGGCTGCAGCCTAGCATCCCAGCACATAAACAATGCCTGATTTGCACATCTTCTCATACTCACACTCTTATCCTACCTTCTCCTTCACCTGTCAGTGTCTGTTCTTGGTGCAAATTGGCACCAACTGAAATAAACTAAGACATTAATAGATACATACAAGTATGGACATTTCTGCACATATTGTTTACATGTGCTTATTTGCATAGGATGCATACATTTGCTAATTTCCACAGAAAAACATTAAATACAATGTAATTTAAGAACTTCCTCTTAAAGCATCAGGCTCAAGAAATCTTCCAAAAAGACACATATATATGAATATGTTTTTCAAATCTACTGTTTCCTTTCCCAAAGTAAAAGATTTGAATGTCATCTTAATCCAGTTATGGTTACACTGGGCAAACAATAATTCTGACAATTTTTTCCTGGCCACAGTATAAATCCCAACATTGATCTACCGTCTAAGAAGCATAGGAAGGTGTTCAGAAAGAAACTTGAAACTAAATGTGAATGAAGACTGGAAATGCAACTCAAGCATAAAGAGATTTAATGGATGGCAATACTAATATTTCCCCTCCTCTTAACATAAATCATAAAAAGTAGCAATGTGATATATATATATATATTTTTTTTTTTAGCAATGTGATATAGAAACAGAAATTTAATGCTCATTTTCAACAAAACTGGAATTAGCTAAATCCCAGAACTGAAATTTTGCAAAGCACTGCCAAACACAGTGAGACTGAATACTCTTTGCAAGAGGGAGTGGAGAGGGGATGCTTGGAAAGATTATTCAGCAGCTACAGATCTCAGAAAGAGGCAACAAAAAAATGTCTCTCAAAGGTAAGAAATACCCCCTCATGCCTAAAACCTAAACTCCTTATTTGCACTCTAGGTGACCATACTTACAGATTGCTAGCAACGTTGGATTTGGAAAGCTGGGGAGTGCTCAAAAAAAGGAATCACACAGAAAGGCCATATTTATAAATAGTGGGTGTCACTGTATCAGAGGAGAAGAAGAGAGTATTTACATTTGATGAGCCCCACAACTTCTCTTCCCTTTGGTTAGGAAGAAGTAAAAGCTAAACAACCATACCAAAAAACCAGGATCACAAGCAAAAATCCAATGGAAAAGAACGAACAGAGACCCTGTTGAAAATCACATAAGAAAAACATGATCAAAGGAAGAGGAAATATAAGTAACAGATAAAAGACAAAACCAGAGAAAGAGTTGCCAGGAAGCAGGGGGAAATTGGGACAAGCATTTCACAATAAATTATATACTTTTTTAAAAAGTGCAATCACCTATAAGAAGCATGAACATAGTGAAGAGATATAAATTTCAAGAAACATTAGATAAAGAAACAGAATATGAACATTGACCCATCAAGGGTTAGGAAACTTGGGAAGAGGGAAATGTTAAACCACTACTGAAATGAGGACAAAATTACCCAGGGCTGACCCAGTTAAGTACATAGGAGAGAGAAATAAGGGAAGTGAGCAAATTGAAACAGAAATGAAGAGTTTAAAGGAATTAGAAAGAAAATATTAGCTCTGTAAGGAAGGCAGTGTAAGATTGGAGGACTCAAAAAAGAACATAAAAATAGTGGTGCATTTAAACACATTATTAGACAGCATTGTTGAAATTAAAGAACATTTGAGCCTATAGATTTGGAGAACATATCATATCGTCAAGAAATCTGATTCAGAACAGTCAACACTGAGCTATTTCCTGGTAGTTTTAGTGAATGTCAAAGATACAGAAACTTTGGGGCAGCTGGACAAATGGATTAAGCCTCTTGTGAGAGCAAAGAAATCAGTCTGGCTTAAGATTTCAAGACTGTATTTAGCATTGGAAGAAGGTAAAGCAGAGAGCATAAAATCCTCAAGAGGGCTCTACCTGGGGCATAATATATTTTTTGGAGACCCCTGCCTTAAGAAAAAAACATTTCCATGAAAAAAGTACTGCAATGACCTGTGGGAGCAAGGAGTCCCAGGTCCCATCAAGGATCTGGTAGACCCCACAAGCAGGGAAAAGGGCCAAAGATCTTTTTCTCTCCCCATTTCTGTCAAACGGGGAGAGAAGATGGGGATCCACACTTGTCTTGGACCATGCTTGGTGCCTGTCTTGACTGCATTGGGATATAAAACTTGAAAAAAGGCACTCCAAAGCATGGGACACCCTGAGGCATAATGCCAGGGCAAACGTCCTGCTTTTGCTTAGGTCTCAGAAGAGTACTGAGTCTTAAGATAAAAAAGTATTATCCAAGGACTTAATTCTCACAAAGTTTTAAACATTCAAGAACTATGGGAATGGTGTTCCCATGAGCCCAGAGATGTTATGAAAATCTACATACAAAGGATGAGCTTGGTGCATTGAAATTTATAACCATACCAAACTAAAATCAGTGGGGAGTAATGTGAGAAGAAAATGTAAAAGTTGTACACCTTGAAAATGTTGAAATAACATATGCAACACACTTTGAGAGGGTAAAAAGGAAAAGATAAGTCACAAAACTGAGTAAGTACAATGATTTTCCCATTATTAGTAGCTAGGAATCAAAAAGCATCATTAAAAATGACAAAGCAACCCACAGTAATAAGCATATTTGAGAATATATAAAGCAACATTAACAAAATTGACATTGTGAAGTAAGAATAAAAATAAATGGTGAATGAACATGGAGGGCAAAGAAGAATAATTAATTTAATCATTGCTCATAATAGGAAATGTATATACACTTTCTAAAGAAATAAAATATTATTAACTATTATTTATTAATATTAAAGTTATTAATATTATTTATATTTAATATTATTAAATAAATATATTGTTATACAGCCAAACATTGGAACATTTATTTCTTCTATCAGGAGATGTATACACACAAAAGAGAATAAAGACAATAGTCAACAGAGTGAAAGATTTTCTAAAATCTACATAACCAAAGTTTAGCATAAAATATTATAATTAGGACCAAACATATCTCTCATAACAATAAATGTAAGTGAATTAAACTTCCCCATTATAATGAAAATGTTTTTAGATTGGATCATGAAGTAAAGCATACCCTGAGACATATGATTTTTAAAAAGCTGAAAAAGAGGAGATGGCCAATAATATCCAGGTGAATGCAATCAAAATGGAAGTAATGATTATTATATTAACATAACGCAAAGTTGAATTCAGCCCAAAAGCCATATATTGACAAGGAAGGACAATTCATAATACCAGAGTATGACATTATCCCCAAAACTACCCACAAGATTTTATCTAGGGGTTGTATGAGCTCTTTCCAAAGTTTATGTGCAAACTACACATTTCCATGAAAATATTTCTTAGAAAAGGGTAATGAGAGGATATTACTCCTTCCAGATATTATATTCTGAAAATGGAATAATTTCAACATTGTGTTATGGATGTATGAATAGATAGCAGTAAGGAACAGAAAATAAAGTTCATAAATAGACACAAATACAGGTAAAAATTCAGTATTTGATAATGGTACAACACAAATCAGTGGGGGAAAGACCAATTATTCAACACATGTTGTTGGACATCCTAGTTAACCATCTAAAAAGAAATAAACTGGACACCTATCTCCATCCTTATACCAGGAAAATTCAAACTGGATAGAGCATTCAAATACCAAATCAAACTACAATATATACCTAGAAGAAAACATGATACAATTCCGTTGCAAAGAAGAAGGCCTTCCTAATATTAACACAAAACTAAAAAGCATACAAAAATTCACAAATGAACTTCGATATTTCATAAACCTTCAAAGCAGATCCAATAGAAAAATTGAAAACTGAAACAAATATTTGTAATTTACATAAAGAACTAAATTTCCTTATATATAAAAAGCACCTACAAATGAATATGATAACAAACCAAAATATATCAAAGGGTGTGAAGAGAGGTCCACCAGTCAGAGTAGGGGCTTATGGAGGTCAGATGATTGATGGAGCTTTAGCTAAGAGCCGTCTCACAATGGGGCCAGGGGGTCCGCAGACCCATTCTGTGGTTATTTCTCCAGTTCCAGAATGCATAATTGGAATAGACATACTCAGTAACTGGCAGAACCCTCACATTGGAACCCTGACTCATGGAGTGAGGGCTATAATGGTTGGAAAGGCCAAATGGAAGCCTCTAGAACTTCCCCTGCCTAGCAAAATACTAAATCAAAGGCAATACTGGATTCCTGGAGGTATTGCAGAGATTAGTGCCACCATCAAGGATTTGAAGGTTGCAGGGTTGGAGAGTCCCACCACATCCCCATTCAACTTTCCTATTTGGCTTGTGCAGAAAACAGATGGATCTTGGAGGATGACAATAGATTATTGTAAACTTAACCAGGTGGTGACTCCAATTGCAGCTGCTGTCCCAGATGTGGTATCATTGCTTGAGCAAATCAAAACCTCAAAAAAAAAAAAAAAAAAAAAAGGAAATTTAAATAATTCTGAAACTAAGAAGAGATATCAAACTCAAATTATAAGAGAAATGCAAACTTAATCTACTCTTCATAACCATTCCTCACTTTCCATTGTATTGAGATGAAAGTATAATTAGAACAACCTCTATTGAGAGCAAATCATGATATCTATGAAATTATGAATGCCTAACTCTATAAATCAGCCATTTCATTTCTAAAAATTTAGCCTCCTGATTCTCTCACAAATGCACAAAATGATGTGTATAAAAGGCAATTTCTTGAAACCCTGTTTTTGATTGTCCTAGAGGAGGGGTATAAAAGTTCCTGGACAGAGAAAACTTTGGTGAAGCCAGAAGCACTACACCCTTTGACACCAATGGTTGCCTTTTATGGCTTGTTTCATGGTTACATTACCGTAATGGATAAGAAGCAATTACCTTGTTAGTTGTCCTGGGTGAGATGACGAAGAACAACACCCATTCCAAGGAACAGAGAGAGTCTGTAACTGCAAGCAAAATACTTCTAACCATCTTCCCCATGGGATCTAAGCCCCCTCTCCATTAGAAGCAGAGTAGCCATCACCATCCCAAAATCCTCAAAGTTGGGTATTGAACATTGGACTAAAGTAGACTTATTATTATTCTACTATAGGCTTATTATTATTCTAGCAATGGAAAAACTCTTACTATTGATGTAAAGGCAGAGACCACCAGAGAGATGGGAGAGGGAAGAATATGTATAATATGGGGGCATGTTCTGGACATTGTATTTGTTCTGCATTACATTGCAGTGATGGATACAGGCCATTGTATATTTTGTCATAAGTTACAAAATTGTGTGGGACAAAGTATCAACTATAAAGTAAACTGTGTTCCATGGTTAGTAGCCATGCTTCAATAGGGATTCACCAATTGTAACAAATGTACCACACTAATGAAGGATATTGTTAATGTGGGAAAGTGTGGGAGGAGAAGGGAGGGGGGCAAATGAGAATTGCTTATTTTTTTTAATTTAGCACTTATATAATCTAAACCTTCTTTAAAAATAAAATAAAGAAAAAGAAGTAATAACTTATGTCCAGTACCAAATGGCCTACTTTAGCTTAAGGTTATCTCTTCCAGTAGACAGATGGCCAGGAAAATCATGATCTCATACCTATTTAACAATAATATCTGTATGCTGAGAACAATCAAATCATCCCTGATTCTAATTTTTGTAATATTTTTTCATTGTTTTAATCAGTTTCTGGATATTTCTCTCTTTCCTCATCCTGGTTAAATAGAACTGTCCTTGAAATGGACCCAGTCCTTGATTTAAAGTATTAGACAGCAAAAACACTAAGTATGGTTGGGTTGTAGTAAAGGAAGTACCATGACCAAATCTCACATCGGTCCTAGAAAGAACTAGAAGGAAACACAAAATCCTTCAAAATATTCTGAAGAGTGTTTGACATGGGTAAGGATTCCATGCACCAAAATCCAACTCCTCATTCATTAATCCCTTTCTGATTCTTTTTTTGGTTAATGATGACACACATCTGGGCAGTGAGATACATGAAAAGGGCTTGGGGAAAGAAGTTTAGCCACATTCTTGCACACACAGAAGGATGGACATTGCAATTAAGATGAATGTGATTAGTGCTGAGCACAGGATCTCTTCCTGCTGCTCAGTCTCCTGATCACACTGGGTCTCTGAAAGGTTGCCCTTAAGTACATGTGTGTGCACACACATGATCAGCTTTCTCCCACCCCAGACACGCCCACACTCACCACCACCATCACCACCTCCATGAGGATACGGGTCTTCTCTTCTGCTGCTGGTTCTGACATGGGTGTATATGACTACTCATTTCTGCAGTTGAAGAAACCTATATACACATACCTGAACTATCCCCTAAGTAAGCACCCAACCTTTTTGGGAGTTTCCTATGGACTTTACTCACTGGTGATACCAGTGTAACTAATGACATTTCAAAAAGTAAAATAAGTTATAAATTCCTGGAATGTTTTAAAGCCTACAGAAACAGATTTTTTTTCTAGTATTTAATGAAATATTTCTAAGTTCTTGTTTTCCTTATTATATCAATCACTTTTTAAAAAACAATTTATTGAAGTATATCATTCATATATGAACATACATAAACTATAAGTGTTCAATAAACATCATGATCTTACAAAACAAACATGCATAACATCATACAGAGCTCCCACACATAACCCCCCATAAACATTCTGCATTGTTGTGAAACATTTGTTAACAAATCATGAAAGAGTATCATCTAAGTATTACTACCAACTATAGTCCGAATCTTCCTCTCCTATACATTAAGGATTTACTTCTTGATTTATTTAATTTTATGCTTTTTTAATACCCCACCCCCCGTTTTGGCTGTTTCTGTGTCCATTTGCTGTGCAACTCACTGTGTCTATTTCCTATCTCTCTTCTCATCCTTCTCCTCCTGTCTTCACCGGAATTTGATCCTCAGAACCTCCAATGTGGGAGAGAGGTGTCCTACTACTGCCTGCACCACCTTAGTTCCTGGTTTTTGGTGCATCTGGACTTGGCTCTCCCTTGTGTCACTCTCCTGTTACGTCATCATCTTGCTGCATGGCTTGCGGAGCCTGGCAGCTCACCCACTTGTAGGGCCTGATGGCTTACCCACGGATGGGGCCTGATGGCTCACCCACTTGCAGGGCCTGGTGGCTCACCTACTTGCATGATAGCTCCCCTGGTCACAGGGCCTGGTGTCTCACCCACTCGTAGGGCCTGGCAGCTGACCCATGGAAGGGGACTGACAACTTACCTGCTCCTGGGGCCTGGTGACTCACCCACAGACAGGGCCTGATGGCTCACCCACTTGCAGGGCCTCGCAGCACACCCCCGCATGTGGACTGGTGGCCCATGTGCCTTCTATATTTTCCTTCTTTTCATTTTTACCAAGAGGTCCCGGGGGTCAAACCCAGGTCCCTCCATATGGGAGATGGACGCCCAACTGCCCGAGCCACATCCGTCCCCCTCCTATATCTCTTTTTTTTTTTTTTTAATTTAAAATTTTTATTTTTAGAGAAGCTTTATAGTACATAAATGTTACATAAAAAATATAGGGGATTCCAATATGCCCCCCCTTCCCCTCCTTCTATATCTCTTAAGGTTGACTAAAGATATACAAAGTTACAGTCTTTTCCCATACAGAATGGTCATATAATAAGTCAAGTTTAGTTTATCACCAGCATTCTAAAAACAAGATGTAGGTTTAAAAACTAGGTCTGGACACATGCATGGTTTCTAATATAGCAAATGTTTAGCCTACTCTGATTATCACAAAATCAGGATGAGAATATTTGTATGCCATTCACTTTTATATTTTTCCTTTTTTCTATATCACATCCTCTGGGCTCATTATTTTTATGTTCACTTCGTCCCTATTCTCTTCTCTCTTGCATGGAAAATATCTTGTGTATGACACAATCAGCATTACTGAAACTCTAGGAATAGCTGATGAGATTTTGATGCCTCCCTTTGTTAAGTTCTGCCTTTTTCTTTAAGTAGATAAGTTAAATGTCTGAAAATTTACATGTTCCATGAAGAACTTCTGTTCATGATTTCTTTATTTGCTCCAAGTATCATATGTGGGTCACTACTGTAAGAGACTTTAGTAATGGACCCAGAGCAGTGAAGGGACATGGCCAGGTCTTAATCCAATTAGTGAAAGAGCATGATTGAGCTCATGCCTTCTGCCTTGAGTTCAGTGCCATTTAGATGCCACCACATTGGGAATGACTGACTTTTAGAAAAGGTGTTGTCATTTCAAAATAAGTATTCTCACTCCCACACTTACCTAGTATCCAAACCCGTCTCCACAAGTGGCCATGATATCCCCCATTCCACCCTCAACTTCATTTCTTTGGAAAGTTGTGATCCGAATAAATATTTATTCCCTGCTGCAAAATGATCATCAACCCAGAACTGGAAAGACTCCTAAGAGTTCCCCAATTTCAAGTTCTAACCAAGTAAGGAGCTAAAACCCAAAGACCTACTGAGGGTTATTTTCTACCAAACAACTGACCTCTAAGGAACAGGATGGGTTCCATGATCTTAGAATTACTAGAGACAATTGTATAGGTCATCCTCCTCCTCCTACCCAAATTCTTTGCCTTTTCCAAGTACATTCTTCAGTGCCTCTATCATATCCTTGTTCCTGAGGGTATAAATCAGAGAATAGTTTATGAAGGTAATTATAAGATACAAAAGGGTAATAAACTTTCCTTCACTCTGAGAATTACTGAGAATGGGTTGGAGGCATGTGTAGATGACTGAACCATAAAAAGGGAAACACAAAGAGGTGGCATCCACTATTCCTGAAGGCTTTTCTGCACCCAGTCATTAATTGACCCTTAACACTGCCTGAACAATGTCTACATAGGCGCTGAGAACTGGTGCTGTAGGAACCACCAAGATTGTAGCTTGGGCTGTAAGTATTTTGGCCTCTGTCCTTTGTGTGATCTCCCAAGTCAGCTTCAGGAGCACAAGCCTGTCACAGAAGAAGTTGTTCAGGTGATGGAGGCCACAGAGGAGCATGGCAATCATAAGAGTTGTCTGAATCAGAGTGTTGATGAAACCTCCAAGGAGGTGACTGACAGTATCTGGTAGAGATGGGGGTGCATAATGGCCATGTACTGGAGTGGCTGATAGACAGCAGCATAGTGGGCAAAGGCCATCACCACAAGGAGCACACATTCAGTGGAGCCCAGGACAAAGTAGATGAAGAGGTGTGCCACACACCCTATATAGGTGATGGTCCACTCTGGTCCATGAAGGTTGACTAGAAGCTGGAGCACAGTGCTGGTGGTGTAGCAAAGGGCCATGAAAGGCAAGTGGCAGAGGAATAAGTATATGGGTGTGTGCAATCAAAGGTCCAGGTGAGAAAGAATGATAATGGTGGTGTTGCCCTAGAAAGTTAGGGAGGAGAAAATAAAAATGAAGGCAAAAAGGATGAGTTTCTATTGATATCAGTATGGGAAACCCACCAAAATTAAGGCCTTTCCACAAATGGTGTTGAACCTTCCCATAGCCTTTCACCTGTCTAAATAGCAGAAGACAGTTTAATGTCTCTTTTGATGAACATGAATTAATATGTTGTCTCATGGGATTCCCTAAATACTCTGTATTGTATTTCATTGTTGATTTCACTTTTCAGTTCCATTCTGTCCAGTCTTCTACTTTTCATTCTCTTCTATTCCTTAGAGTGGAGATCACTGGATTAGGGATGTTCTGGCCTTTATTCAAAGCCAAGTCCTACTGCCTGCTTGATTGGTGACTTTAGCCAAACTGCTCAATCTTTGTATATGATGGTTCCTCATTTGAAATTATAGATTGCTTCCCTTGAAGTATTTGGCCAGGACCATATGCAGTAATCTGGACACTGATTTTAAACATGTAAGGTGTAAAAATGTAGCATTAGTATTCTATGGTGTTCTCTTTTACTTCTATTCTTGGTCTATTGGGTATCATGTTTCAGTAGATTAAGATCCAGGCAAACAAAGCTGAGATTACAAATTTGATCTCTTGGTGCTCATTTGCTTTCTTCTGCCCAGTGACTATGGTCAGCACAACCAATCGTGAAAGCTTTATCATTTGTAGAAAAGTACTGAGAAAAGTGTATATCTGTCCCTTGGGGAAGAAGACAAAAAACAATAATTAGCCTCCTTATGATGAGTCATCATGCTCGGAATGCTCACCCACTTCTCTCCTACTGATAAATCCATCAATAAACTCGCTAGTGAGAGTTACTTCCTCCTTACTTCAATTCTCCTTGTACCAGTTCCTCTCTAGCATTTGTCACACTGCGCTGAAATTAATTGTTTATGTCCTTGCTCCTCTCTTAAGCAATCCATGGGTCTATGAAAAAGAAATCACAAGGAAAATCAGGAAATACATTGAGATGAATGACAATGAGAACACAACATATCAAAGCTAATGGGAAAAACTACCACGGTACCCAGTCTGCAAGTGTATTTGCCATATCCCCGTATGTGGTCTCTGGTTGGGAGGGAAGATGCCTACTGGCAACAAGCCCCAGGTGGTGCTGGCAGCTGACTGGTCTGCACTGCTGGGGAAAAGGGGAAGACAATCTGGGTGGCCAGGCAGGCAGGAAGGAACTGGGGCACATGTGGGTCCAGGCCCAGCGCCATGTCTGCCTCAAGGTCCAAGGTCTTCATCATAACGCTGCTGGAACACATCTGCCATGTGCATAACCTGGCCAAGACCTGGTCATCCATGCAATCAGTGCTCTCCCCTTTTAACAGCTTACTCCACAAGTTCACTGAAAAAAAGGAAGTTGATGAATGTAAGAAGAAGTTTGCCACCTCTAAAGACCCCACAGTCAGTCAAACTTTCATATTGAATAGGATGTTCAATCCTGAAGGGAAAGCTTTGCCATCAATGAGAGGATTCAAATGTACTTGCTGGTCCCCTAGGGATTGCGATGCCAATGGCAGCATTGACCATGGACAGTCTCCTGAACATCTAGGCTAACCTCAACAGACTACAGTGGATACAGTTCGTTGAGATGACTGAGATTCACCCAGAACACCTTTATGAGACCAGTTACAGGCTCTCTTAAAAATGAGACCCCAGAAAGAAATCTTGGTGATTTTCTGAGTTTCAGAGAAGAAACAGCATGCAGACACCAGACAGAGTGGAGCAATCAGGCATCTGTCCCACACAGCAGGCCAAGCATAGCAGTGAATGCCGCCATGTTGGTAGTGTGCTCCTTTGACAATGGCAATATTGCTGTATGGCAATTTCAGCTACCATTCGTAGGAAAGGAAGCCATTTTTTGATACAACACAACTGAGTCTGGAATGAAATCTCTTAGTGCTTTGGCTTTGGTTGTAATATGACCACAATAATTGGAAAATGAGTGGCCTGATAGTGTGGAGTGGTTTTGGACCTGTAAAAATTCTTCCTGTCAATCTCAAACAAATAAAGGCTGTTTCACCTTAAGGTAGCCTGTTTCCTTGTGGAAGGAAATGGACCTGCTGCCCTTTGTTTTGTTAAGGAAGGGGCAGAAACTCTAAATGCTATGTAAAGGCAATTTTATTTAATCAAATGAGTTTGTGGTTATATCAAATGATTATAACAATTGAGCAATCACAAAAGAAAATAATCCATTAAAGACATAGGAAAGGAATATTATGAGGGGAGGCAAGATGGTGTCGGTTTAGGAGAGCACTCGCTGACTAGCTCTCTGAGGACCGCCGATTGTGGACAGGGTCCTGCCCAGGGTTCTGTGCTGTGGGCACACGGAGCAAGAACCTTGGGACATCCATCAGCAGGCAGATTGATGGCATGGATTGATCGGTAGAGATTCATGAGTTTTAAGTGTACCTGTGGTGGTTAACAGAGACGGCTAAGCCCCACCCTCAGAGAAAAAGGCTGGTTTGAGCTGCGAATCCCACATGGGAACCCAGTGTGAGGGAGCATTCTCTGAGAGAGGGAGGATTCTGACAGAAGGTGGAGTGGAGGTTTACCTTCTGTGGATTTGGCTGCATGGACTCCCTCATAGCTTTGGGGAGCAGATAAGCCGGCTTGAAGCAGAACCAGGCTGAGGGGAAAGGTGAATCCAATGAAGACCTGATTTACCCAACAGCCCAGTGACACTGAGGCTTGGTTCCAGAGGGGGTGGATTCAGCCAATTTTATCGCTCTGCACTGACCAGCATCAGAGCTTCAGCTCCACTGGGGAGGCCAGGAAGTGGGAAGTGCTTGATTAGTTTCCAAAAGCCTAGTTAGGGTCCCCTCAGTGAAGGAAGTGGTCTAGAAGAGGACTTCTTTTGGGCCCCTTATTTCACGAAAAAATAAAAATAAAAAGAAGACAGTCACTTTAAAAAATGAATTCTTCTTTTTAATTTAGTTTAATAGCTAAAATCTACCTCAAAACCTGCAGATAGAACCCTGCAGAGAAATTGATTGATAAACACAAGTGGGCTGAGAGTTTCCAAAAGGACCCTAGAAGGAACACTGTTCCTCCTTAGCTTTGTTTGACTTCTTGCTTGTGTGGTTGTTTGGTTTTTCTCTGTTTATTTGTTGTCACTTGCTTTTCTTTCCTCTTTCTTCCTTCTCTTCTTTTTTCCTTCTTTTTTTTTTTTTCTTTTTAATTAGGTGTTGATAGCTTATCTCTTCTTTGATGTGCTTCTTCTTCAGTGATTTCCCATTCTCAGTCTATATTGATTTTGCCTCCCAAACTATCTATTCCCCTTCCTTCATCTTTCTGCCTTCTGCTTTCTGTTGTAGTTCTTACAAACCATGTTTTATCATTATCCCACAACTTAATGGTATCAATTTCAATTCTATCTATTCTGTTTCTTATTTATTTTATTAATATTAACTTTTTACTTTCAGCCCATTCTTCACTCTTTCTCACCCTCCTCATCATTCTAGCCTTCTAAATCATTATATATATATATATTCCTCTATATGGTTTCCTAGTCCATTGTAGGTACTCCACTTTTTTTCCTAGTACTCTACACTACCTACATGAGTTAAATATTCATTTCACTAAGTCTTATTTGGCCCATCTTCTAACTTTTACCAACATTACTATTATCCTACTTCCTTTCCCACATCTTTCGATTCCTCTGGCCCTAATCTTTTGCCTTCAAGGGAACATAGAAAAAAGCAAGGAAATAAAATAAGAAAAAAAAGTGTCAAAGAGAAAACTTAACACACACACAGAACTGCCAGCTAAATAAAACTCTAGAGCAGAGAGAGAGAAGCTAATCAACTGAATAAACCCATCAAGATAAAATGATGACTAGAGGGCAACAAAATATTACAAACCAAGTGAAATAGGAAGACATGGACCAGTCCAATGAAAAAACTAAAAACCAAGAAGAGATGGAGAACATTGAACAACTAATCAAAGCTTTCCAAACAAATATCAGGGACAAACTTAATGAAGTGAAGGAAGAGATTAAGGATATAAAGAAGACACTGGGAGAACATACTGAAGAAATTGTAAACTAACTCAAAAAAGATAACGGATATGATGGTGATCACTGGCACAATCCATGAAATCAAAAAGATGCTGGATTCACATAACAGCAGATTTGAACAGGCAGATTAAAGAATTAGTGATGAGGGGTACAATACATCTGAAATCAAACAGATAGTAGAACAGCTAGACAAAAAGATAGGAAAAAAACAGCAGGGACTCAGGGATTCAACCAACAACACAAAATGAACAAACAAATGTGTTATGGGCATCCCAGAAGGAGAAGAGAAGGGAAAGGGAACAGAAGGAGTGTTTAAGGAAATAATGGCTGAAAACTTCCCAACTCTATAGAGAGAGATGGATGTGCAGATCCAGGAAGCACAGTGCACCCCAAACAGTATAAATCCCAACAGGCCAACTCCAATACATATACTTGTCAAAATGTCCCATGCTCAAGAAAAAGAGAAAATATTCAAGGCAGCAAGAGAAAAGAGAACCATCACATATAAGGGAAGGACAATAAGATAAAGTGCTGATTTTTCATCTGAAACCATGGAGGCAAGAAGACAGTGGAATGACACTGTCAAAGTACTAAAAGAAAAAAGACTTCCAGCCATGAATTCTCTATCCAGCAAAACTGGCATTCAAAAATGATGGAGAATTCAAAATATTCACAGATAAATAGAAATTAAGAGAGTATGTCAATAAGAAACCCACACTTCAAGAAATACTAAAGGAAGTTCTACAAGTAGAAAGGAAAAAACAAGGGAGAGAGAGTTGGAGGAAAGCTTAAAAACAACTGAAAAGACAAAAACAGAAACAAGACAACATATGACATGCATTAACCCAAAGAAAATATGACTGAAGTAAGAAATTCATTGCGAGTAATAACACTGAAGGTTAATGGTTTAAATTCACCACTCAAGAGACACAGATTGGCAGAATGGATGAGGAAATATGATCCATCTATATGGTGTCTACAAGAAACACACATTTGACGCAGGGATTCAAGGAGGCTGAAAGCGAATGGCTGGAAAACAATTTTACAAGTTAACAATAGCCAAAAAAGGGCAGAAGTAGCTATTCTAAAATCAGACAAAATAGATTTTAAATGCAAAACGATTGTAAGAGACAAAGATGGACACTATGTATTAGCAAAAGGTGTAATCTCTCAAGAAGAGAGAACAATCATAAACATAAATGCACCTCATCAGGGTACCTTAAAATACATGAGGCAAACTCTGGAAAAACTAAGTGGAGAAACAAATGCCTCTACAATTATAGTTGGGGAATTTAATACAACATTATCGTCATTAGACAGAACATCTAGACAGAGAATCAATAAATAAACAAAGGCTCTGAACAATACATTAGAGGACCTGGACTTAATAGACATATACAGAACATTACACCCAAATACAGCAGGATTTGCATTCTTCTCATGTGCACACGGATCATATTCCAAGATAGACCACATGCTAAGTCACAGAACAGCTCTCAATGAATTCAGAAAGATTGAGATTATACAAAGTAATTTCTCTGACCACAATGGAATGAAATTGGAAATCATTAAAGGCCAGAGAAACAGGTTAGGCACAAAGATATGGAAGTTAAACTACACACTCTTAGACAAACAGTGGGTCAAGGAGGAAATTTCCAAGGAAATCAGAAACTACCTTTAAATTAATGAAAACGACAACACAGCATATCAAAAACTATGGGATGCAGTGAAAGCTGTCCTCAGAGGGAAGTTCAGAGCCATAAATACATAATTAAAAAAGAAGAAAGAGCTAAAATTGAAGACCTAACTGCACACTTGGAGGAACTGGAAAAACAACAAAAAACTAAACCTAAAGGAAGTAGAAAGAAGGAAATAACAAAGATTAGAGCAGAACTAAATGAAATAGAGAATAAGAAAGCACTGGAAAAAATAAACAAAACCAAAAGCTGGTTCTTCAAGAAGATCAATAAAATTGACAAACCATTAGCGAGACTAACAAAGAAAAAGAGATAACAGATGCAAATACACAAAATAAGGAATGAGCAAGGTGATATCGTTACTGACCTCACAGAAATAAAGAGTATCATAAGAGGATACTTTGAAAAATTATATGCCAACAAAAATGATAATTTAGAGGAAATGGACAAGTTTCTAGAAACCCACAAACAGCCTACATTGTTGAAAGAAGAAATTGATGAACTCAACCGTCCAATTACAAGTAAAGACATAGACACAGTCATCAAAAACCTCCCAACTAAGAAGAGCCCAGGACTAGATGGCTTCACGGATGAATTTACCAAATATTCCAGAAAGAGCTAGCACCAATTCTGCTTAAGCTCTTCCAAAAATAGAAGGAGAAGGAATATTGCCTAACTCATTCTACGATGCCAACATTATTACCCTAATACCAATACCAAACAAAGATACCACAAGAAAGGAAAATTATAGACCAGTTTCTCTAATGAACCTAGATGCTAAAATCCTCAACAAAATACTTGCTAATCACATTCAACAACATATCAAAAGGATTATATACCATGACCAAGTGGGTTTCATCGCGGGTATGCAAGGATGGTTCAATATAAGAAAATCAATCAATGTAATACACCACATAAACAAATTGAAAGAAAGAAATCACATGATCACCTCTATAGATGCAAAAAAAGCATTCGACAAAATTCAGCACTCTTTCCTGATAAAAACACTGCAAAAGATAGGAATAGAAGGAAACTTTCTGAATATAAGAAAGGGTATATATGAAGAAACCAAAGTTAACATCATCTTCAATGGTGAAATCCTAAAAGCCTTCCCTGTGAGATTGGGAACATGAAAAAGATGCCCACTATCACCACTCCTATTTAACATTGTCTTCGAAGTACTTGTTTGAGCACTGAGGCAAGAAAAGAATATAAAAGGCATCCAGATTGGTAAAGAAGGAGTAAAAACTTCATTATTTGCAGATGACATGATCCTATACGTAGTAAGCCCTGAGAAATCTACTACAAAACTTCTAGAACTTATGAAGGAGTTCAGTAATGTTGCAGGCAATAAGATCAATGCTCAAAAATCAGTTGCATTTCTGTACACCAATAACGAGCAATCTGAGGAGGAATTAAAAAAATACATACCATTTACAATAGTAACTAAAAGAATCAAATACCTAGGAATAAATTTACCTAAAGATGTAAAGGACTTATATACAGAAAACTATACAACACTCTTAAAGGAAACCAAAGAAGAACTAAATAAATGGAAGAATATTCCCTGTTCATGGATAGGAAGTCTAAACATCATCAAGATGTCTATCCTACCCAAACTAATCTACAGATTTATTGCAATCCCAATAAAAATCAACACTGTATTTTTTAAGGAACTGGAAAAACTAACTACAAAATTTATTTGGAAAGGTAAGAGGTCCAGAATTGCCAAAGACATATTGAAAAAGAAAAATGAAGTTGGAGATATCACATTAACTGACTTTAAAACATACTACAAAACTACAGTGGTCAAAACTTCATAGTATTGGCACAAGGATCCTACACCTCAAAAATAAAAAGACAAACAAACCATTTAAAAAACGGGCAAGTGACCTGAAAAGACACTTCTCCAAGGAAGAAATACAAATGGCTAAAAAGGACATGGAAAAATGCTCAACATCACTAGCTATTAGGGAAATGTAAATGAAAATTACAATGAGATACCATCTTACACCCATCAAAATGGCAGCTATTAGAAAAACAGCAGAATATAAGTGTTGGAGAGGATGTGGAGGAATAGGAACTCTCATCCACTGCTGGTGGGATTGTGGAATGGTCCAGCCACTGTGGAGGACAGTTTGGTGGCTCCTCAGAAAACTAACAATAGATCTTCCATATGATCCAGAGATTCCACTGCTGGTATATACCCAGAAGAATTGAAAGCAAAGACATGAACAGATATATGCAAAGCAATGTTCATAGCAGCATTGTTCACAATTGCCAAAATTTGGAATCAGCCCCGGTGCCCATCAACAGATGAATGGATAAACAATATGTGGTACATACATACAACGGAATATTACTCAGCTGTAAGAATGAATAAAGTGCTAACACACGGAATAAGATGAATGAATTTTGAAGACTTTATGTTGAGTGAAGAAGCCAGGCATTGAAGGAGGAACAGTATATGACCTCACTGATTTGAATTGAGGAAAGTGAGCAGTCTCTGAGAACCATTGTCTCAAAGATAGGTTAATAAAGGAGAGAAGAGAAGAGAAGGTTGTGAGCCATCACCCATATGGACATATTTTATGGTAAAGTGATAGAGTATAGTTGCATATTAAGATAGGACAGGTGGGTAGTGATATTACTGGGTTTGGTGGTGCAGGGTTCACAGGTGGATAGATTAGGAAGGACAGGTTAGAATACCCAGGGCATGTAACTATGAATCTTGTCATCCAATGAGTCAAGACAAGGAGTGTCCTGTGCCCCAGGGGGATGGGAAGGAAGGAACAGAAATGATCAAACAGGGGGTATTTAGTGGTCATGAGAAATGTTTTTCATTACCTTACATTAATGAACACAGGACATGGTAAATATCATCAAAAATTATTAAACTGTACCATCTAAACTGTAAACTATATTGTAAAACATTGACAGTGTTTAATAGCTATGTTTCACTATATGTATAACAGTAATAACAATGCTACCATCCACACACACACACACAAAAATCTTTTAATATGGGGTGAGGAAAGGGGAAGGAGTTTGAGTATATGAGAGTCTCTAGTATTTGGTGTCTGACTTTGCTGTGACCTAAAACTACTCTGAAAATTAAATGAAAATTTGGGAGACACTGGGTCGAATGAGAGGGGGAAGATGCCATGGTACAAACTGGACTCCTGATAATGCAGTAATAAGAGGAAAAAAAATTTTTTTTTAATATTTTGTTTTTTTCCCATTTTATGAATGTCCCAATATGTTAATTATATTTTATTTTTAGTTGTTTTTTTTTTTTTCTGAGTTGCCATGTATTTTATCTCTTTCATTTAAGCTTATCATTATTATTTCATTTTCCTTTTAATTGTATTTGGTTATTATATGGTCTTCATCTTCAAATAAGTTTTAGATCACAGAAGGGTTACAATGGGGGCTGCAGAGAATCATTGGTGGGGGATGTCTGGGATGGGGGATTCAGAGGAAGAAGTTCATCTGAATATACATGAAAGATATATAAACTTGTTCAAATGATTAAGGGGTGGGGCATGGTCACAGTGGGTATACAATCATTCAATAAATGAGGGAATACTGAATTCCCAGCCTGGAGAGCTCTGCCACATTCTCCAAAGGAGCAGCAACAGTCCCGCAAGTGCAGGGGCAGTGTCTGGCAAAAGAGGATGGTCCACTGATGGGTTCTTGTTATTGATGACTAGTCTTATGAGTCCTTGCTCTTGTAATTGAAACTTAGCCTACTGTTATGGGGTGCCTAAGGGTTGCCGCCTGAGAGCCTCCTTGTTGCTCAAATGTGGCCTTTCTCTAAGTCAAACTCAGTATATGAATTCATTACCTTCCCTCCAGCGTGGAACATGACTCCTCGGGATGAGCCTCCCTGGTCATGAGGGATTAATACCAAGTGCCAACTTGCAATATGACTGGAAAAAGACCTTGAATAAAAGGGGGAAAAGGTAAAGACAAATGAGTTCATGTGGCTAAGAGACTTCAAAGAGAGTCGGTAAGTCATCCCAGAGGTAACACTTATGCAGACCTCAGTAGGATCTCATAGATCACCAAAGCGGATAGCACCCCCACACAAAGGGGCTCCTGAGGGCTCTGGAGACACCCAGGTGCTACATAAAGAGAGATAGCTCCAGAGTTTGATGCCTAATCAATGGGCTCTACTTTGGAATCTGTGCTCCTGAAAGTGACAGAGTTGGACTCAAATAAGTCCTCCCTGCACATGGTCCATCAGTCCCTTCTATTCAAACCTATATGTGATGCTGGAGTTCACAGGTATACTTCCAGAGACTGGAGACTCTGGCCTGCCCATGTACCAGCTGTGCCTGGAATCTTGGTGGAGCTGGAACTCCTACTCTAAAGCTCAATGGACTCACCCAAGTCACCTGGTGAGGAGATGACGATGGACAATGGCCATCCCAGGGAATGGAGAGAGCCTGCAGCTGCAGGCAGGATAATCCCATCCACCAAATCCATGGGATATAAACCCACTCTCACTTAGAGGTGGAGTGGACATCACCATCCCAGACTCCTCAGGACTGAGGGAAGAGCTATGGACTAGAGTGGACTTAATGGTATTCTGTTGTAGACATATTGTGATTCAAGCAATGGAAGATATTATAACAGTGAGGTGGAACCAGTGGCCACTAGACGTTTTCAGGGTAGGGAAGGGAAAAGCAGTTGTAATACAGGGGCTTTTTCAGGACTTGGGAATTATCCTCAGTGACATTACAATGACAGATATAGGCCATTTTACATCAGCATATACCATGCAGAACTGTGTGGGAGAGAGTATAGTCTACAATGTGAACTATGGTCCATGCTTAGTGGCAAAGCTCCAGGTTATGTATATACATTGCAGGTGATTTGCCACACTAATGAAAGATGTTTATGTGGGATGTTATGGGAGGTGTGGGAGGAGGGGAACATGGGAATTCCTGTCATTTTTTTGTAACATTTATGTAATCTAAGCATCTTTTAAAATATATATATATATATTAAAAATAACATTTATGTAAGCAAATGCACATATATGCATATATATTTCTATATCATTTAAAAAATATTGGTTTGTATTGTGAAAAAATTTGATTTTTACCCACAATAAATATATATATACTAATACTAAAAAAAATAAAAAAATAAAAAAGACATAGGATAGAATGAAAGTATATAAAACCACTCACCAAATCAGGGGAAAACACAACATCTGATGTCTCATGAGGCTGGGAAGTCTGTTTGTACAGCTGGCCAGAGTCCCAGTTCGAAAAACAGAGAGGTAAAACATCCTCTCCTGGGTGAGACTTCAACCGGCAGCTTGGGGGGCTATCCTCTTTTAAGGGGTTCTGAACCTCAGAACTCCAGTAAATCTTGTAACTTGTGAGGAATGACCTCATCAAAAGTAACCGAGTCCACCTGGCAGACTGTGGCTAGCCCTCCACAAGATAGATGTGGTGTCTAGAGGGGTCTTTTGTTCCATCTGCTCATGAACAGAAACATGAAGGTTTTGATACACATCAGCTTTAACTTGATGTTAACTTTACATGAGATACAAACAGGATGTGTAAACATCTCATCTGGTGACTTTCTCCTTCTAAACATTTGTTTTAAGTCAATAGGTGGTGGGATTACCTGCATAGCAGTATTACAACATTCCAAAGGACAAAGGAGAAGTTAATCATTCACAATTCTGGGCTGAAACAGCAGAGACTATTGATTAGAAAGCTTACGAGTTCACAATTCTTAAAAATAATATTCCTATAGTACATCACCCATGCATCCCAGTCTGGAGATGTTGGAGGTCATGAGCCAATGGATGAAAAACTCCTAAAAATCCAAGTGAAAATTGAAGCCAGGGAGATGCACTTGACTAGGGAACACATGAAGTAAGTTTTAAGAGGAGCTTACCTGCACACCTGGATCACAGAAAATACTAGCATCCCTAGCAGAGGACATTGTAACTTTTTAATATCTGATGAAGAGTTTGATGACAGAACATCATGGGTGCTGATGGACATATTTGTAAGAAAATGAACAAACTTCCTGAGCACTGTAGTTTGTGGGAAGAGGTCTTGCCATTCATAGATTGCAAATAGGCAGTCTGTTCCAGTGTTCACATGTGGCCCTGGTGGGTTTTTTTTCCTTCTTATTCAGCTTTATTTTAGTTTTTCTTTTTAAACAATTTATTGAAGTATATCATTCATATATGAACATACATAAACAGTAAGTGTTCAGTAAATATTGTGAACTTACAAAACAAACATGCTTAACATCATACAGGGCTCCCACACATCACCCCACCACAAATACTTGCATTGTTGTGAAACATTTGTTAACAAATTATGAAAGAGCATGTTATTACTAACTATAGTTCATATCTTACTCCCCTATACTTTTTAAAAAAGGATTTATTTATTTATTTATTTATTTATTTATTTATTTAATTTTATCCATTTTTATAACCCTCCCACACCCACATTTTTGCTATTTTTGTGTCCATTTGCTCTCTGCATCCATTTCCTGCCCTCTCTTCTCATCCCTCTCCTCCTGTCTTCCCTGGAAATTGAGCCTCAGAACCTCTGATGTGGGAGGCCCTACCACCTGCGTCACCTTAGTCCCTGGTTTTTCAGCACATCTCAAATTGGCTTTCCCTTGTGTCACTCTCCTGTTATGTCATCATCTTGCTGCATGGCTCATGGGGCCTGAAGGTGTACCTGCTCACGGGGCCTGATGGTGCACCCATGCATGGGGCCTGATGAATAAACCAAGCCTGTTTATTATATGACCATCCTGTATGGGAATTGACTGTAACTCTAGGTATCTTTGGTCAACCTTAAGAGATATAGCAGAGGGATGGCTGTGGTTCAAATGGTTGGGCGTCTGTCTTCCATATGGGGGGACCTGGGTTTGATTTCCAGGACTTCTTGGTAAAAATTAAAAAAAGAAAAATATAGAAGGCACATGGGATGCAAGTCCCTGTGAGTGGGTGTGCCATCAAGCCCTGCAAGTGGGTGAGATCTGGTGCTTTTTAACCTACCAGTCCTGCCAAAGTTTGATACACATAAAGTGTTTGCTCCAAGACAGTATTGCATGGCACTAAGCCCAGAAGACCCTGACTGGATTAAGAATTTTCTGCAAAGCTACTGCCCTTTCTGTGATTCTCCTGTATTCTAAGTGACAGGGACAGGAAGATAGAAAGAACATAGCCCCTGCTATAAAACACATTCTGCAGTCTGAAGAGAAAGGATGTTCTGGAGTGAGCCTGGGCTTCACAAGTGGGGAGGCACTCCTCATAATTGCAAATAGCACCTGGGAACTTGTTTCTGAAATGCCTTCTTTATCTGCAGGGATTTAAAAATAACTGGATGCAGAGATTTTAAGTTGCTGCCCACCACTCCTTACCCAAAAAAGTACATTTATTTTTCAAGTGTCTTGACTAAAGCAGTTTGAACAAAAAGAACATCTTATCATTTCTGGGAAGAGAATGGTCTCTTCTAGAGAATTTGGATAAGGACCTTGCTGGACTGGGTTGGTTATTTTACTACTTTACATAAGAGTGGTATACTAGAACATTGATTCTCTTTACAAATACTTGGCCCAATGGCATTCTTAACACTGTGAGCTTCAGTCAATATCTGCTTCAGCCCAAATTTCCACATATCCAGTTGAGAGGCTTTACCCACTTTCCTTTCCTCCTCTTCTTCCTGATCCATGGAGGATAATCCATTAAACTGAGGATGAAAAGGAGTTTTGACTTAGTGGCAGTGTCACAAACACAGCATGTATCTGAAATTCTTTCAAGGGACAGTGTACTAGATGATGAGTACTGACTCTTCCAAGGGACAGGTTAAAACCTTGGAAGCCTTAAAAAGTGAGGGACACCAGGAATCTTTTGACTAATTGTGTCTACTTTAAACTATCATGTCCTCTAAAGCTTCATGAAAATTACCAGGTATATTTAATGAATTTCAAGTTTATTTCAGCTATAACTGTAATAACTGTTTCAGTAATGGAAGAAATAGTAGAAATGATGTTGCACTGCATTTAAATTGCAGGAGCAAAGATTCCATAATATTAGACCTTGTAAGATGCAACACTATTGCATTTTGGGAGTCTGATATCTACATATGTACCACATTTTCTCTGCCTGGGGTTAATTTGTTCCTATTGGAGTTTAGATAAGAAATTTATAGCATGTTATGCTCAGTATTCATTCTGAAATCCTCGTGTCCACCACCCTGACTTCAAGCAATCTTTACCTATATTGTATCTGTCAAAATTATTAATGTCAAAAGTTGTTAGAACCACTGGTAAAGGTAAACCTTGTGGTTGAGTGTGACTTTTTTTATGCTTCTCCCTTTAAATAGTTTTTTAGAATGTTAATGTTATAGCATGTGGGTTTGACCTATTAGAGAGTTTATAAGGTTAATTGGGTTTAAACAAGGTTTTAAAGGGTAGTGATTAAATATTAAAATATATTCTGTTGTAATCATAATAGCATCAAATAAGACGGAAAAAGAAATCAATGCTTATTGTTGCTTGTTAAGAGGAATCCAATGCTGGTTTTATAGAGAAAGTACTCCCATTGCTGCAGTTAAGAAGCCTCAGAATTTGGTGAAATCCTGCAATTCCTGGACTGGAACCAGGAATTAGTGCCACTGATGGATTTCCACATGGTCTGTCCAGACTTTCTGCTCCTGACCACTCTCTCTCTTGCTTTTCATTTCCAAAGAGGTCCTCTTGATTTCTATTTCTTTGTATCTGTCAACTTTCTGATATGTTCACAGCTAATAGATTTCATGTTTGAAAGAAAAAGGAATTTATGATGAAATTTCTAAAAGTAAAATCATGTAATGATTTAGAAGGAACTATTTAACAATAATATTTCCTTTTAAAGGCTGTTAGCATTTTGGTAAATTGTATCCAGTTTTCTTCAAAACCCTTAACTATAATTTCCTTGTTAAAGTGTTCAATAAGTTGGTTGGACTTCAGGCTAGGAGAGTGTTGGATAATAGCTTCTTACCACCATACACCCATGCTCCTCAAGCCAATATTATTCTTAACAAACAAATACAACTAAATGTGTTATATTCAAAGTCAGTGGGCTTAATTATTTTAAAAGGAAAAGTGTGTTCATCTTTTTTCTTTTTTGGAGAGTGGACAACACAGATAGCAAATAGCATATAAATGAATTTCTTCACAATTACCCCATTAGGTACTGTTTTGAGTCTCTGTATGGCTTCCTTGATTCATTATGAATATGTCTTTTTGCTCTTGCACTGCTTTTTCATGTGCTCTTTTGTTGTAATTCAGCAAGACTAGGGAGTGTCTCAAGAATCTAACATTTCTCCTCAAGATTGTCAGGTTGAGAAGGCTTATAAAGGATCTAGCTGAAGTGAACTGCTTTCATTATGGTTATTAGTGAAAGAATCAACCAACAGCCTCAAGCAGAGTAGTTAGACCATGACTTAAGTCTTTCTTAATTTCTAAACTGTAAACTATCTTCAAAGAGGTTTTTGAAGTTAAGAACTGCTTCAGGTTGGGTAACATTATATCTGCCATTCAACTTAAATGTGGAGCATGTGAAATTTTACTGCCTTAAACTAAATTTAGCCATTGTTATTCTAATGAAGCAGTGAAGTTTCCAGAAGATTGTGACTTTGTTTCCATGGTATAGATATAAATAGAAATCAGTATTTATCAGCTATTCTGTCTCTGGTAGATATGATGCTGCCTCTGGTCTCTATATATAGTTTATTTTAAGATAGTGCTGTCTCTGAATATTTGCTGTGAAAATTGATAGCAATATAATAGGGGAATGACTATTTATAAAGGTATCCTGTGTGTGTGTGTGTGTGTGTGTGTGAGTGATTTTCTTTTATCTATAAAGATGTCCTTTTAAAGAGGTTAATACTTTTGGTGTATGAATATTTCTCCCTATTCCTTATCTGATTAGGTGTTTCAACTTTTCTTATCTTGCATATCCTAGGAGAGAGACCTGAAAAAAAAAGGGGGGGGATCCAAGTCAGTAAGCTTATTTAAAGCAATATTATATGTTTTACCAACCTATCTTAAGAACTTGGCGTGTTTATTTATTTATCCCAGATATGAGGGGAATTGAAAAAAGGGAAAGATGACACTCTCTTAATGAAGTAATAAAGTTGTAGGCTATCTCATTGAATACTGTAAATGGGTTGCATAAGAATTGAATTCTCGAACCCTGAGTCTTATGTTTATTTTTAAAGTAAAAAGTTGCTTACCTCACCATCATGAAATCTGGTTACTTCCATAAAGAAAAAGATCCTGAAATGGTATATCAGACAATGTATGAGTTAATGGTGAATTTGAGTCATTTCCTACATTACCAGTTTTACATTTGACAGACAAACTTGTAGGAGTTCGGGAGTATATTTGCAGCGTTTTTTTTTTTTTTTTTTTTTTTTCGGCTACTAATGCAAAATTAAGTGTAAAATGTCCTAAGAATTACATGTTTTACAAGATTTGTACTTTAATGTATGAAAAGAAAATGACTATCAAACTTGCTTATACAGAAATAACACTGTATAGGAAAATAAGTCTGTTGTGTGCAGTGACATATATTTTATGTTTATGTAATACCTGTGCTAATCTTTGGGCTCAGATGTGAATAATATGTAAGCTTAAATGTGATATTTTAAAAAAATAAATGGAACAGGTATCAAAAAACTTAAGGTTATGGAAAGGAGTTGTTTTTTAAGATTTCTACTTTCCCATTAGGGACTGTGTTTTTAGACTTTATCATGGTTTAAATAAAAAACTTTCAGAAAAATCTCACACACATGCAAACTTATTGGTCACTGCAAAGGCAGTGCTCAGAGGGAAAATTGTAGCCCTAAATACTTACACTAAATAATAAGAAAGAGCTGAAATCAGTGACCTAGCCACACAACTGGAGGATCTAGAAAAAGAACAGCAAAGAAAACCAAAGTGAGCAGAGGGAGGAAGTAACATATGCTAGAGCAGAAGTAAATAAAAGAGAGGGAAAAACAGTAGAATCAACAAAAGCAAAAATTTGTTCTTTGAAAAAATCAAAACCACTGGCAAACATTTAGCTAGACTGAAAAAGGAAAAAAGACATAGATAATTAAAATCAGAGATGAAATGGGTGACATTACTACCAATCCCACAGATATACAAAGGATAATAAAAGGATACTATGAAATACTATATGTCAACAAATTAGATAACCAAGAAGAAATGGACAATTCCCAGAAGCATGCTAACTACCTACACTGACTCAAGAAGAACTAGAAGGTCTTAACAGACCAATGGCAAGTAAAGAGATTGAATCAGTAATCAAAAACCTCCCAAAAAGTAAAACTCAAGATCAGACATCTTCACTGGTGAATTTTCCCAAACTATCAATGAAGAATTAAGACCAATACTTCATAAACTCTTCCAAAAAATTGAGGAGGGAATGACACTTCCTAATGCTTTCTATGAGATCAGCATGACCCTAATACCAAGCCAGGTAAAGATGCCACAAGAAAAGAAAATTTCAGACCAATATCCCTCATGAATATAGATGTGAAAAATCTTCAACAAAATACTAACAAGCAAAATCAAAAAGCACATTAAAAGAACACTATATGAAAACCAAGTGAGATATATCCCAGGTATATAAGTGTGGTTCAACATAAGAAAATCAATTAATTTAATACACTACATTAACAAAACAAAGGGAAAAACGCAAATAGTCATTTCAATTGGTGCAGAAAAGGCATTTGACAAAATTCAGCATTTCTTCCTGATAAAAATATTAGGAATAAAAACTTACTTTGTCTTTAACATGACAAGGACCCAAGTTAACATTATACTCAATGGTTCAGACTAAAAACTTCCCCCCTATGATCAGCAACTGGCCAAGGATGTCCACTGTCACCATTGTTATTGAATGTTGCACTGAAAGCTCTAGTCAGAGCAATTATGCAAGAAAAGGAAATAGAAGCATCCAAATTTGAAAGGAAGAAGTAAAACTCTCCCTATTTGCAAAGGACATGATCCTACACATAGAGTATTCGGAAATATCTTGAAATATACCTAACAAGGCTACTAGAGCTAATAAACAATTTCAGAAAATTGTAGGCGTTAAAATCAAAGCAAAAATCAATGTTGTTTCTATACACGAGAAATGGGCAATTCAAAGGAGAATTCAAGGGAAAAATTCCATTTACAATGGTAGGTAAAACAATCAAATATCTAGGAATAGATTTAATCAAGATGTAAGGTACTTGTACCTGAAAATCTATAAAATACTGCTGAAAGAAGTTACAATGACTTAAATAAATGGAAGGACATTCTGTGCTCATGTACTGGAAGACTAAATACTGTTAAGATGTCAATTCTTCCCAAAGCTGTATACAGATTCAATGTAATTTCAGTGAAAATTCCAACAGGCTTCTTTGCAGAAATGGAAAAAAAACAGTCTTCAAATTCATATGGAAGAGTAAGCAGCCCTGAATAGCCAAATCATCTTGAAAGGAAGAACAAAGCTGGAGGACTCATATTTCCTGATTTTAAAACTTATTACAAATCTACCATATTCAAAGCAGTCTGGAACAAGGACAGATATATAAGAAAATGGAATCAATTTGAGAGTTCAAAAATAAACACTCCTTTAACAAAGGTGTCAAGTTCACTCAGTGGGTAAAGAATGTCTCTTCAACAAATAGTTCTGGGAGAACTGTATCATTATATGCAACAGAATGAAAGTGGACAACCACACCTCACACAAAACTTAACATAAAATGCAATAAAGGCCTAAATATAAGAACAAAAACTACAAAGCTCCAACAAGAAAACACAGGGCAGGATCTTTGGACCTTTTGTTAGGCAGTGATTTCTTATATTTACGTCAAAAACATGAGTAACAAAAGAAAAAACAGATAAAAGGAACTTCATCAAAATTAAAAACTTAAAGTAGGGACAAGAAAAGATATATGTTCACCAATGTTCATAGCAGCAATTTCACTATTGCCAAAAGCTGGAAGCAATCCACATGTCCATCAACAGATGAATGGATAAACAAATTGTCATATAAACATACAATGGAATATTACTCAGCTTTAAGAAAGAATGAAGTATTGACATATGGAACAACATAAATGAATCTTGAAGACCTTATGTTGAGTGAAGTAAGCCAGTCACTGAAGGACAAATATTACATGACCTCACTTATATGACTTATACAAATTGAGTAGACACTCACAGAGCTAGAGTCTGGAGGATAAGTTATCAGGAGACAGAGAGTAAAGGGTAGTGAGACGATGTTCAATATGGGCAAAATCTATGATTAGGTGGAAGGGGGGGTGGGCAGTAGATGGGGGTGAGAGTGATGCAGTGACATGATTGGGTTTGATTGTGCAGGAATGTGTAGGGGAGTAGGTGGAGTGTTGAGTGGGACTATTCATGGAAGTGGGGGAAGAGTTGGAGTAAGGAATAGGTGAAATCTGGGGATTTGCAGGCCTGTGGTTAAAACTATAATGTTGACAATATTCTTTCAGCAAATATGGCAGGGGAGGGTTACTGGTGTAAGGCATCGGGGTTGGGGGGGATATGTGGGATAGGGTGCACCTAGGGCATGCCTCTATGGAATATGAATGTGTTCATCTTGTCACAGTGTGTTATCTCATTGCGTGGATACCTACACAATATACAGGAAAATATTAAACTTCCATCCTGGGGAGTCCTGCTATTTTCTCAATTAGACAGGCAAGAATCTCTTGAGAACATAGGCAGTGCTTAATAAAGAAAACAGACCAATATGTGAAGCCCTCACTATAACTGTATATAACTATGAACCTTATTCTTAAAAAATTGGAACTTAGTGGTTACCATAGGTTCTGTGGGAATGGGGAGGGAAGAATAGAATAGATGGAACATAGGGCATTTTTAGGGCATTGGAATTGCTGTGCATGATCTTGCAATGATGGATATAGGGCACTTGAAATTTTGTCAAAACTTATAAAAGTGTATGGTAAAAATTGTAAACCATAATGTAAACCATTGACCATGGATGGTAGCAGTGCTTCAATATTTGTACATCAGTTGAGACAATGTAACATTCACATGCAAAATGTAATTAATAGGGGACTGTTGGAGAAGGGGAGGGGTGGGTATATCGGAATGCCCTATATTTTCTATGTGACTTTTCTGTAACCTAAAGCTTCTTTGAAGATAAAGTGAAAAAATAAAACACTGGGGGAATATATAAAAGAATTTGTCACTGTACTTAAAAGATAACAGATCTTATGGTGATAAAAGACACACTGAAAATTTTATTTTACTATTATTTTTAATTTGGAAATTTTATTTTTTATTTATTATTTTATTTTATTATTATTTTTATCTGTTTATTTTTGGCTTTACTTTTGGGGAAGTTTTGGATTGCAGAAAGGACACCACTGTGGGAGGGGAGAATCAATCCCTGGTAGAGGGTGTCAATGATGGGGGGATGTATGGGGAGGAGCATGCCTCTAAGGCATATGAATATGTTCAAGTGGTCATTGGCATTGTTTCAGTGGGTGGAGACCCACACAATAACTGAAAGAATATTGAATTCCCATCCTTGGAAGTCCTGCTACATTCTCTAATAGAATGGCAAGAATTCCCCAAGTACATGGACAGTGCCTAGTAAAGGAGGACAGACCACTATACGAGGCCCTTGATATTGATGATTGTACCTATGAACCTTTTCTTGTGAAATTGAAATTAAGCCTAGTATTATATATTACCTAAATGTTACCTCCTGAAAGCCTCCTTGTTGCTCAAATGTAGCCTTCCTTTAAGTCAAACTCAGCCTATAAACTTACTACCCTCCCTCGGACATGGGACAAGAATCCTGAGGAAAAGCCTCCTTGGCACTGAGGGATTATTACCAAGTGCCCAGTAACAAGGCATCTGGAAAAATACCTTGACCTAAATGGGGATATATTAAATACAAATGAGTTTTTATAGCTAAGAGATTTCAAAGTGAGTCAGGAGGTCATTCCAGAGGCTATGCTTATGCACATCTCAGCAGGATTTCATTGACTGCCACAGTAAACAGTGCCTCAAAATGTGGGGTTCCTGAGTGTTCTAGAGATATCCAGACATTATAGGCAGGGCAGACCATCTCAGAAATTTGACACCCTGTTAGTGGGCCTTACTTTGGAATATATGCTCTACAATGGAACAGAGTTGGACTCATTTATAATTTCCTTACACATGGCTCTTCTGCCCCTTTATTTGAACCTATAATTAGCACTATACTTGTTAAATACATGTCACAGAGACTTCAATCTTTAGTCTGCCAGTTGAGCCTTGGATCTCAGCAGAGTTGCAACACCTACACTCCAGTTCATTGGACTCACCCAAGACAACTAACACAAAGTTGATAATGGACAATGCCCATCCTCCAAGACAGAGAGTATCTATAACTGCAAGCAAGACATTTCCATCTATCTGCTAAGATAGGATCTAAGTCTCCTCTCAATCAGAAATGGAGTGGTCATCACCATCTCCAATTCCTCAAGAGTAAGGAATGAAGAAACATAAGGGAAGATTGCAACTATGGACTAAACCAGACATTATTATACTAGCAGTGGAAGAATTTGTATCATTGATATACAGTGGCCACCAGAGGTTCTGAGGGGAGGAATAGGGAAAAATAGGTATAACATATAACATGAGGACACTTTTGGGATATTAGAATTGTCCTGCATGACATTGCAATGACAGATACTGACCATCAGACAATTTTGTCAAAACTTAAAAAATTTTGTGGGGCAAAGTGTAAACTAAAATATAAACTATAGTCTATGGTTAGTAGTAATGTTTCAATATGTGTTCATCAATTGTAACAAATGTGCCACACTAATGAAAGATGTTGTTAATGTGGGAAAGTTTGGGATGGGGTGGGGGTGGGGCATATGGGTATTCCCCATAACATTTACGTAATCTACAATTTCTTTAAAAATAAAAATAAAAAAATCTTTACTGCAAAAAAAATTAATTAAAAGAATGGAACAATTGAAAAAAACTTGTGTGTTTCAATGGACTTTATCAAGGAAAATTAAAAGGCAAACAAAAAATGCAGAAATATTTGAAATTCTATATCTTATAAGGTTTTAATATCAAGATATTGTAAAGCACTTCTACAACTCAACAACAAAAAGATGCACCACCCAATTTAATCATGAAAAAATAAGACCTTGAGTAGAAGTCTTTCTCAAAAGATTTACAAATAGCCAATAAGCAAATGAAAAGATGCTCAAAGTCATTAGCCATCAGAATTGCAAATCAAAAACACAACGTGATACCATCTCACTCCCACAATAATGGCTACTATTTAAAAATAAGAAAATAGCAAGTGTTAGAGAGGATGTGGAGGAATAGGAACACTTGTTCGTTGTTGGTGGGAATGTAAAATGTGAATAGAAACTTACTTAGAAATAGGGTCTTTGCAAATATAGTCAAGTTAAGATGAGGTTATACTCGATTAGCATGGGCATCAAATCAAATGACTACTGACCTTTTTAAGGAGAGGGACATGTGATGAAACACTGGGAAGAAGGAAATGTGAAGATGGAGGCAGAGATTGGAGTGATGCAGCCAAGGAGTACAAAGAAATGCTGGGAACCACCAGAAGTTAGAAAGACACAAAAAATAATTCTTCCCCAGATACTTCAGAAAAAGCATGACCCTGCTGACACTTTGAATTCAGGCTTCTAACCTCTGGAACTGTGGATTATTTTCTGTTGTTTTAAGCTACCCAGTTTGTGGTACATTGTCCCGGCA
>JAKSZT010021474.1:2160834-2181933 GCA_026826555.1 Tolypeutes matacus | reverse complement strand
CAGCAAAGGTGGGAGATTATAGTTAAAACTAATGAGTTTTGTACTTTGTTTCTGATTTTCTACTTGTGTCTGTCTGTTTACGGATATTTTCCAACCTCCAGATGGTAGCGCCAAATGAACAAATAAAAATTCTTAGGGAAGTTCTATTCAAATTGCTTAAAAATAAATAAACATATGTGTATGGGTGTGTGTGTTTTATTGCAGGAACTCATCCTGCAAAGTCTTGGGGGGGGTCTGTCCAACAGAGCCCTTGATAGCACAGTGAAATTACTCTTAAGATGGAGGCTGAGAGAGGTCAGGGGGAGAGCAGCTGAAGAAGCCCTTCTCTCGAGCTGATCCCCAGCATGCTTTTTATGCAGGATTTTTTTACAGTAAATGTCAGGGTACAGGTGCAGTGGAGCTGGCAGGATGGGGGTTGTAAATCCCATCATAAGAATTCCAGGCTGATAATGGGGAAGCAAGATTACAGAAACATTTAGTGATATACTTAGAAGATAAGGTGGGAGATAAAGGAGATAGGATAAGCAGGAGTGGTGATTTCTCTGTGTGGGCAGAGAAAATAGGCCTCCAAACTATTTCTTAGATGTAAAGATTAGAGGGTTCCCACATCTCCCCATTTTCTGTTTAAATATGAAGAAAAAGAAGTGGGAAAAAGTGTCCTGACACAGCCCTTTATAAAAACTGTCCCCTTCCCGATAGTTCAAGGTAATGAAATGGGAAACAAATTGATAATAATAGTAAGGCCAGGTTGCTGTCTGCTATCTGGGTTCCAAACTGAGCTGTGCATGGGAAACAAAATAGCCATGGTGGCAGGAGACCTCCCTTGGGAGGGGTAAGGGTCAGTGTCCTGCCTCTGTAGGCCCTCAAATTATCTCCTGAGGGCCCCTCTGTGACTGTGCCTATCTTTGGCTGTTCCTTCCCTGAGGAATCTTACTCATCCCTGGCTACCAGCCATCCTCCAGGGCCAAGCAGGGTGAAGTGTTCTTTGTCAGTTTATGGCTACATGTCCTCCATGCCCAGCATCAGCCTTGGGACTTCCTCACCCATAGGTAGGGACCCAGCTCTGGTCACTGGTTTCAGGGAACCCAGGTTTCTAATGCAGAGAAGGCCCAGCATTGGACACGAGACAGACAGTTCAACACCAGCTCTTGGAAGGCCTACTCAACCAAGGGATGCCAGGCTTGTGGCACAAGGCAACCCTTTGAGTGGGACATACAGGACACCTCCAGGTTACAATATGAACAAGAGAAAAGGGAGAAACAAGAAAAAACTGTGTACAGGAAGAAAAAGTGGTCACAGAATCAGGCAAATAGGCAGGTAGGTGAGAAGGAGGGAAAGGAGACCTTGGGGTGAAAAATTAATTCAAAGGTGTTTTAACCAAAGGGCCCCCCAAGTCTCCCCCCTTTTGTTTCTTTGTTCTTGATTTCCAGATGTGGGAGGCAAGAGAGATGAAGCAGTGGCCAGGGTGATGATTTTCTGTTCAGCATGATGAGCTTGATAAAGGGCCTGGCAGATTAACCTAAGAATTGGTAATAAAAAAAAGAAGCATGATTATTCCAATGAGAGATATTATCTGGATTCATAGGTTTAGGCCATGAAACCAATTTGAGGGATTTAACCACTGTAAATTAACATTAAGTGTCTGAAACACCTTTTGCTGAGCAAGAGGTTGTATATGAGATAGTTGATGTTCCAGGCGTGGCTGGAGATCCAGTACTTCTCCCAGTAAATGGGAGGAGAAGGCTTCTTGAAGGTGAGTTTTAAATTGTTCCCAAGAAATTTGGGAGCTATTCCAAGGCAAAGTGGTGACACAGATTTTAATATGTTCCCAGTCACACTGCAAATCTTTAGTAAGCAGAGCTTGTTGTTTTTTGCCTATCCAAAGAATAGATGCTTCTAAAGCATCAAGTTCAGTAAGAATATTATTATTGATATGAGTTTGTGTTAAAAGTTTGTCAGTAACATTGATCATAATATGATTAACAGCATAAGCAGTTTGAACAGATTCTGTTAAGGCAACTGCTGCAGTGGTGGCAGTGGCAGCTATGATAATGGCTGAAATAATGAAAGTAAATAAGCATATGTTACTACAGCCAAATATGCAAGAAACATTTTCAGGGGAGAGTGACACCCCAGTGTGAGAGAGCACCTTGGTAGCTTTTTGTTATAATTGTTTAAGATTGTCCCAAGTTACTCCCTGAGTTTGGATAATGTTCTGAAATGGTTGTTTCCAGGAGTTCCTTTGTTCCTCCATCGTCATCTCTCCATCTGTGGTATTAGGTTGAATGGGTGATCCTTCCAGCTCATGGTACAGCTTCATGTTCTTTGCTGGCAGCCACCGGGGTCCTGTTGGAGTAAGCACACAAGCATGCCCACTCCCCCATGTTAGGATATTACTGGGTCCTTTTTAAGATCCATCTCTTTACATTTCTTTGTACAGAATTTTAGCTTGTATTTTATGACACTCCTGATGAGGGGAGAAATGTTTTTCAGCTGTTGAGAGTCTGTTTTCACTACAACTTTAAAAATTTAAAGTATATAGTATTATGTCTAATGAGCATTTTTTTGTGTGTGTGTGGCAGTAACTTTTATTGATATCTAGTTAGTGAACTTCTGTTAATAATTGAAAGAATATAAAAATAAGTAAAGGATTGTTTATAAACAGGGGTTTAACTTTTATATTTCAATCTTTTGCAATATGTATACATACAGTCACACTCTTACCAAGCTGGGGGACACGTTGGCTAGAGTCCTGGATAGATACAAGATAAATGCTAATATGTATATTTAGTTTAATAAGTTTATACTGATAATTACAGTGAGAAACAAGAATAACAATCAATTAGAAGATTAAATTAATATTGAACAGAGTTATAGAATGATAGATAAATTGAACAGTTTTACATATAAACTTACTAACATTTAGTTTTTGGCTGGGAAGGTTTGAATAATAGATGATACTAGAGTTTTGATTGAAAACACTTGTGTAGAGCACTTCTACTTAGGGCAGGACTTTAATTGGTCTGACTAGAGATTGTCTTTTTTACTGTGATCAGGATTAATGAACTTGGTATTCTAGATGGCAACTTGTGAGCACTGTGTTAATTCCCAAGGAAATGGCCAGCCTCTTCAGGAAGGAACACAACACTCTTTAAGATGTACATTCCAAGGTTTATGCATCAGTCCTCAACAAAGTGGTCAGCCTTCTCAGGAACATAACACTCCTTAGAATGCACTTCATTTGTTTTTATTTGTTACAAAATATCCCTGATATGCTTACTGTTTTAGTTCTGATTATTTCTCCTAAAATATGAAAAGTGTTGACTATCAAGGCATTGGTTTACTGATTAACAAAGTTTGTTACATGATGTTTCATTTTTAGGCTTGAGTAAAACCCACTAAATTTTTTTTAAGACATTCAGTTTTAGGATTGTTTAAACTCAAAAGAGAGATTTATATATACATTTAATAATATAAATTTATGTGTAACTTAGAAGGTATAAATTACTTAAGTACATAATGTATTATATTATTAAAGTTTTGATTAGTATTTAAGCATAATTCATAATTATAGTAACAAATAATAAAAAGACTTTTAACTAGTAGACATCCAATGAATAAACCTTTATTTCTTATAGGTTAATATTCCTAACCAGTGAGATTATATAGGCTAGTAGCATGATTAAAATGACTTTACTTTCTCTGTTTTGTATAGCCTGAGGTATAGGCAGCAAGAAATTTTTATTTTTTTATTTGGGCTGTAGGACAGCACATTACCTTGTAATCTTAATACCCACAACACATTGGTCCTGCTGTTAGCATTTTAGTTGGAATTGGGGCTGTGACTCACAGTGTAGAATTTAAACTTGGTTTATAGTTGGCTTTTTATTTTTTTTTTCACCAGAAGGGGAATGTGGGCTGGCTTGACTTGCCTAAGGAGATACTAAAGAAAGCCTTAGCAAGCTCCAAAACAAAGCGATTATGACATAACTGGATATTAATTTTTTGCAACAAACTAGCAATGTTTGGGATGGCTTCATACTGCAGTAGTGTTATTTTAATTTACCATAATTTACTGTTATGCACTACCCATTGCAGCCCCTAATGGCTGCTCTCTTTTTGCAGCTATAGAGCTGCTTCTTTAGCAGATGTGAGGTAAATTCGATGACCATGAGTTAAAGCATCCGTCTTTTGATTTTTAGGCAGAGAGGTAGTTTCTGTGTTACATAAACATTGTTAAAATTTTAAGAATTTTATACGCTTTTTAAGTATTTACATGAAGCTTTTATTTGTACAACTTTAATTAACAGAGGGTTAAAGAATTTCCTTTTAATTTTATAACATTTTAAACACTTTCCATTTAAACTATTATATATTAAATAAACTTAACTATTTTATTGCTTTACTTTTTTCAAGGTGAGAGAACAAATCTTTTGCAGGAGTTTGAAATAAAAGGCTACTTATCAGTATTTGACTTTGAGAAAGCAAGTTTGAACATTAGGTTCTTTAAAAAGTGATAAGACTTGTTTTTCTAGGGAAATGATAAGGTAATGTATAAGAAGGTATCTTGATAAAACAGACCTTTTTTTGTATACCGATTATTCAGGAAAAAAATTCTTCATAAACCTTTACTAAAACAGACCAATGATTTAAGAAACATTGAGAAAGGACAAAATTTTAACTTTGTAAGAGTGGTGTTTACACAACATAATATGTACTAAATGCCACTAAACTGTACATTTTAAGATGTTTAATTTTATGTTATATTGATTTTTCCTTGAAAATAACCCTCATGAAAGCAACTAAATTATAAACAAAAATACTAGGAATAAATCTAGAAAACGATGTGTGCAACCTTTATAGAGAAAATTATAAAACATAATTGAAGTAAGAAAAGAAGACTGAAAAATTAGAAAAAGATGCTGGGTCTACCTCATAGACATCATATCCCCCCAAATTTATTATAAATTTTATGTAATTCCAATGAAAATCTCAACAAGGTTTTTATGAGAGGAAGATTTTTTAATGGGAAGACAAGTAACAGTATAAATTTTTTGGCAGTGTAAGAGGGTTATTCCCCATAAGGACCCAGTCTTCCCCTCATTCAAGAGGCTCTGGGTCTGTATAACCAGTCTCAAGTTTTGGAATTAAGGGGCCTTGACTCTTTGTTTCTGTAATCCAAGTTAGACTTTTGTGCACTTGACCTAGAAATCTTCTGCTTATCCAGATCAAGTAGGAATTTAGTAGACTGATCATCTGTTTTATTTCTAGGTACCCCATCATCTATTAGCCAATGCCATAGGTCTATGTGACTCAGATTATTTTGATTGCTGTTTTGAGTCTGCTCTTCATTGTGGTAGCCATGGCCACCTTATCTTTGGCAATTGAGTGCTGCCACTTGGCTTTTGCAACTTGGGATCTGATCATCCCCGTAGTGTTTAAGGACACAAGTTCAGTAACAGTGGTTCCCAAGGAACTCTGACCAGCAGAGAAGAGCAACAACTGAGATATTTAGGTTAAGATGGAGTTAGTCTCACAATTTTTTTTCCACACAGCCCTGGTGTCTTCTGGTGGGTGCTGAGCAGGTCTTATATATTAAATCCAACCAAACATTCTAAACTCTTTAAACCTTTGAATCCCCTCATCTACAGTATACCAGGACAATTCTGGCATTTGACATCAGGTTATATCAGCCATCCTTTGATCCATGTTTCACCCCTCCACCCAAACAAACTGATGTAAAGATAGTGATTGTCAAGTGTTCAGGGGACAGATGATGGGATGAATAGGTAGAATACAGGGCATTTTCAAGGCAGTAAAATTTTTCTCTGTGATACTGTAACGATGATACTTGACATTATACATTTGTCAAATCCTATAAAACTGTGCAGCACAAAGTGTAAACCATAATGTAAACTGTAGACTTTGGTTAGTAGTACTGCTCCAATATTGGTTCATCAATTGTAACAAATGTACTACACTAATGTAAGATGTTCATAATAGTGTGTGTTGTGTGTGTGGGTTTATATAGGAATTCCCTATACTTTTGGGGTAACTTTTCTGTATATATTAAACTTCTCTAAAAATAAAGTTCATTATTCCTAAAATAAAAAAAGCCCATGACACTGCACTACACAAACAGTGAACTCTAAGTTAAGCCATGAAGTATAGCTAATAGTACAATTATAAAATATTCTTTCATCAATTGTAAAAAATATACCACATCAATGCAAGGTGTTAATGAAAGGGAGGTTATACAGGAATCTTGTATTTTATGCACGATTGTTCTATTACATCAAAACTTCTTTAATAATAAAAAAAAAAAAACAAGGAATCACTTTAGGACCAAAACTTAATTATCCCCAAGATATAGTCATATTAGACAAGGAAAAGCAGGGTGATATGTAATTTATTCATACATAAAATACTTCTAGAAATCTGAGGAGAGGGAAAATGGGTACCTGGTAGAAAGATGAGGGAAGTGTTCCACTGTAAACTTCTTTATATCTTTTGATTCGAATCATGTGAATATATTTCCTGATTGAAAATATAACAATTTTCTTTTTCATTTTAAAATTTTAAAGTAGAAAGGAAAAACAAAATAAAAATTTCACTCTTAGAAAAGATTGATAAATTCAAGAAACCTTTAGCTAGACTGTCAAAGAAAAAGAGAATATGCAAATAACTAAAATCAGAAATGAAAGAGGGGCATTAGTAGTGACTCCACAAAAATACAAAGTATTATGAAAGGAAAATATGAAAAATTGTATGCCAATAAATTTGATACATTAGGTGAAGTGGACAAATTTACAGAAACACATAAAGTATTGACTCAAGAAGAAATAGAAGATCTCAATAGAACAATAAAAGTAAAGAAATTGAATCAATAATCAAAAAATTCCCAACAAAGAAAAATTTAGAAACAGATAGCTTCACTGGTGAATTTCACAAAACATTTCCAGAAGAGTTAATACCAATATTCTCAATCTTTTCTAAAATATTGAAGAGAAGGGTACACATCCTAAGTCATTCTCTAAGACTGGCATTACCCTAATATCAAAGTCAGATAAAGATAATGACAAGAAAATGTGCACCAATATCCCTCATGAATATAGATGCAAATATCCTTAAAAAAAAATACTGGCAAACTAAATCCAACAGCACATTAAAAGAATTCTACTCCATGATCAAGTAGGATTTATTATTGGTATGCAAGTTGGTTTGACATAAGACAATCAATTAATATAATATACTGCATTAATAAAACAAATGACAAAAACCATATTGTCATTTAAATTGACACGGAAAAGGCATTTGACAAAATTCTGCACCTTTTCATGATAAATTGCTTAGAAAACTAGTAATAGAAGGAAACTTCCTCAACATAATAAAAGGCATCTATGGGATTTCTGGGAGGGGCCAAGATGGTGTTAGTGTAGGAGGGCACACACTGCAAGTTCCCAGAGCAAGGTGGATTGTGGACGGGGTCCTGCCCGGGGGTCTGTGCTGTGCACGAGTGGAGTGAGAAGCTTGGGACATCTATCTGCGCGCTTCGGCGGCGTGGACGGAACGGTGGAGATTCGTGATTTTTGAGGCTGCCGGTGGAGGTTGGCATGGGCGGCTGAGCCCCGGGGTAAGGGGAAAAAAAAATTAAACTAAATAAAACGGCCATTTGGAGCCGCAGGCGGGGTGAAAAAGTTTTATTTTCTGGGGATCTGGCTGCCTGAAGCCCCTTGGAACTAGTGTGAACAGAACAAACAAGCTAATCAGCACCCGGTGAACTGGAGGCGGGATTTTGGTCGGGGAACAGAGCTGATTTTCCTAGCCACCCAGGGATAAGACCTGGGCCGCTGTGGAGCCAGGAAGAAGGGACACTTCCCAAAAAAGGGAGGGTTCTGTTGGAAGACAGGGAAGGGTATTTTATATTTTTAGACACCAATCTGGCTGCCTGCACCACCCCATAGCTTTGGGGAGCAGATAAGCCGACCTAAAGTAGCATTAGGCTGAGAGCAGATGCGAATCTGCACTCAAACTGATTTACTGAGCAGCCCGGCGACGCTTGAGCTTGGCGCCAGAAGGGGCAGAATCCGCCGTCTTTAGCACTCCTCACTGACTAACAACAGAGCTACAGCTAACCTGGAGAGTCCGGAAATTGGGACGTGCTTGATTAATTTCCACGGGCCCAGCTAGGGTCTCTTCCGTAAGGGGGTTGGTCTAGAGGAGGAATTATTTTGGGTCCATTTTCAAGGGAATTCCTTTCTTTTCAGGAGGAAGATATAAGGCCACCAAAAGGAAGTGGGTTAAAATTGACATCTGTGGGCAAATACTGGTTACTTGAGGAAGAAGAGTAAAGTAGCTAAAGGAGTATAATAGACAAGTTTACAGACAGACAGAAGGAATTCATGAAGAATTTCTTCTGCTGTAGTCAAGGCTTTGAAGGTTAAACTGCAGGCCTGCCCTTCAGAGAGTTTGGAATTTGAATTTACACTTTTTGAGTTCTCCAAGACCCATCCTCACAATACTTAGCATAAAAATAGATCAGGATGTCTTTATTCCTGGAACACCTTGCTGAAGTAAGGTGCACATCTAGAGATGCCATGAAGAGTATTTAATTAAAGTAGAGTGAAATAATTTGTTTAATAGTAATTATTTGATCCTTTAACTGTGTTAAAATATATTTTATAACCTGCTTCTTAGATCATATAATAAGAGAAAAATTATTATTAAAAACAGTTTGATATATTCCAAATAATTTGTTGATGCTAGGGAATTTTCCTTGTGATATTTTCCTTTTTATGACTGTTTCTAAGTTAATGGTGCTCTTTCTGCTCCAAAACTTGATTAGGGAATAGCAACTAACTTATACCCACTTTACCCTTAAATACTGTCACTAGGTGACTTTTAAGAGAATCTCTCTTGACATGAAGGATACTGTTCATGGAATCAAAAATTTTACCACTTTCTGCTGAATTGTAATGTTATTTTTTCCTAGTTCTTATAAAAGAGTGAGAAAATTTTATATATTGAATATTTATCATTGAAGAAGTAAATTATAAATACTTCATCATTAATATTTCATTGTGCAGTGAATTATTACAATTAAAACATTTAATTAAGTGAATGCTTCATGTAATTACTTGACTTAATTTCTTATTTCTTTTTGTTCATCTTTAACCCTTAAGCCTTTGAAAACTTCACTTGGACAAGATTAACATTTAAATAAATCAAAACAACCCAAAGAAACACATGAGTGTATAAAAAAGCAAAGTAAGTTTAGGAGAATATTTTTGCCACCTGTTTATCTGCCTGACAGGGAATTTATATCTAGCTTCATATCAGGTCAAAGCAATTAAAAAGGTAGACATTCTAATAGAAAAGAGGCCAAAAATTTCATGAAAAAGAGTGAACTTCATTAGTCATCAGGGAAATAGAAATTAATACTATAATGTGATCCAACTACATATTCACTGAAATGAAATTGCTAAAATGAAAAAGACCAAATATGCCAAATGATAGTGAGAACATGGAACAGTGGAGCCCACATATGCGGCTGTTGGGAAAGCCAATTCCAGCAAACAGTGTGGGAAACTTTTTCTCAATTTTCTAGCAAAGCTGAACACATTCATCCCTATCATTCAATAATTTTCCTTTTATATATGTATATGAATAAATATATGAACTTATTCACTTTATATATATATATTCAACAAAATTCGACACAAGAATCCTTTAGAACATGTACAAGAGGGTTCACAGCACAGGTACAAGTGAATTAATTTTGTGAAAATTTATTGTGTTTTACTCTTGTGATTTATACCTTTCCTGAGTTGACATTATTCTTGAATTAAAAAAAGAAAAATAGGAACATTATTCTTGAATTAAAAAAAGAAAAATACTAATAGTTTCTCAAGAATTTCAGAAAGGAAATTTAATCCAAAGGAAGGAATGGGATGTGAAATATAATGATGAGTAACAAAAATTATATATATGTAAATTAATGAAGCAAAGACTGTTTAAGCACAACAATATTTTCCAGCTTAGAATATAGAAACCCTAGGTGGAACAAAATTATTGGATAACAGCTTTCATTTGGAATTTGTAGCTGTTAGGTCAATTGTAGAGTCCACAAGTAGAGAATTCCTTTTTTATTTAATTAACAATTTTAGTTCAAATTTACAAAGTAAAAGAACAGAAAAAAGCAGCTCAAAAAGTTACGGAAGCATTACTCCTAAAAAATTCTTTTTCACATACTTTTATCTTGTCTAATTCCAATGGTGAGAAAATAAAGAAGTGATTACATTTTGTTCTCCATATTTCCCACCTGTCCTGTAATATAGATCCTTGTTATCTCCTTTGTCTTTTAAAACAATATATTTTTTATTTTTTCTAAAAGATACTTTGATTACATAAAATGTTACCAAAAAAATGTAAGAGATTCCATTTGCTCCACTCCCCACACCTCCCATTTTCCCCCACATTAACAGCAATTTTCATTAGTTGGTACATTCATTGCAACTGACGAACACATTCTGGAGCATGGATTCTAGGTTACATTGTAGTTTACACTCTCTCCCACTCAATTCTGTAGGTTATGGAAGGATATATAATGACCTGTATCTTTTGTTGCAATGTCATTTGGGACAATTTCAAGTCTCAAAAATGCCCCCACATTACACCTCTTTTTCCCTCTCCCTGACTTCAGCACCTCCAGTGGCCACTATCTCCACATCAATGATATAATTTCTTCCATCGCTAGAATCAAAATAAGTCTATAGTAGAATACCAGTGAGTCCACTCTAATCCATATTTTATTCCCTAATCCTGAGGATTCTGGGAAGTTGATGCCCACTCCACCTCTAATTGAGAGGGTGCTTCGATCCCATACAGCTGATGGATGGGACTCTCTTGCTTGCAGTTGTAGACTCTCTCAGTTCCTTTGTTTGGTGGTTGTCCATCCTCACATCCTTGTTGGTGGTCCTGAATGAGTCTAATAAACTGGAGAGTAAGTGTTGCAATAAAAAATACTAAAATATTTCTTTTGACATTTTGTCTTTCATCACTGTAAAATCTGTTGTCCTTTATGTACAGTGACATTTTCTTCCGTTTGTTCCCAAGTGTCTTACTTTTTTTTTTGTTTTGTCTTCAAAGAAATTTTACATCACGGTAAAGTCACATACAGAACATAGAAGACCCCTATATACCCAATATCTTCCCCCTCTTTCCCAATCCTGCATTAATAATCTTTTTTTTTTAAAGATTTTATTTATTTACTCATTTATCCCCCCCCCCCCCGATGCTTGTGCTCGTCGTGCAGGTGGGCCTGCCCTCACCAGGAGGCCCCGGGAACTGAACCCGGGGCCTCCCACAGGGTAAACGGGAGCCCTACTGATTGAGCCACAGCCGCTTCCCTAATTATCTTTTTATGTGTGGATGGTACAGTTGTTACAACTGATGTACAAAAATGGAAACATAGCTACAAACTATGGTCAATGGTTTACATTATGGTTTACATTTTACACAATACACTTTTATAAATTTTTGCTGAACTATAACATGGTCTGTGTCCATCATTGCAAAATCAGGCAGAATACTTCCATTGTCCCCTAAATACCCCCTCTTCCATGTATTCTGTTCTTCCTTTCCCCTCCTCTCAGAGCCTATGGTGACAACCAGGCTTCACTCCTATAAAGACAAGACTCATAGTTAACTTGCTACAACACTGAGGGCCTCACAAACTGGTGTGTTCTCTCCTAAAAGGCCAAATAACATTTGGGAAATTATCACTATGGAGAGTCAAATCCTTCCAGCCCAGGATTTTTCCCCAAGGCAAAGTGTTTTGAGGGAGATTATGGTTGTTTTAAATGACCCCAAACTCACAGCTTTTACATATCACAGGCCATTACACTGTTAATTATTAAGGCTTCTTACTGACTGTTACTCAATCTTCTTTTTCTTATTAGACTCTACATTAATATTTCCCTTCTCTCAGAGTTCCCTGTTGTCAGTTGACTGTCCTCTCTGGCTGTGAACATCTGCAATTATATGCAACTTTCCTCTTCCTAAGTCAGTTCTAACAGGGTGACATTTTTAATGTACTCCACCACAGTACTCTCAAAACCCAAGAAAATAACTAGCCATGCTATTGTACGGGTATGGCAGTAGTTGAAAGGGAAAGTCTAAGATCATGTATATTACTAGAAGGGAAAGTTAAAAATTGTAACATGGGACTGTATAAGATAGTAAAACACCATGTAAAACATGAACATGGGTGATATTGCATATATAAGATTTTTAAAAATATATAAATAAAAACATACTAGAAAGAGGGAAAAAGAATAGTAGCTATGTATGGTAGGAAAGGCATAGAGAGATTGAGGGGTGATGAGTTTTGTTTGTTTTTTGTTTATTATTATTACAGTCCCTTCTATTCAAACCTATATGTGATGCTGGAGTTTTTAGGTATACTTACAGAGACTGGAGCCTCCCACCTACCTATGTGCCAGGTGTGCATGAAATCTAAGTGGAGCTGCAACTCCTACCCTACAGCTCAATGGACTCATCCAAGTCACCTGGTGAGGAGACAACAATGGGCAATGGCCATCCCAGGGAATGGAGAGGGCCTGCATCTGCCGGCAGGATCATTCCACCCACCATATCCATGGGATATAAGCCCTCTCTCACTTGGAGTTGGAGTGGACATCACCATCCCAGTCGCCTCTGGATTGGGGGAAGAACTATGGACTAGAGTGGACTTGATGGTATTCTCTTGTTCACATATGGTGATTCTACCAATGCAAGAAATTATAACAATGAGGTGGAACCAGTGGCCACCTGACACTTTTGGGGTAGGGAGGGGATGAGCAGTTGAAATACAGGGGCTTCTTTGGGAGTTGGAGGTTGTCCTGAGTACTGTTGTGGCAACGGATGTAGGCCATTTTAAATCAGCACACACCACTCAGAACTGAGTGGGAGAGAGTGTGGTCTACAGTGTGAACTGTGGTCTATGGTTGGTGGCAAGGCTCCAGGATGTGTAAGTTCATTGAGGGTTGTGGGCCACACTTGTGGGAGATGTTTGTGTGGGATGTGGTGGGAGGTGTGGGAGGTGGGCAACATGGGAATCCCAGTGGGTTCCGTGTAATATTTTGGGTAATCTAAGCACCTCTTAAAATATATGTATATATATATATATAAATAACATTTTTGTAAGCAAATACACATATATGCATATATATTTATATATCATTTTGCAAATGTTTGTATGTATTGTGAGAATTTTGATTTTTACCCATAATAAAAAAAAATAAAAATAAAATAAAAAATATTAATGGAATAATGAAAGTGCTCTGGGAGTAATTGGGATGATGAATACACAAACATGTGATTACACCAAATATCATTGATTGTACTCTTTGGATTGATTTCTGCTTTTAAATATATATCAATAAAATTAAAAAAAATAAAAAATTATGAGACTCCACCACAATAAATTTTGAAATTTAAGATAAACCATGGATTATAGTTAAATTGTAACTATAAAAATGTGTGATCATCTTTTGTATAAAATATTCCACACCATTGCAAGTTGTTAATAGGGTGGAATATGGTCATCCTTTATTTTTTCATATGATTGTTTTGTAAATCCACAAGTGTCTGATAAAAAATAAGCCAAAAAAAGCTGAGTAAGATTTCATCTGAAGGATTTTAACTTACAGAAAGTGGACAGGGATGAACTAATCAGAATCATGACATCGTCAACAAACAAAAATGATTCAAAAGAATCATTCTGACTTTTCTTCATCTTATACTTTAAGTAGCCTCAGAGGTTATCTCTTTCTGATCCCTTCCTGACTCATATCCCTAGAAGCACTGTGAAGTCTTATCTGTGGTTGGAATTAAGCCCACATTATTCACATATTAACTGTAGGTATATTGGTAATTTTTTCACTGCCTTATCTGCTGGTAAGTTTAGTCTTCATGTAATCTGAGCCTTAGTATTATCTCAAAACAGGATCCCCAAGTTACTTCTTGATGCCAAATTGTATTTTACATCTCTTCTCTGGTTTCCCTAGGACTCTTCCATTTCCAGATACCTGCACCCCTAGGTAAGAAGACCCTTCCTTCCATGGGCTCAAGAGTTCCTCCTTCAGACCACACAACACTGACCTCTCCTTGAGGTATCCAAGACTTCAGCCCACATGAAATCTTATCTTCTTTTATACCTATTTCCTTCAGTCCTGTTTTAATTTTACTCAATAAACTCAATCTTCAGATATTAAGGTATAATCTACCTCTTCATGTGTAATTACATTAAAATGCCATCATAGTAGTCTGTTTGTCTTAGATCAGTCCTTCCAACCCCCCATAGATTCCAGGTCTTATCAACTGAAAAATGTATTTTTTCTTTATGCCTCTATTTTCATCAAATAAACTCATGTTTCCTACAAAAGTAATGCATTAATTTTCATTTCTTTTGCAGAATTGATATAATATGCTTTAGTCAGTGATGTTAAAACCCTTGAAGAAATGGAAATAAGTTAATCATAATAAGGTTCAATATTTAACTAAATTTGGACTGTTTACAGAAAGGCAGAGAAACATTTGAACATTTTTAGCTCTATTATTTGTCCAATACCTAACATTATCTCCTTTAGGTACACTCATAAAAGCATACATACTTTGTGATGTAGCTTACTCTTTGTAATTTTCATTTCCAGATGTACTTGATTGGCTGTAATTGGGAAAGAAGCAATGATATTTGAGTACTGTAGAGGAGTGGAAGGAACTGATAGAAGAACAAAACCTGTAAGGAATTCAAAATAGAGATGCAGATAGTGGAGAGCTTTCTAAAAAGAGGGAATCATTTAAGGTATGAGAAATCATTGAGGGGAGAATAAAATGATTTGAGGTTACTAGAGTTTAAAAATTCAATGAAATTGTACACTCTTTTAGGGAAACCATAGGATTCTAGGTTTTATAGCTGCAAGAAATTTGGAGAAATTATCTAATGTCTAATACACATGAATTAAGAGTTGCTCTCCAAACTCTCAGAAAAGATTGTTCATACCCATGTTTCTTTTCTGTAGTTAAATTTTTACTATATTTGGTGAAAATAGAAGTAAGTCCAATATCATTTTTGAGTCCGTGACTCACAAAATATTATTGCATCAAATTCTATTGATGAAAAATCATTTTATTAAATTTTGAAGAAAATTAGAAACCAGATTCCTTTTTACTAAATGATTTTATGGCAATTTTAATATTTAGAGGTTACGTAGTTGCTTTGAAGAATGTCTAGAGTATCAGGCATGTTGAATTGAGAATGAGATACTGCAAAAAATGTGAGAATTAAAGTTTCTACATAACCTCAAGAAGCAGTCCACTAGCATACAGGAAATTGGTTTTATATGCTGAGTGCTTAACTTTAGTATTAGCAGAATACAGATCACTCACTATAGATAGTTTATATAGGTAATTTCCTAATTTTCTGTTTCATTCTTACTTATTGAGAATTCAGACTTCCAGGCAAGAAAGCTTTTCAGGTTTACATTATCAGTGATTATAAATAAGAGAACATTATTTAACATTATAATTCAGGTTGTGTTGCAGCATAGTTTCTTTATCTTCAAGAATTTCTCTCTCCTTTTCAGAAATCTGCCTGCCATTTTATGAACCCCAGATTGCTAGACATAAAAATCCTGAGACAAAGTGCCCCCTGGGTGCCGAGAAGAATGTGGTAAGAATAAACAGAATATTCTCTGCACCTACAATATGAGGTGGCATCTTTGGGAAATTTCTTTTTTGAACTTCGTTCTTTTCCCCATTCTTCTTTTCTCTCCTTCTGATGCATTTTCCTTGGTTTCAGCACCATGGACATCAACTCAAGTACAATCGCCATATACAATTCCTTAATTGAATTGACTTTGATTTCCTAGGACAGAGATGTAGATTCACTTTCTCACATTGGGGAGGCCCTTGGAAAATATTCTTTTGTATAGATGGAAAGAAAATTGGCCATATGAGTTAGGGAATGTGGGGCAGTTACATCCCATTTATCTGAACAGTCAGATGATTACCTCACTGTTTATTACATAAGTGTTATGGAAAACAAAAAGATGAATCAGTAGAAGTATTGGTTTCTGTTTTTGATGAATATGAATATTTGCTTTTGCTTATAACACTAAATTATTTCCTTTAATATTGTTTCCAAATGCTCACATTTCTGTGTTTGTGGAAATGGTGATGGTATTTACATCATATATTCTCCTTCTTGCTGTTTCTTTTAGTAATAAAACCACAGTCATTTAGTCATGGAATATTTATGTGTGATTTTGACATCTAGTCAAGCTTTCTAATAACTGCTATTTAAAGCCATGTTCTTTGTCTATTTTTTCTATTGAGTATATGTTCTTGTTGATTTGTAGGAGAATTAAGTGTATAGTCATCACATTAATAATTTTCTGTTATTTACATGCTGCAAATATGATTTAATTAAATAATAGTCAATGTGTAAGTTCTTGTTCTGATTCTCAATATGTATTATCTCATTTAATTCTTATAAAAACCCAATGAATGCAGTACTAAAACCATTCCCGTTTTATCTTAAGAAAACCGAGGCTGAGAGGTGTTAAGTAAATGTCCCAGTTTCTTTTTTTTTACAGTTGAAAATTATTTCATAAATTTCTGTGATTTACATTTCAGCCTTTCATCAACTGCAAAATGAGGAAATAATTTACGGGTTTAATGTGCTGCTTTATTTCACTATTTTTATTTTTAAAAGATACTTTGATTATATAAATGTTACAGAGAATTTATAGAGGATTCCCATATGCCTCGCTCCCCATGTCTCCCACATTTTCCCACATTAGCAACATCTTTCATCCGTGTGTTACATTGATTGCAATTGATAGACACATTTTGGAGCATTGCCACTAAGCATGGATTATAGTTTACATTGTAGTTTATATTCTCTCCCATTCGACTCGGTAGGTTATGTCCAGATATGTAATGGCCTGTATCTGTCATTGTAATGACATTGAGGATAATTCCCTACTCCCCTTATAACACCTGTTTTTCCCTTTCCCTAACCCCAGAACATCCATGGGTCACTATCTCCACAACAATGGTATTTCTTCTACTGCTAGAAACAGAATAAGTCTATAGGAGAATACTAGTAAATTTATTTTAATCCATAGTTTGTTTCCTAATCCTCAGGACTCTGGGAAGGTGATGCCCACTCCATCACTCACTGAAGGGGGCTTCAATCCCATACATCTAATGGATGGGACTCTCTTGCTTGCAGTTGTAGGCACTCTTGGTTCCTTGCTAAGTTGTTTGTCCATCATCTCCTCTCCGTTAGTTGTCCTGGTTGAGTCCATTGAACTGAAAAGTAGGTGTTGCATCTCCATTGAGGTTCAGAGCTCAGCTGGCACATGGACAGCTCCAAGAGTTAAGTCTTCTTGGATGTACACCTACCAACTCTAGTTCTAAGTATAGGTTCAAATAGGATAGAAGAGTCATGCATAGGGAAACCAATGCTGAGTCTAACTCTGTCACACTGGGGAGCATAATACCAGATTAGGGCCCACTGGGAAGGGGCCAAATTCTTGAACTGTCTGCCTTGACTGTAATGCCTGAATGGCTCTTAAATTTAACAAAGTGTTCAACAGCAAACCATTTTAAGTTGTAATTACTTTTTTCCAGTCTAAAGCAGGGACAAGACTCATGCTGAGCCCACACATGGCTGCATGGTTCTTTTACAATGTAGAGGATAAGAGGGCATGTGTAATTCTAGAGAAATTACAATAAACAGGTGATCCTGGTAGAATAACTTAAATATGAGGCTCAGTCCTCATCTGCATTTATTTGTTAATTATTTTTTCTTAAACATACTCATTCACACCAGCAAATACATTACAGTGGTGAATACTTAGTTAAGACTCTTTCAAAGGACTAAGGAGAGTCACTATAATAATTCTCTGATGGAGAAATCTTGCAGTGAGAGAAAGGACTTAAAAACCTTTTTCTTAGATTACTATACTGGCCAAGGCAAAAGCAAATCACTCTTTTGTCCATGTTCTGAGGCTTTTGATGCACTTTTCAGCCAGAGAACACACAGCTCTTCCCGGAAAGACTGAAGGAAGGACAGCTGGGCTCCAGCCTTAGGGAGTTACGCCTGCTGACCAATCCCACCACTTTGCCTCTTCCCAGACTTCCAACTGGCTGGATGTACATTTAAGTTATCTGCATGACTAAATAAAAAAAAATTTAAAAATACTTCCAAGGTTCTCTAAGATTTGGTGCTTTAATATAAATGAATGCAAGTAATTAGAACTTAAAATGCAGTTTTAGTTTTACTTCTACCTTTGGTTGTTAAAAACAAAACCTACAAATACACAGCCCCAGGGTTTTCCCCAAGCAATCAACAGTGTTTTGGCAATATGAGAGTGAGCAATGTGACTGCCACGCTAATTAAAATACTTTTTAAGAAGTCTAAGTAAAGTGTTAGTTAGAAATAGGAAGGTAACTAAAAATGTGTACTCTATATAAGAGAAAATGTAAATGAGCAAACTTAATTTTGTCCATTAATGAAGTTGGCACTCCTTCCAGATTTGCAAAGACAATTATTATATGAGAAAATTGTAGAATATAAGCAGTAAAAGTACGATGAAAAACAAGTTAGGAGAACAGTCAATGGTAGTCTCACTTTAATGGGCAAAAAAAAAAAAAGAAAGAAAGAAAGAAAAGGAATACATAGGAATATAGCCCATTAAATATGATGAATGAGTCCTGTAATCAAACTAATTTTTCTTCCCAGTTTAATCTTTATGAATCACTTGTTAATATACATATGTTATCAATTACACTAAATTTAAACAAAAACAAAATACCTCTCAATTTGAATAATTCTGGGCAGAAAATTTAGTACTCAGAAATTAGTTTTAATGACATTTTTGAGGAAGATTCTTATTCACCAAATTAACTAGTTGTCAAATGCAGAACTAGAAAATTACTATAGCTATACAGAACTCTAAAATTCAGCTGAGTGGAGAAAGCCTGGTGTCTCTTAATGTATCTGGTGAGCGCTGGGAACCTAAAGTCAGAGGCATCTTAAATAGAGAGCATTTCCGCATTCCGCATGCTCTCTTTTTAGGTACCTTGTCCCCATCATATGCAGTGGGCAGGCAGTGGCTAGCTCTGTGCCTGAAATCGGCTGCGGCCAGGAAGGCGTAGGTGGGTTCTGCCCTCACCCCTGAGCGCAGGTCAGTCTTGGGACAGCTCGTCCTTCTCGGCCCAGGCCTCGCTGCTGCCCACAGAGCCGGGCTGCCCCTGCGGCAGCTCCATGCCGAGGTCGAGGCCGGTCTCGCCTGCTTCTGGAGCAGCATGTCCACCTGGCTCTGCGGCGTGGTCAGCTCCGCCGCGCCCTCCATCTGCTGCGCCGGGAAGGCCAGTGTCTGACTGGTGCTCGAATTAGTCCACTAGGGCGGAGATGTGCTCCGGGTTCATGGTCTTCAACGTGGCGTCCACCGACTTAGCCACGCTGGCCGCGGACTTGTCATTTCAGCCGCGGCCACCCGGTCTCAACGCTGGCAGCACAGCGTCGACCCGCGCATTCTCGCAGGAATTCACCCCCAGGTTTTTCTGGTGGAAGGCATTTCCCGCGTTTCCTGGCATTTTCCCTCCTGCCTTTCCAAAGGCCTTTTTCATCTTGGCCTTTTAAAGGGCCTTCCCCTCCTCGTCGCATTTCTTGGCACACCTGCTCACTTCTTGGCCGTGAACTTGGCGTTGAACAGGTGTTTCTCCTTATTGGACGTGGTGGATGGTCTCCTTGGGTGGGCAGCTGGGCCAGGTCTGGGCGGTAGGGACGCAGGAGGACGGAATTCCCCTCCGGTGCCACTCCTGTGTTTTGGTCCACATCCTGTGTCTCTCAGTTTTTTGGGATCCGTTGTGGGACTAGGATTGGGACTGAGGCTCTGGAGTTCTAGGGTCACCCGCCAGGTCATCCATTCTTTTAAAATGTCACCACCTCAATTTTAACTCGTTTCCCTTGATTGGGAATCCATTTTGATGACGAAAGTTTGATCAGCAATTTCCTTCTTTGTGTTATTTTCACTTGGGGTGTTGTTTATGAAGTAGTTTTCCTCCTCAAATCATCACAATATGATTTTAGGTTTCATTAGTCTGCTGGGCTTCTTGAGCCTTGGCCTCAGCATGTGCATGGATCCTTGTGCCCTGAAGGGCTTCTCTCTTGGCTGAGTGATTTGCACTCACTGTCTTGAAATTCTTCATAATTTTTGATCAAGGGACTCTGTATTTTCTTAGTCTCACCATTTATGTAGCTGATCTGTTTATTAGCTTTAGAATTTTAGATTTGCTATGTGTAAGTCTAGTCCTCTTAGAGTTTAGCTTACTGATGCTGTGAGTTAATCACTAAGAATTGGGTCTACTTTGTCTGTGTGGTGTCAGATAACTAGCTATTCTTCACATATGTGTGATGCTGTTTCTACAGTGTGCCATGTCTCCATAACTATTCAACCTGTTATCCCACATTCAATTTTGTTCCATTCATTTTTCTCTTTTTATGCCAGCAATAAACTGTATATAAACTGATGACTTTACTGTGAGTCTTAATATCTTACAGGTGGGTCTAGTGCTTATTCTTCTTTAGTTAAAATGCCTTGCGATATCTACTGTCATTATCGCATGCCCTAGCCAGATTGTAGGGGGAATTTTTAAAGGCCTCCTTTCACCTAATCTCCCTCAATGTGATAACTCATTTCCCACAATGAAAAACGTGGTGTAGGGTTTCTCTAATTGCCAAGTATGGTTCAATCCCATTTACACCATGAGTAGTTGAGTCAATGACTATTGGGGGTATCTGCAGTACCAGAAGATCTGCTGTAGAATAGATTTTAGCCGTGACTGTTGATTACATGGCCTCTCTATGCCCCTCTCACAGGTGGCCCATGAAGCCTAGTTTCTCGAAAGATCAATGCCAATCAAATCAGGTGTCTAATAGACTTAAAAGATATGCAAATTCCCCTTCTCCAGGGTCAGCTGGGTCCCCAAAAGTGAATGCAGATTCTTGAATTGGTAGCCCAG
>JAKSZT010021474.1:2150304-2160434 GCA_026826555.1 Tolypeutes matacus | reverse complement strand
GTAGGTGAAGAGAACAGGAACATAGAAAAGAATAACTACCATGAAGTTGGAGGCACAAGTGGACAGTGTTTTCTGAAGCATTCTGCAAGAATGAGTCTTGAAGAAGAGATGGGTGAGAATGTAGAAATAGGAGAGAAGTGTCAGAAAGAAGGGGCCCGTGCCAATGGTGCCTGTGACAGTATTAATCATCCACTGGTTGAGGTCAACGTTCCCACAGGCCAGTTCCAGCAATGCCTTTACATCACAGAAGAAGTGATGGATATGGTTGGAACCACAGAAATTCAAACGAGAGGTCATTATTGATTGCAGCAGGGCATGGAAGAAACCAATCACCCAGACTGTCCTGGCTATCTGGATACAGAGCTGATGATTCATGATGATAGTGTAATGAAGTGGTTTGCAGATGGCCACAAAGTGGTCCAAGGCCATCACCCCTAACGACAAGGCCTCTGTGCTGCCCAGGAAGTCAAAGAAATGCAGCTGGCTTATGCACCCCAAGAAAGAAATTGCTTTGTGTGAAGAGACTAAGTTCTCCAGCATCTTTGGCAGTGTCACCGTGGATAGCAGATATCTAGGCATAAGAGGTTTCCCAGAAAGAATTACATTGGAGAGTAGAGTCTTGGGTCAGAGATGATGATCATCAGGATGGCCCCATTCCCAGCCACAGTGCTAATGTAGATGCTGAGGAAAACCACAAAGAGAAGAGGCTGTAGCTCTTCGATGTCTGTCCCAGGAGACAGACTCCCAGGAGGAGAAATTCAGTGACTGAGGTTTGATTCAGCATCACTAAGAGAAAAGGCAAAGTAATATCTGGGAATCATTCAGTTTGGAGTGGAAATCCTTCCTGCCCAGGATCTTTTCTCCAAGACAGAAATGCTTTGAAGGAGAGTGTGGTTGCTTTACAAGTCCCTAAAATGAGATGATTTCCCAGACATGGGTCATTAGACTTTTAAATATTAAACTTACATATTAATTGTTACTCAGACTTTTTTTTTCTTTGTATGACTATTCTTTAATATTTCCCTTCTCTCTGAGTTCCATCTTGTATGTCTGAGCTCCATCTTGTATGTCACAGCTCCCTGGCTGTGAACATCTCTATACTTATTCTACTTTCCTTTTCCTAAGTAATTTCTAACAGGGAGATTTTTAACGTACTCCACCACAATAATCCCAAAGGCTAAGTAAGATGCCACCTGAAGGATTTTAACTTACTGAAAGTTGACAGGGATGGACTAATTAGAATCATGACATCTGTAACAAACAAAAAGTTATTTAAAATTGTCATAGTGACTTTTCTTCATCTTACATTGTAAATAGCCTCCGAGGTGACCTTTTTCTGATCCCTTCCTGACTCTTATCCCTGGAAGCATCATGAAGACTTATCTTGGGTCAGAATTGAGCCCACATTATTAAGGTATTAGTCTACGGTGTATAAGGAATTTTTTTCACTGTCTCATCTGCTGATAAGTTTAATCTTCATTTAATCTGAGCCTTAATTTTATTTCAAAACGGGATCCCCAAATTATTTCCTGATGACAATGATATTTTACATCTCTTCTCTGGTTTCCCTGGGACTCTTTTCCATTTCCAGATACCTGCATCCCTAGGTAAGAAGATTCTTCCTTCCATGGATTCAAGAGTTTCTCTCAGATCACACAACACTGAATTCTCCTTGAGGTATCCAAGAATTCAACCCCCTTGAAATCTTATCTTCCTTTATACCTATTTCCTTAGGTTCTTTTTTATTTCCATGGATATAAACTTATTCTTCAAGTATTAAGGAATAATCTTCCTCCAGTGAAGTGCACCTTCTGAACTAGTAATTCCATTAATGTGGACTCCTGACCAGTCCCTCCAAATACTGGTAATTTTCCAGATCTTATCAATTGAAAATTGTGTTTTCTGTTTATGCCCCCCCCTTCAATATACTTTTTAAATTTTTTAAAAAGGTACTTAGATTAGATAAATGTTACATAAAAAATGAAGGAGATTCCCATATACCCCACTCCCTACCCCTCCCACACTTTCTCACATTAACAACATCTTTTATTAGTGAGGTACATTTGTTACAATTGATGAACACATATTAGAGCTTTTCCACTAAGGGGATTATAGTTTACGTTACAGTTTAAACTCTTTCTGACAAAATTTTGTATATTATGACAAGATATGTAATGCCTGTATCTGTCATTTCAAGGTCATTCAGGACTATTTCAATGTCCCCAAAATTATGTCCCCTTTTTCATCAAATAAACTCCTTTCCTACAAAAGTAATTCATTAATATTTATTTCGCTTACATATTTGAAATAATAGTGTTTTTCATTGATGTTGAAATTATTGAAGAAATATATATGGTTTAATATTTGTGTAAATTTAGACATGTTTACGGAAAGGTAGAAAAAGGTTTCGAATCTTCTTTATTATTTTACTTGCAAAGCACCTGAAATTATCTCATTTAGGTACACTCATAGAAGCAGACATACTTGATGAGGTAGCTTCTTTTTTTCCTTTTCATTTCTAGATGTAGTGGCTGTTTTTGGAAGGAAGGAGCAACAATATGTGAGAATCATAGAGGAGTGGGAGGAACTGTTCAAAGAACAAAAACTGCAAGGAATTCTGAATAGAGATGCAGGTATTGGGAGCTTTCTGTAGAGCAGAAATCCTTCAAGGTTTGAGAAATCATTGAGGAGAGAAGAAAATGATTTGAGGTTAACAGAGTGAAAAATTGAATGAACTTGGAACCTCTTTTTGGGAACCCTTGGGATGCTAGGTTTTATATGTGCAAGAAATTTGGAGAAATTAGCTAATCTTTACTACACTTATGTGTTGATTTAATACGTGTTGATTTCCAAACTCTTAGAAAAGATTTTTCATAGCCATATATAATTTATGTATTTAAAGGATTTTGCCGTCCTTGTTTAAAATAGAGATGGTAAAACACATATCCTTTTTTATTTTCTTACTCATAAAACATGATTGTATCAAAAATCCATTGAAAATAAACTCTTCCTAAGTTTTACAAAAATTGAAATGAGAACCCGCTCTACTAAATGATTTAACCTGTTTCATAGACTGTTTAGAAGACCAGGTATATTATTGAGAATGAGATATTAAAAAAAATATGGGAGGTAAGGTATCTCCATACACCTCAATCTCAAGCAGCAGTCCATGATAATATAGGAAGTTGGTTTTAAATTCTGAGCACTCAAGATTAGTATTCCATCAAGACAGGTCACTCATTACAGATAGTTTATACAGTCAACTTGCTAGCCTGTTTTATATTTCTTTTTTTTTTTTTTTTTTAACCTTTCCATATTTATTGCATATGTTAGTTTTGACATTTGGAGGACATCTTTTAAGTGGAAAACTGAGAAACAATTTTTGATAGTCTTCTCAACTTGATTACATTTATAAATTTTTTCTTCAGTTTGAAATCTCTACATTTTAGCCAGGTATGACTGAAACCAAATCTACTTTCAAAACTTTTGACATACTTGCTCCCTGCAACACCTATGTTACTTTTTAGCCTCAATGAATTCATTAAAAAGAACTTCTCATGTTTGGAATATTGATGTGAACTTTTTCTAACAAAAACACTGTGCTTTAGAGAGAAATTATTAGAGGATCTGATATGTTGCTGATCTTTTCTACAAGTAAGACTTCAGTTTTGGGTCCTAGGCACTCCTTTGCAATTTCTACTGTCATATCCCCACTGACTCTCAAATTCATTCATATATTCCCAGAATTCCCTGAAGCCAAAATCCTCAATGCCATGGCTTTCATGGCTTCCCTATATTGTTGGTTTGCATAATTCCTATTTATTAATGTTCTCTTTTGGTAATTATAGGAGAGATATAATTATGTTCCACAGTGGATCCTGGAAATCTATCATCCAAGACATCACTGGGAAGCCCTCCAACAATGATCTCCTGGAAAGAGACGTTCATGACACTTCTTTCTCAGGTAAGGCTCCAGGCTTCTTTTTCAGGCAAGATCAGTCTTGAGAAATCAACCCAGCACATCTTTTTTTTTTTTTTTTTTTTAAGAAGCATGACAAAACTTGTATAGTTTAATTCAAATAAAATTCTTTAAAAATCAAAGTAATCTATAGTGACAGGTCAGTGGTTGCCTGGGGATGGAAGCAGGGAAGGAGGGACTACAAAGAGGCACCAGTGAACTCTTAGGGGTGATGAATGTGTTCTTTTTTTTTTTTTTTAATGTGTAATTGCTTACAAAAATGTTACTTATATATATATATATACACATATTTTAAGAGGTGCTTAGATTACCCAAAATATTACACGGAACCCACTGGGATTCCCATGTTGCTCACCTCCCACACCTCCCACCACATCCCACACAAACATCTCCCACAAGTGTGGCCCACAACCCTCAATGAACTTACACATCCTGGAGCCTTGCCACCAACCATAGACCACAGTTCACACTGTAGACTACACTCTCTCCCAGTCAGTTCTGAGTGGTGTGTGCTGATTTAAAATGGCCTACATCCGTTCCCACAACAGTACTCAGGACAACCTCTAACTCCCAAAAAAGCCCCTGTATTTCAACTGCTCATCCCCTCCCTACCCCAAAAGTGTCCAGTGGCCACTGGCTCCACCTCACTGTTATAATTTCTTCCATTGCTAGAATCACAATATGTGTACAACAGAATACCATCAAGTCCACTCTAGTCCATAGTTCTTCCCCCAATCCTGAGGGGACTGGGATGGTGATGTCCACTCCAACTCCAAGTGAGAGAGGATTTATATCCCATGGATATGGTGGGTGGGATGATCCTGCCTGCAGATGCAGGCCCTCTCCATTCCCTGGGATGGCCATTGCCCATTGTTGTCTCCTCACCAGGTGACTTGGGTGAGTCCATTGAGCTGTAGGGTAGGAGTTGCAGCTCCACCTAGATTTCATGCACACCTGGCACATAGATAGGCCAGAGGCTCCAGTCTCTGGAAGTATACCTAAAAACTCCAGCATCACATATAGGTTTGAATAGAAGGGACTGGTGAACCATGTGCAGGGAGGATTTATTTGAGTCCAATTCTGTCACTCTCAGGAGCACAGATTCCAAAATAGAGCCCACTGATAAGGCATCAGTCTCTGGGGCTATCCCCCCGTATATAGGACCTGGGTGTCTTCAGAGCTCTCAGGAACCCCTCTGTGTGGGGTGATAGGCAACTAGATGTTCTATGAGCTCCTACTGAGGTGTGGGTAAGAGTTACCTCTGGGATGACCTCCCGACTCTCTTTGAAGTCTCTTAGCCACTTGAACTCATTTGTCTTTACCATTTCCCCCTTTTATTCAAGGTCTTTTTCCAGTTGTGTTGCCAGTTGGGACTTGGTATTAATCCCTCGTTGCCAGGGAGGCTCATCCCCGGGAGTCATGTCCCACGTTGGAGGGAAGGTAATGCAATCATTTGCTGGGTTTGGCTTAGAGAGAGGTCACATTTGAGCAACAAGGAGGCTCTCAGGTGGCGACCCTTAGGCACCCCACAACTGCAGGCTAAGTCTCATTTACAAGAGCAAAGACTCACAAGGGTAGTCATCAATAAAAAAAAAAAAAAAACACATCAGTGGGTCATCCTATTTTGACAGGCACTGTCCCTACACTCAGAGGACTATTGCTGCTCCCTTGGAGACTGTGGCAGAGCTCTCTAGAATAGGAATTCAGATTCCCTCATTTATTGTGTGATTATCCACCCATCATGACCATGCCCCATCCCCCGATCCCTTGAACGATTTTGTATATCTTTCATGTATATTCGGATGAACCAACCCCCACAAAACCCCCCCAGACACCCCCCCCCAATAATCCCCCGCAATACCCATTGTAACCCTTCTGTGATCCAAATCCTCTATGAACATTTAGTCCATAAAATAATCAAATACACTTACTAGGAAAAAGAACAAGTGTGATAAGCTTACATGCAAGAGACAAACATAAGGCGACTCAGGGGGAAAAAAAAAGAGAAGGAAAATAAACAAATAATCAAACAAAGAACAAAACAAAATAAAATATAATTAGTGGATTGGAACATTCAAAAATGGGCAAAAAAGCAAAGGAAATGCCTTTAATAATATATATATATATATTCATTTTTTTTCCTTTCTCTTTTTTTTTTTTTCTGCCTTTTATCACTGTGTTATGGGATGTCTGGTGTGCCATGACACCTTCCTCCTCTCAATCCCCATTGTGTCCCAATTTTTCATTTAATTTTCAAAGAAGTTTTACGTCACAGCAAAGTCACACATGGAGTGCCAGAGACTCCCGGATACCAAACCACCCCCCCTTCCCCACCTCATATTAACTCCCCCCCCTTCGTAACGAATTTCTTACTTCAGCCATTTTTTCTTTGGGTTAATGTATGTCATATGTTGTTTTGTTTCTCTTTTTGCCTTTTCAGTTGTTTTTAAACTTTCCTCCAACTCTCTCTCCTTTGTTTTTTCCTTTCAACTTGTAGAGATTCCTTTATTATTTCTTGAAGTGCTGGTTTCTTCTTGACATACTCTCTTAATTGCTGTTTATCTGTGAATATTTTGAACTCTCCATCATTATTGAATGCCAATTTTGCTGGATAGAGAATTCGTGGCTGGAAGTTTTTTTCTTTTAGTTTTTTGACTATGTCATACCACTGTCTTCTTGCCTCCATTGTTTCAGCTGAGAAATCAGCACTTAATCTTATTGTGCTTCCTTTGTATGTGATGGTTCTCTTTTCTCTTGCTGCCTTGAGTATTTTCTCTTTATCTTGAGCATTGGACATTTTGACAAGTATATGTCTTGGAGTTGGCCTGTTGGGATTTATAGTATTTGGTGTGTGCTGTGCTTCCTGGATCTGCACATCCATCTCTGTCAATAGAGTTGGGAAGTTTTCAGCCATAACTTCCTTCAACACTCCTTCTGTTCCCTTTCCCTTCTCTTCTCCTTCTGGGATGCCCATAATGCATATGTTTGTACGTTTTGTATTATTGGTTATTTCCCAGAGACCATGCTGGATTTTTTCTATCTTTTTGTCTATCTGTTCTACTATCTCTTTGATTTCATCTGTATTGTCTTCCATATCACTAATTCTTTCCTCTGCCTGTTCAAATCTGCTGCCATGTGAGTCCAGCGTCTTTTTCATTTCTTTACTTGTGCCTTTGTTCGCCATCATATCCATTACCTTTTTAGGCGTGTTAGCTATGTCTTCAGTATGTTCTCCCAGTGTCTTCTTTATATCCTTAATCTCTTCCTCTGTTCTTTGAGTTGGTCCATGATATTTGTTTGGCTAGCTTTGAATAGTTGTTCGATGTTCTGCATTGCTTCCTGGTTTTTATTTTGTACATTGGACTGGTCCATGTTTTCCATTTTCTCAGAGTCATTTGTATTTTTCTGTTGCCCTCTGGTCATCATATTATCTTGATGGGTTTGTTCAGTTGGTCAGCTTTTCTCTATGCTCTAGAATTTTATTTAGCTGTTGATTCTGCGTGTGAGTTAAGTTTTCTCTTTGACAGTTTTTCTTCTTATTTTATTTCTTTGCTTCTTTATATGTTTCGAATCTCCACCGTTTGGTCCACGCCGCCGATCCGCGCAGATAGATGACCCAAGCTTCTCACTCCACGTGTGCACAGCACAGACCCCCTGGCAGGACCCTGTCCACAATCTGCTTTGCTCTGGGAGCTTGCAGTGTGTGCCCTCCTACACTAACGCCATCTTGGCCCTCTGCACCTGTTTTTTATTTCATTCTTACCTAGTTGAGCCTTCACACTTCCAGGCAAGAAAGCTTTTCAAATTTACACTCACAATGAGTATAAAAAAGAGAACATTAGTTATCTTGGTAGGTATGAGGTCCCAGGTTCTATCCCTGCTACCTCCTAAAAACAAACAAATGAAAAAACCATTCTCACTGGGGAGCAGATATGGATCAGTTGTTGAGCACCTGCTTCCCATGTATGAGGTCCTGGGTTCAATCCCCGGTACTTACTAAAAAAAATCAGAGTGATAATAATACTGATGAATTTTAATTTGAAAATTAAAATGCCATTCTTTGCCGTTTTTCTAACTTGTTGTATATGATGCTGCCCTCTCTGTCCCTTGTCTGCTTTTCCTCCAAAGATGCTGTCTCCCAGCACAGACCTTCCTCCGCAGTTCAGACCCTTGTGTGCCAACTGCTTGCTCTATTTGGATATATCATTTCACTTGACTGAGAATTAATTCTGGTCATTCCCCTGAAAGTCATGCTCCATGAAAAGCCTTCCTTTGGTAGTAAAAATAATGGACCTCCAGGGATGATGACGTCCTGATGCCCAGAATCTGTGACTATGTCACCTTACATGGCAAAAATATCTGTGCAGGTGTGATTAGAGTATGCATCTTGAGATGGTGAGATTATCCTGGTTTATTGTGTTGGTCCAAAATGTCCTCAAAAGTGGAGAAGCTGTCATTGTGCAGTCAGAGAGATGGAATGCAACCAGAACACAGCCCGCTGTTTTTGGCTTTGACATGGAAGACAGGGGCCTCTAGCAAAGGCTTGCTTCTAGAAGCTGTTAGCCTTCATTTCACAGGCAGCAAGAAAATGGGCGCCTCGGTTTTACAACCACAAGAACTGAATCTGGACAATAACCTTAATGAGCAGGAAATTTTTCTTCCCCTAGATCCTCCAGAAAGGACAGCAACTACAACACTTTGATTTAAGGCTTTGGAGACTTATTTCAGACATCAGAACTGTAAAATAGTAAATATGTATTGTTTTAAGCCACTAAATATGTGGTAATCTATTATGGCAGTAGTGGAAAGCTGTCACCCTTCTTCAAGTCCCTGGTTGGCAATTGCATCTCTCATTCCAAAGCATTGTTCTAGAGTTTGACTCAGTTGCTGTTTTCCTACACATGGCTCTTCTGTCCTTTTATCTGAACTTATAATTAGTACTTGAGTTGGTAGATGTATGTCCAAGAGACTTAAATCTTTGGGGTCCTCATATGCCAGCTGGGCCCTAAATCTCAACAGAGTTGTAACACCTACACTCCAGTTCATTGGTCTAACCCAGGACAACTAACATGGAGGTGATGATGGATAACTACCATACCAAGGAATCTAGAGTCTACAACTGCAAGCAAGAGAGTCCCATCCATTGGCCTTATGAGATCACAGGCCCCACTCAATTAGAGGTGAAATGGACATCACCATCCCAGAATCCTCAGGATTGGGGAATGAACTATGGGCTGAAGTAGACTTTGTGGTATTCTACTATAGACTTATTGTGATTCTAGCAGAGGAAGAAATTATATCATTCATGTGGAGGCAGTGTCCACTGGAGGTTCTGAGGGCAGGGAGAGGGAAAAAACAGGTGTAATACAGGAGCATTTTTGGGACTTGGGAATTGTCCTGAATGACATTGCAATGAGAGATACTTGCCATAATCTACAGAATTGAGTGGGAGAGAGTGTAAACTACAATGTAAATTTTAATCTAAGCTTAGTGGCAATGCTACAAAATGTGTTTATCAATTATAATGAATATATCTCACTAATGAAGGATGTTCTTAATGTGGGAAAATATGTGAGGTGTGGGGAGTGAAGCACATGGGATTCCCTTATATTTTTCAATGTGACATTTGTATAATCTAATTATTTAAAAAAAAATAAAAACGTTTAAAAAAAGCATTGTTCTTTCTTTTTCTCACACTCCCTGTAGTAGTCACCAGGAAATGATTCTTATCTCATCATCTAAAATATCCTGAATACAACAAGTGATGATGGCTCCCTCCCCTGGTATGGGTCATCACCTCACCTGAATGATTGCAGTAGTCTCCTAATTGAACTAACCTTTCCCTATTACAGACTATTGCCACCACATAGCTAGAGTAATCCTTTCAAAATACAAATCAGATCATGATACTTTTCTGAAAACCCAGAAATGCCTCAATCAAAATCGACATTTCTTACAATGGCCTTTAAAGCAAAACACAGTCTGGACACCTATTGCCTCTAACCGTCTGTCCTCTGACAAGCCTGTCCTTCACTCTGAAATAGCTCCAGCAGCCTTGCTCTTTTTCATCCACAGCAGCCATGCCTTAACCTCAGCCACTGTGCTCTAGCTTTTCCTCTCCCTTTAAAACCTGTCCACTTCCACGTCTTTG
>JAKSZT010021474.1:2067065-2150204 GCA_026826555.1 Tolypeutes matacus | reverse complement strand
AAAAAAAAAAAAAAAAAAAAAAAAAAAAAAAAAAAAAAAAAGGCTGTTTTCCCATTAAATGTGGGACATTTACAGCCATTATTTAAAAATATTCTTTCAGCTGCTTGTTTGCTCTTATCTCCTTCTGGGAATCCTATTATATGTATGTTGGTATGTTTCATGATGTTCCACAGATCTATGGCTTTTTTTTTTCCATTCTTTTCACTTTCTCTTCATTAGACTGTATAATCTTAATTGATCTATCTTCAAATTTATTCATTGTTTCTTTTGCTTGTTCAAATCAGCTATTGAATTTCTCTGGTGAAAATTTGATTTCAACCATTGCATCTTTCAAATCCAGAATATTTATTTGTTTCCTTTTTTATAATGTTTATCTCTTTATGGATATTATCTATTATGTAGGATATTATTCTCACAATCTTTTACTTTTTAAACAAAGTTTCTTTTAGGTTTTGGAACATATTTTTTTATGTAGTTTTGCAAGCTTTCTCTATTAAAAGGTGGCATCTATTCCCTTTCATAGGCAGTTTCTATTTTTTTTTTCTGTGCTTGGGTGATATGTTCCTGCTTCTTTACATGTCTTGCAATTTTTTTTTGAAAACTGGAACTTTTAGGCAGTGTATTATAACAGTTCAGCAGACCTTTTACCTTCTCTCTCTATCTCCAGGGCTGGCTATTTTTGTTGCTTTCTTATTTAGTAGTTTTGTGAATTGGCAAGGATATTTTAGTGAAGTCTATTTTGTCCTAGATGTCAAACCTTTGGTGTTCCTTCTTTGAGGGTGGAGGCTTGGGTATGCCCACAGTCACCCTTGCTTCACGGTTTTGGCATGGCTGTCTTTGACTTTCTCTTTCCCTGACCTTTCTGTTAAGTTGCCTACCTCATTTATTTATTTATTTTTTTTTTTTGTTTTGTTTATTTATTTATTTATTTATTTATTTTTTTTTTTATTATGGGTAAAAATCAAAATTCTCACAATACATACAAACATTTGCAAAATGATATATAAATATATATGCATATATGTGTATTTGCTTACAAAAATGTTATTTATATATATATATATACATATATTTTAAGAGGTGCTTAGATTACCTAAAATATTACACGGAACCCACTGGGATTCCCATGTTGCCCACCTCCCACACCTCCCACCACATCCAACACAAACATCTCCCACAGTGTGGCCCACCAACCTCAATGAACTTACTCATCCTGGAGCCTTGCCACCAACCATAGACCACAGTTCACACTGTAGATCACACTCTCTCCCACTCAGTTATGAGTGGTGTGTGCTGATTTAAAATGGCCTGCATCCATTGCCACAACAGTACTCAGGACAACCTCCAACTCCCAAAGAAGCCCCTGTATTTCAACTGCTCATCCCCTCCCTACCCAAAAACTGTCAAGTGGCCACTGGCTCCACCTCATTGTTATAATTTCTTGCATTGCAAGAATCACCATATGTGAGCAAGAGAATACCATCAAGTCCACTTTAGTCCATAGTTCTTCCCCCAATCCAGAGGTGACTGGGATGGTGATGTCCACTCCAACTCCAAGTGAGAGAGGGCTTATATCCCATGGATATGGTGGGTGGGATGATCCTGCCTGCAGATGTAGGCCCTCTCCATTCCCTGGGATGGCCATTTCCCATCGTTGTCTCCTCACCAGGTGACTTGGATGAGTCCATTGAGCTGTAGGGTAGGAGTTGCAGCTCCACCTAGATTTCATGCACACCTGGCACATAGGTAGGCGGGAGGCTCCAGTCTCTGGAAGTATACCTAAGAAACTCCAGCATCACATGTAGGTTTGAATAGAAGGGACTGGTGAACCATGTGCATTGAGGACTTATTTGAGTCTAATTCTGTCACTCTCAGGAGCACAGATTCCAAAATAGAACCCACTGATAAGGCATCAGTCTCTGGGGCTATCCCCCCTTATATAGGACCAGGGTGTCTCGAGAGCTCTCAGGAACCCCACTGAGTGGGGTGATAGGCACTTAGATGTTCTATGAGCTCCTACTGAGGTGTGCGTAAGAGTTACCTCTGGGATGACCTCCCGACTCTCTTTGAAGTCTCTTAGCCACTTGAACTCATTTGTCTTTACCATTTCCCCCTTTTATTCAAGGTCTTTTTCCAGTTGTGTTGCCAGTTGGCACTTGGGAAAAGTTTTCAATTAGCAATAATCGTGCCTCGATACACCTCATTGGCTACGATACTGCCACTGTGCAAAAGCTGCCAGTTGGCACTTGGTATTAATCCCTCGTTTATACAACTCTCCTATTAGTTTTCACTAAAGACTCGCTGATTGCTCTAAGATTTCTATGATGCTTGAAATCATAAATTGCTCAGCATGTTGTCTAATTAAATTCAGTCATGGGTTGTATTTGAGACCAGTCTTTGAGGATGTTTTGACCTCAAAGAATTCCCCTTATGTGTATAATTTCTTAATTTTCTCTGGTGAACTTGCTGTCCTATGACATAGCTTATTTCTATGAGAACCTCTGTTTTCAAGAGCACCCTTAGGCTTTAACCTAACACACTCTTCTTCAAACAAAGTCAGATCTTTGAGGAAAGCTTCAGAGCTCTCTTTTCCTGTGGATAGCCTCTCCCAGGGCCAACTCTGAGACACTACTCTAGGCCATCTAATGGGCAGTAGCCTCTTGTATTCTCTCTTGGCATAGAACCTCTGCAATATGTATCATTTGAAGTGAGGGTATACTTGAAGTTCTCTACCTGGGGTTTCTCAAACTTGCAAGTCATACTCACCAGGAATTTAGCTTCTTCAATGTGGAGATGGAGTTAATTAGAGATGTTGATGGCAGCTCAACTTGGTTGAATTAAGGGAGCATGATTCGTGGCTGAGGGAAGAGGGAACTTGTCTACTTGGTCACACCCATATGTAGTTGAGCTTCCATCAAGTTGAGCTGGGAGGAGACAAGAATGAAGATGGAGGTGGAAAGGAGTGGGCCACGTAATATTGTTCTTACCACATTTTAGTAGATGTTCTTAAATCAATGTTTCTTTATTTGTTGTATGTGTTTATGAACATTTCTAGGGACTATAAGTATTTGTTTTTACATAGTTTTCTTCAGTTATACTTTTTTGGTTAGGAAGTGAGTCTGCAGAATTCCAGTCATCTTGTAAGTGGAACTTGTTCTGACTCATTTTCATGAATTCCCTCATATAATTCTTACAAAACCTTTTTGATCTTTATAAAATTCTTTCCCTATACCTATTGATATAATCATGTATAGTTTTATTCTACTGAACTATGGCAGAAAAGAGCCAAAAATAAAATAACATTGGGAGAATATTTTGACAATTCAGTCTACAATAGATTTCCACAAAAATTAATTCCTGTTAAAGATTAGTGCACAATAAATATTGCAAAATGTCAGGAAAAAATCCAGCATGAATCTATATGATCAGATATAGCAATAGACTATAATATTTAGTATTTGATATAAATGAATCTGGAAGCAACTATAATGGTTAAAATAATTAAAGGGATAAAATGAGGATTAGAAACCACAAGAAAGACAAAGACATTAAGGGAAAAAAGCATATTTGAAAAATAACCAAGACAAACTTATATAAGTGCAGCACAGTTGTTGAAATAAAAATCTTGATGAATTAGTCAAATTGCTAATTGAATAAAGCTAAAGAGAAAAATATGAATGTGGAAATTAGATAGGAGGTTAAAAAAACCAAAATTTGGTATTGGACAATCATCAAGTTGAGGATAAGAAAGAGATGTTAAAGTGGCATTGGAGAAGAGATTGAGAGATTCCCATCACATCCAATAGGAAATGGATCCACAAGAAGAAAACAGGGAGAATGAGGGAGAGGCTGTATTCAAGGAGATAACTGCTGAAAACTTTTCAGAACTGAGTAAAAGCACAATATGTTGTTTAAGTGGAAGACTCTTCAGCCACATTGCGTAGGTTTATAGTGCATCTTTGTCAAGTACGGTCTCAAAATGTTGGGCCACATTACATCTGTATGTGGTATTTCCTCATATATAACATAAAGATGAGGGTTGTTAAAATGTTTAAATGAGTTAATATGTGTAAGTTACTTAAAATAGTGTCTGGCATGAAGAATGAACCATATATGTTTTTTATTTTATTTATTTATTTATTTATTTATTTATTTATTTGCAGAATATGGCATTTTATGCAAAGGAAGCCAAAACAGAAGTAGCTTTGGGATTCTAGGAATAGCAAAGGATTTTTTCCCATTAATGCTGTGAGTTATATTTATTGTTTTATTTTTTTTTAATTTTTTTAATTTTTTTAATCTATTTATTTTTTAATTTTTTATTTATGTATATATAAATATATTCTAAGAGGTGTTTAGATTATGGAAAATATTACACAGAATCCCCTGGGGTTCCCATGTTGCCCACCTCCCTCACCTCCCACCACATCCCACACAAACATCTCCCACAAGTGTGGCCCACCACCCTCCATGGTCTTACACATCCTGGGGCCTTGCCACCAACCATAGACCACAGTTCACATCATAGACTATATGATGGTCTACCATATATGTTTTTAAAGAAAATGAAAAACGTGAGTCTTCAGTTGAAGTGTCATTATGACAAGTCCATGTTGGAGGTAATCTCATTGAGCCATGCCACCCAGTTTTGATGCCCTGGGACTTCCTATTCATTGAATGTAAGTGGAACTCTGACATTTTTGACAAATGGAAAGAATCAGAAGGGATGTTCTGAGATTTCTAAGGGTAGGTCTTAAGAAACTTCCAACCTCTGCTTTGGATTCTTGAACTACTCCCTCTTTGACTGCTCCTAAGAAACAAGTATGAATTTGTCAAATCAATGGCCATTTACCATTTATCTGAAGTCTTGTTTATTTTTTCTGGCCATGATATTATGTCCAGTATGTCAGCTGTGATCAGAAGTACTCATTAGTTGAACTTTGATATTCTGCAGTCATTACCCAAGGTCATCTGATTTCTGTAGTTGACCACCAGTCTTTAGCTATTTATGGGTGACACTAATCTTGGCAATCTCTCTTAGAGTGTGATAGTGTTTTTTTAAATTTAATTTCCTGTATATGGAAGATTTTCAAAGGCTTCCCCATGGCTTTCCTCAGTATCAAAGCTCATTTCTCATTTCTTCGGACCTGATTTAGGGTTTCCCCTAATTGCAAATTATGTCAGTCCCAATTGCACAAGTAGCCAGGGAAATCTTTACTGGGTGTGTCTGCTGTACCAAAAGAGCCACTGTAAGCCAGATTGATCCATGACTGCATTTATTAGGTGACCTCTACAAGCCCACTCTAACAGGTGAGCCATGTTGATGTTTTGTTTTTTGGAGTATCAATGTCAACCAGACCATGTGTCCAATAGTCCTTAAAATACCCAGGTATTACCCCTTCCACAGTGTAAATGTTTGGTCTATAACAATCAATGTAAAGTGGAGATGGTGTAGCTGAGTGCTTGAGTACATGCTTCACCTGTACGAGGTTCAATCGCCCCTACCTCCTTAAAAAAATGAATGTAGAAATTTTGAAGAGTTAGTTCACCAACTGAAAACAACTTTTCTTTCTCTTGTCTGTGTGTCTGTCTCTAAATAGATATCAATGCTGGCACCCCACCATCCTTCCAGGGCCAGCAGCCACTTATAAGACTTAGAAGTGAGGAACATAACACCATTTATCTCTTAACCCTAGAAATACCTCAGCAACTATGACTTATAATTTTCAGTTAGTATGAGTTTTGTGCCAGGAAAGGAAAACTAAACAATTTTAATGACTTCATATTTCACCTGTTTTACATCAAATTACATTATAATCTGTCAAAAGGGATAGAAATATGGAAACAAAACCAAAAAGTAGAAAGTATTTTGAAAGTCATAATTTTCATTGACCAAAGACTGAGAGGGAAACTAATATACAATGAGATAGAAAGGAATTTTTTTTCAGTCTGCCTACACTTTTAATATTTCAAAGTAATCGTATTTGTTTAGGGTATTTCTTTGGTGTGGAGATGGAGGTGCTAGATCTCTCTGGTGACATATTGATTACTTTATTTCTTTTAATTAATGATTACTATGTCATTGGATTTAATTACTTATTCATCCTCCTGCATGGAATACAATAACCATGACATGTCTCATAAAAATTCTCTTTAATGAATATGTGGGTTATCATTTCTTTTCTCAATTGAGTTACCATTACCTTAAGTTAAATTTTAAAAAATATAATATTAATAATAATGAAAATAGTATTTTTAATGCTCCCATTAAAAATTGTTAGCAAAAAGGGATAACACAGATAAACAGTATTAAATATTGACCACATAGGCAACATAGTCATATTTCACAGAAGAACACATTAGATTATATAACCAACAATTACATACACTGATACCACAAAAATGAATTTAACGTTGCAGTTCCATGTCTAGTGTCCAGTATGTTCACCTTTTCCTTATAACACCTAGGAATACAGGATGTTCCTATTCATCTTTTCTGTATCCAATTGTGTCTTGACAACACATTTAAATCAATTTGTAAGTCAGTATACATTGACATTTCAGCTATCTCATGCCTGCTTATTTCTTCTTCAGAAGAGTTCTCTATGTTCACTCATGTCAGAGCTTACTTCTGATCTCCCTGCTCAAGACTCCTTCACTACCCAGTTCCTCAAGTTATAGATCAGTGGGTTTAGTACAGGAGTGACCACTCTGCACATGATGTCAATGACCAAATCCTGGTCCTTGGAGCTGCCTAAAGCAGGACGACAATACAAAGTTTTAATGAATTCTTCCTATTTCACCAGCATTACCTCATATTACAATACAACCTGTCAAAAGGGAAAACAAAAAAAGTTGGAAGGGTTTTGAAAGTCATAATTTTCTATGTCCAAGCAAAACAGAAAATAATACAGTCATTAGGCAAATGGCATTCTCCAGAGTTTTTCAACCTTCCTGCAGTTTATGATTTCACAGAATTCTTTGACAGTGTGGCTAGATGAATGCCAAAGGACCTCTGGATAGAGAGGTTCCAGTACACTTTAGGTTAGCCATTGGTTAGTTTATTTCTTTTAATTATTGATTATAATGTCATTGGCTTTAATTAGTTATTCCATTTCCTGCTTGGAGAAGAAAAAATCATTACATGCCTTTGAAAAATTCCACTTAAGTCATATGTGAATTAGTATTTGCTTTAGAGTTGAGTAATCATGACCCTAAATCAACATACGCAAAATTTAATAACAACAACAATTTTATTACTAATAAGAGTAATTCATTGCTCACATTAAAATGTGTCAATCAAGGAGGATCACAACAGATAAACAGACCTAATTCTATTCACATGAGTAATATAGGCATATTACTCTATCTGTTTTCATACAAGAGTACATTAGAATATATAACAAATTAAGTATAGCAACTAATATCCTAAAAGAAATTCTCCTTTAGGGTTTCAATGCCAGTGTCCATGAGTTCACGTTTCTGTTACCTAGGAATGCATTGTTTAATGCACCTGGACTAGACATTCCATTTATTTCTTTGTGCCCATTCACATATATTTATTTATTTATTTATTTATTTATTTATTTATTTATTTATTTATATAATAAACTCTTTGAGACAACGTATACATTCAAATCTCAACTTTATCATTGCATGCCTCTTTTTGCCTCAGAAGATTTCTGAAATTGCTTCAAGTCAGAATTTCCTTCTGATCGCCCTACTCAAAGCCTGCTTCACTTCCTTGTTCCTCAAGGTGTAGATCAGTGGATTTAGTACAGGAGTGACCACACTGTACATGATGGCCATGACAGCATCCTGGTCCTTGGAGTTGCCTGAAGCAGGACGAATGTAGGTGAAGAGAACAGGAACATAGAAAAGAATAACTACCATGAAGTAGGAGGCACAAGTGGACAGTGTTTTCTGAAGCATTCTGCAAGAATGAGTCTTGAAGAAGAGATGGGTGAGAATGTAGAAATAGGAGAGAAGTGTCAGAAAGAAGGGGCCCATGCCAATGGTACTTGTGACAGTATGAAGCAGCCACTTTTTGAGGTCAATCTTCCCACAGGCCAGTTCCAGCAGTGGTTTGACATCACAGAAGAATTGATGGATATGGTTGGAACCACAGGAGTTCAAGTGAGAGGTCATTAAGGAGTGCAGCAGTGCATGGAAGAAACCAATGACCCAGGTCTATGCTGGCCATCTGGATGCAGAGCTGATGATTCATGATGACAGTGTAATGAAGTGGTTTGCAGATCACAACAAAGAGGTCCAGGGTCATCACGCCCAATAACGTGGCCTCTGTGCTTCCCAGGAAATGGAAGAAATGCAGCTGGCTTATGCATCCCAAGAAAGAAATTGCTTTGTGTGAAGAGACTAAGTTCTCCAGCATCTTTGGCAGTGTCACCATGGAGTAGCAGATATCTAGGCATGAAAGGTTTCCCAGGAAGATATACAAAGGAGAATGGAGTCTTTGGTCAGAGATGACAATCATCAGGATGGCCCCATTCCCAGCCCCATTGCCAATGTAGATGGCGAGGAAAACCACAAAGAGAAGAGGCTGCAGCTCTTGGATGTCTGTTACTCCCAGGAAGAGAAATTCAGTGACTGATGTTTGATTCATCATCTAGAAGTAAAGCCAAAACAACATCAACATAACATAACTATCACTATGGAGGGTCAAATCCTTCCAGTCCAGTATATTTTCCCCAAAGCAAAAATTTTTGAGGAGACTATGGTTGTTTTAAATGGACCTAAATAGAGAACATTTACAGTTCATTTCCATTAGACAGTTAAACATTAAGGCTACCCATGGAAAGGCAGTGAGATGGCCTTTTCTTACTAGATTTCTCATTATATTTTCCTTTTTCTCATAAATCCTCGTGGTCAGTCTACAAACTTCTGTCTTTTTACATTTATGTCCTGATACTTTTCTTTCATCATCTTATGTCAGTTGTACAGCGACATTTTAAAGTACTCTACAAGGTGACATTTTCAAGTTCTCTAGCACACAGGTATCAAGAAGCCAAATAAAAACCCACTTCAAGGATTTTCACTTAAGGAAATTAGACAGTGTTGAACTACTTACAACCACAAAGTCTACAAAGAAACTTGAAAAAGCCTTTTAAATCTGTGATAGCATTACCTCATCTTATAAGGTAAATAGGATTTGAGGTGTTTTCTTTCAGAATCCTTCATGATCTTATGCCATCACAGAGCCCTAAATGGGGTAGGAAACGATTCTGCATTATTAAGATATTTGAAATTTTATCAGTGCCACATCTGTTGATAATCTTAGTTTCTTCTTATAATCTGGGCCCTATATTTTCTTAAAAAAGGATCTCATTTCCCTGGATCTGTGGGTAAGAAGATCCTTCCTCCGATTGACTCACGGGTTACTCCCTTAGATCACACAATACTGACCTCTCCTTGAGCCATCTGTGACTTCAGCCCCCATAAAATTCTATCTTCTTTTTTGGTCAATTTTCTTAAATCCCATTTTACTTTTGCCTTAAATAAAATCTCTCTTCAGAAATTGATGGATAATCTCCCTGAAGTGAAATAGAATGTCTTCACCTGTAGTTTCATTAACAGGGCACTGACAGTAACGTTGGCTTCCTTCACCTCAGAAATCTGTCTGCCTCACATCAGCTCCCTCCAAGTCCACATAAATTTACAGCTTTTCTCACTTGAAGAAAATGTTTTCTTCCTTGCCCTTACTTTCCATCAAAAAAAAACCAATCACATTTCCTACAAAAGGAATGCATTAATTTTTCTTTGCCTTTCCTGTGGTGAAATAATATTGTTTTCTCTAGTTATGTTTAACTATTGAGGAATAGCAAGATAATTATAATGTAATAACAAGAATATTTTCCAAAATTTGGGCTGTTTACAGAAAGCCAGAAAATCCTTTGACTCTAGTTTTCCACATTATTTGCAAAGTACCTGGCATTATCTCTTAGGTACATTGACAAAAGCAAATATACCTTGTGATGTAGTTCCCTGTTTGTCCTTTTTATTTCAAGATGTAGAACATTTGTTTTGGGAGGGAAGAAGCAAGGTTATGTGAGAACCTTATAGGAGTGGGAGGCACTGAGAGAAGAATTCGAACTTTAAGGAAATATGAAGAGCAATGTCGACACTGGTGAGTTTCTACAAAAGGGGAATCATTCAAAGCTTTAGAAATCTATGAGCTGAGAAGTAAATATTTGAGATGACTAGAGCAAAAAGTGAATGAATTAGAGATCACTTTTAGGGAACCCCTGGGTTTTTAAGTTTTATAAGTGGTCAACATTTTGAGAAATTACCTAATCTCTATTAAACTTCAATTAAGGGTTTCTTTCAAAACATTCAAATAGTTTTTTCCATAGCCTTGCATCTATTGTGTAATTACTGAATTTTGCCATCCCTCTTTAAAAACATGATATGAAAATGTCATTTTGATTCTCTGTACTACAAAACAGAATTATATAAAAATCTATTTGGGAAAAAAAAAAACCTTCTGAAATTTTAAAGAAAACTAGAAATTATTCCCCTTAGCACTAAACACTTCAATTTAAATATTTTGAGATTACAGATTTTCTTTGGTGACTGTCTAGAGATCAGCCTTGATGAATTGAGAATGAGATATGGCAATAAAAATACAGGAAGTAATGTGACTTTATAACCAACAACCACAAAGTGATGTCCACTCTAATATAGGAAATTGACTTTAAATCCTGGGCATTTAACTTTAATAGCAGCAAGAAGATGGATCACTCACTAACAGGTAGACTCTATGGGCAACTTTCCAGCCTGTGTCCTAGATTATTCTTACCTATTTGAGTACTCAGATTCACAGGCAAGAAAGATTTCAGGTCTATACTTTCAGTGATTATAAATCATAGAATAACATTTAAAGTGATAATTCATGTTGGGATTGCAGGATAAATTCTTTCTCTTCCAAAACATATTCCTACTTTTCTGAAATTCTGTATGCTTTCTTATGAGCCATAGATTTCTAGCCCTGAAAATCCAGAGAGAATATATCCCCTGAATGCTGAGAATTGTAAAAATAAATAGGGTATTTTTACACACCTGTAATGTGAGGAAATAGATTTGGGGAATTCCTATCTTAAATTCCATTATCCCCCTATTCTTCCCATTTTCTTCCTTTGGAATGCTTGGCCTTTTGTTTCAGGACCACGGACAACAACACAACCCTCAATTGCCTTAGTTGATTTTCTTCTTATATCCTGGGTCAGAGGAATAGATTCACTTTCTCATTTGGGGGTTCCCTTGGAAAATAATCTTTGATTTGTAAAGTGGAAAGAAAATTGGCAATAAGATTTAGGGAATGTGCGCCAGTCACAACCCAGTGTTTTAGACAAGAAGTTTATCATTTTTTATATATTTTTTTTCACTGTGATTTTCTGGAAACCAGAGAAAGAGGAATCTAGGAAGTAGTATTGCTTTTTGTTTCTGAATCTGACTCTTTACTTTGGTAATAACAATAATATATTTCCTTTAAATTTGGATCCCAAAGCTCATGTTTCTTTCTGTTTGGAAGGATGGTGCTTGCATCTTCAATATGTATGTTCACTTCTTGATGTACATAAGCACTATCTTTTTAATATAAGGAGTATCTCTATGTGATCTTCCATCTACTTAAGTTTTTAATAACAGTTATCAATCCATGTTCTTTGTCCATCTTTGTATTGAATTTTCCTTTTTGTTCCTTTGCAAGAGAATTTAGAATATATCCATCACATTAATAAGTCTTTGGTATTTTATATATCCCAAAGATGATAAGAATAAACACTTAACATGTGATTTTTATGTGATGTTGGGTTTCTGAGTTTTCTGTATGTATTAACTCATTTAATACTTACAAAAATCCAATGATAGAAGAACTAAGACTATTCCCATTTTACCAAAAGAATACTGAGGTTCAAAGGAGGTAAATAAATGTATCCTCTAATTGGACTAAAATACTGCTTCCTGGATAATATAATCATAGACATAAATTATCCTTCAAATCGTTTTGATACTTCCCACATAATGTTTTGATTTTACAGTATTTTCCATGTGATATATTACTTCCTATGGCTGTTTCTATATTAGTTGTGTTCTGTTTGCTCCATGATATGACATAGGTAATAGCAACAAACTTAAAAACATCTTTTCTATGTAATTGATAGCCATGAGGTCCCTTGTAGATTCAACAAGTACAGAATTTCCTTTGATATGAATGATACTGTTCATGGAACCTAAAAATTTTACCAGCGTTTGCTGAACTGAAATAAATTCATGATATTTCTCTAGTTATTATAATAGAGTTTGAAAAATTTATATTGAATATATAAATATGTTTATTACTGAAGTAGTAATAAACTAAGTGAAATGCCATGAGTAATTAATGGACTTAATTTCTCATAAATGCTTGTTCATTTTTAACCCTAAGCTTTTAAACACTCATTTGGATAGGTTTCTGTATTAAATAAATTGAAACAATCTACATGAATATCTTTACAACAAAATACACAATCAAAGGAATACGAAGGCAAACAAACCTCGCAGTAGGAGAATATATTTGCTATTTATCAGTCTGAGAGAATTTCTATCTAAATTCATAGCATACCAAATCAATTAAAAAACTTGCAGCGCTGCACTTCTGGTCAAGCATGACCATGGTGTAAAGAGCTCTAGGGTGCTGTTACCCCACAGAATCTTTGACCAACGAGCAAAAACTGGTGAAGGCACATTCCTAAAAATTCTGGAAAAGAATTAAAGGGTTGCTGTAACTGGGCTAGTGCTAAATCAAGGAAACGTAGCTTGGAAAATGGTAGGTGAAGCTCATGGTGTGCTCATCCTTCCCACACTTCCCCAGCGTGGTATGCAGTCAGCCTATGCTCTCATTGTGGGTTCATGGCCATGTTCCAGAGGGAAACACCTATGCATATAAGGTGACTCTTTGTCAATGACAATTTATGTGGAAGCCTGAAATACTGAATCTCGAGCTTGGCATCCCAGATTTGTCTTTTAGGCAGAGAAGCAAGTTAAAGATATTTAAAGAAGTGTAAGTCAAAATGGCCTGGGGATTACCCGGGATTACCTGCATTGAATTAAAAGAGAGCACTAAGGAGGGAGTTAGAGTATATTTCATAGGGAGTAGAGGGGGCATTCCTGTAAATGGGGGAATTCCAATTGCCACAAGCAGGAACAAGCCCAGGACAAAAAGCAGTTAGTAGACTGGCTCAGAAAAGACAAAGGGGTCACTCTACTTTGCAATTGCCTTGGGCTGATCGTATTGATAGGAGGGCTAAGTTCTGAAGGAGACCACAAGCTAAAGCAAAGACCATTTGTAAAGACTGTGAAGGATGCTTTTTGCTTAAGTTTATTGGTTTTTGTCAGCTCCTGGCACTCTAGAAAATCTAAGTCTTATCACTAGCTGGATATAAAATTAGGTAACATACAGCACAGGCACGAAATTCCAAAGTTAACTCTTTAAAATAAAATGTACAGTGTACAACAAAAGTTCCCCAAACAACAAAGAAACAGGAAGTGATGGCCCAACCAATGGAAGAAGATAAAAGTGCAGAAACCATCAAAAAGAAGCTTTGAATATACCATACAAAGATTTTTTTAAAAGATCCTCAATAAAGTCATGAGGTAAAAGAAAACATGGAGAAAGAATTAAAGGATATAAGGAAAATAATATGAGTCTCTCATTAAAGAGATAAATAATTTTTTAAAGGAGCCAAACAGAATTACTGAAGTTGAAGATTTTATCTTTTACCTTTCAGTACAATATTAGTTATATGTTTTTCATATATAACTTTTTTAATGTTTAGGAAGTGTCCTTCTATTCCTAGCTTTCAAAATGCTTTTTTTTTTTTTTAATCAAGAAAGGATGCTGGGTTTTGTAAAATGTCTTTTCTGTGTCAATCAAGATATTTATGTGGCTTTCCCCCCTTTGATTTGTTAGTGTTGTGTATTACATTAATTGATCTTGGGTTGAACCACCCTTGCATACCTGGGAAAAAACACACTTGATCATGTTGTATAATTCTTCTAATGTGCTGTTAGATTCAATTTGCAAGTATTTGTTGAGGATTTTTGCATCTGTATTCTTTAGATGAATTGATCTATAATTTTCTTTTCTTGTAGTATTTTTATCTGGCTTTTATATTAGGGAGACGTTGGCTTCATAGAATAAATTAGATATTATTCCCTCCTCTTCAGTTTTTTGGAAGAGTTTAATCAGGATTGATAGTAATTCTTCTTTGACTGATTTATAGAATTACCCTGTGAAGCCATGTGGTCTTGGGCTTTTCTTTTGTGGGTGGGTTTTGATGACTGATTCAATCTCTTTACTTGTAATTGGTCTGTTGAGCTCATCTATTTCTTCTAGAGTCAGTGAAGGTTGTTCATATGTTTCTAGGAATTTGTCCATTTCATCTAGATTGTCTGTTTTTATTTTGGCATATAGTTGTTTATAATATCCTGTTATGTTCTTTTTATTTCTGTGGGGTCAATAGTAATGTCCTCCATTTATTTCTGATTTTACTTATTTACATTTTTCTCTCTTTTTTGTCAGTCTAACTAAGGGTTTGTCAATTTTATTGATCTCAAATAATCAACTTTTGGTTTTCTTAATTCTCTCTATAGTTTTTTTATTCTAAATTTTATTTATTTCTGCTGTAGTCTTTGTTATTTATTTCCTTCTACTTGTTTTGGGATTAGTTTGCTGTTCTTTTCCTAGTTCTTCCAGGTGTGTATTTAGGTATTTGATTTTAGTTCTTCCTTCTTTTTCAATGTAAGCATTTAGGGATATAAATTTACCTCTCAGCACTGCCTTCACAGGATCACATACATTTTAATATGTCATGTTCTCATTTTCCTTCATCTAGAGGTATTTATTGATTTCTCTTTCAATTTCTTCAATTTGTTTTTTAATTTCTGTATATTTGTGAAATTCCCAGTTCTCTGCCTGCTATTGATTTCTCAGCTTCATTCCATTAAGGTCAGAGAGTGTTTTGTGTAATTCAATCTTTCTACATCTTTTGAGATTGTTTTGTGAGCCAACATGTGGTTTGTCCTAGAGAATGATCCATGTGCACTTGAGAAGAATGCATACCCTGGTATTTTGGGGTGCAATGCCTGTTTATGTCTGCTAGGTCTAGTTCATTTATCAGGTTATTCAAGTTCTCTGTTTCCTTATTGATCCTCTGTCTAGATATTCTATCTATTGTTGAGAGTGGTGTATTGAATTATCCAATATTAGTTTAAAAGTGTTTATTTTTTGCTTCAGTTTTGCCAGTGTTTGCCTTACATATGTTGGGGCAGCATGGTTAGGTGCATAAATATTTATGATTATTATTTCTTCTTGGTGGATTATCTTTCTTATTAATATATAGTGTCCTTCATTGTCTCTTGTAACAATTTTGCATTTAAGGTTTATCTATTTTCTCTGATATTTGTATAGCTACCCCAGTTCTTTTTTGGTTACTGTTTGCATGGAATATCTTTTTCCAAACTTTCACTTTATTTTTTAATTTTTATGTTTATGTTATTTATTTATTATAGGAGGTACCATGGATTGAACATGGGACCTTGTACATGTGAAACAGGTGCTTAACCACTGAGCTACACTTGCTCCCCCAACTTTTCACTTTCAACCCACTTGAGTCTTTGGGTCTAAGGTGAGTCCCTTGTAAACAGCACATTGTTGGATCATAATTTTTTATCCATTCTTCCAGTCTGTACTTTTGATTGGGGATTTTAATCCATTAACATTCAATATTATTATTGCAAAGGCAGTACTTCAAATATTTTATCTTTTGGTTTTATTTATCATATCTTTATTTTTGTCTCTTCCTTTTCCCTTTTAGTTATCCTTACTGATAATCTTCATTTCTTCAATATTTCCAATCTTCTATACCCTGTCTCTTCCCTTCATCCTTCAGGACTCCCTTCAGTATTTTTTGTAGGGCAGGAGTCTTATTGATGAATTTCTCTCTTTCTGTTTATCTGTGAATATTTTAAACTATCCCTCATTTTTGAAGAACAGTTGAACTGGATAAAGAATTCTTGGCAAGTAGTTTTTTTCTTTCAGTACCTTTAATATATCATACCAAGTCCTTCTTGCCTCCTTGGTTTCTGGTAAGAAATTGACAGTTTTATTGTGGATCATTTGTATATGATGAATCACTTTCCTCTTACTACTTTCTGAACTTTATTTTTATATATGGCATTTGACGTTCTGGTTAATATGTGTTTCTGAGTAGGTCTATTAGAATTTATTCTGTGTGGAGTACATTGAGCTTTTTGGACATGCATATTATGTCTTTCATAAAAGTTAGGAAATTTTTGGCCATTACTTCCTCACATATTGTTTGGGCCTCTTTCCCTTATCATCTCCATCTGAGACATCCATGACACATATGTTTGTGCATTCATGTTGTCACTCAAATCCCTGAGACAGTACTTTTTTTTTCCATTCTTTTCTCTATCTCTTCTTCTGTCTGTAAGATTTTGATTGTCCTCTCTTCTAGTTCACTGATTCTTTCTTCTGATGGTTCAAATCTGATGTAGTATGCCTCTAGTGTTTATTATTCCTTCTATTGTGTTTTTCATCCCCATAATTTATGTTATGTTTCTTTAAAATTTCAAATACTTCATTACGCTCGCAGAGTGTCTTAATATATTTTATCTCTTTAGAAATATTTTCCTTCATCTCATTGAATTGATTTAGGAGATTTGTTTGAACATATTTGATTAGTTGTTCCAAATTCTGTCTCCCTTGAAGTTATAATTTGTTACCCTTTTGAAAAAGGGTCATACCTTCCTTTTTCTTAGTATGGCTTGTAATTTTTGCTGATGTCCAGGCATCTGATTATCTTAGTGAGTTTACTCTGAAAGTCAGTTTCTCTTGCCTAGAGTTTTATTCTTGATTGACTTTGTGTTAAGGCTCTTCTTTGATGTTTGGTTCAACTTATTCTAGAAATTTTGAATAGCCTGTGTTTACCTGATCAGATTTATTTGGCTGTTCTTCATCAGATTCTAGCCTTGGATATGCAGTACAATTTTTAAAGTTACATTTTTTGTGTGTGTGTGAAATTGCTTCACCTCTAGTAGAAACCTTCCTTTCCTTTCTTCCTTCTCTAGTAATTTTGATCTCTTCTGTTAGTTTTTGTGCAGAATTTTCTCCCCAGGTGAAATTAGTTGTTTAAATTATCTGCCAAACTCAGTTCCCCATGTTTCTTACACTTTACAGGTCTGGGAACCTCCTGTCTTATAACAGTTCAGTTTTCCTGCCATTTTTTTTTCTTTATCTGAGGCTTTTCTGTCTCTGATTTCTTCCTGGTAGAGTATGTTGTCCAGAGGAGCCAGATGGAGCCCAATAGAAAGATGGGTCACTACAGAAAAGCCTGCTTTGCATTTAGGTGATCCAGACAACAGAAACTGAATTGAGTGAGGGCACCACTTGCCAGCTACAGTCTCTCTCTTCTTTTTTTCTGACACATAAATGGAAACTGAGAGATTTCCTTAAGGAAAAACCTGCCCTACAAGAATTACTAAATGCAGTTATGCAGGTTGAAAGGAATAGACAGGGGAGAGACACTTGGAGCAGTGTTGCTTGTACACAGAAAATTCAAAAGCATTGCTAGAAGAAGTCAACGAGGATCTAAATAAATAGAAGGACATTCTGTGTTCATGAATTGTAAGACTAAATATCATCAAGATGTCAATTCTATCCAAAATGTTCAATGCAATCACAATAAAAATTCAAAAAGCCTATTTTCTAAAATGGAGAAGCCAATCATCAAATTTATTTGGAAGGGTAAAGAGCCCCAAATAGCCAAACACTTCTTGATTGTGAAGAACAAAGTTGGAGGACTCACACTTCCTGAATTTAAAGCATATTACAAAGCTACAGTAGTCAAAACAGCAAAGCACAAGGAAGTAAATATTGATCAATGGAATCAGATTGAGAGTTCAGAAATAGACCCTGACATCTATGGTCAACTGATTTTTGACAAAGGTGTGAAGTCCAATCAATCAGGAAAGTGTAGTCTCTTCAATAAATAGTCTTAGGAGAACTGGATATCCATATGAAAAATAAAGAAAGAGGAACCCTATCTCACGCCAATTAAAAAATTAACTCAGAATGGATCAAGAACCCAAATATAAGAACCAGAATGATAAGATCATAGAAAATAATGTAGGGAAGCATCTTCAGTATCTTGTGTTAGGCAATGGTTTCTTTGATTTTATATCTGAAGAACAAGCTATGAAAGAAAAAATGGGACCTTAAAAAAAAAAATAGCCTTTTACATATAAGAGGACTTTGTCATGAAATTGAAAAGATACCCTAAAAGTGAGAGAAAATATTTGAAAACCACATGTCCAATAGGGTTTATGCTCATAATATATGAAGAAATCTTACAACTCAATATAAAAAGACAAACAATGAAATTAAAAATGGGCAAAAAAACCTTGAATAAACATTTCTCCAAAGAAGATATACAAATGTCCAAAATAAACATGAAAAGATGCCCCAAATCACTAGCTTTTAGGAAAATGCAAATCAAAAGCACAATGAGATAGCACTTCATACCTAGTAGAATGGCTACTGCCACAAAAACCAGAAAATTACAATGATTGGAGAGGATATGTAGAATCAGGAACACTCATTCATTGCTTGTGGGTAAGTAAAATGGTGCAGCCATTGAGGCAGAGAGTTTGACAGTTCCTCAGGAAATATATTACCATATAACCCTGCAATCTCACTAGTAGGTACCAGAATAATTGGAAAGATATTTGCACACAGAAGTTCATAGTGGCATTATTCACAATTGCCCAAACTGGAAGCAATCCAAGTGTCAATTAACTGATGATTGGATAAACAATATGTGGTGTATGCATACAATGGAATATTATTCAGCCATAAAAATGTTTGAATGAAGTTTGAGGATATTATGCTGAATGAAATGGGCCAGACACAAAAGTACAAATACGGTATGATCTCACTGATATGAAATACTTTGAACAAGCAAACTCGTAAAATTATAATCTAGAATATAGTTTATCTGGGGATAGATTGGGGTTAGAGAATTTGGAGTTGATGCTCAATTTGTATAGAATTTCAAATTTAGGTTGATTGTAAGGGTTTGGAATGGATGGTGGTTAAGATAGTGCATTGTTGTGAGTGTGTATAAGAGCATTGGATTATATATATGAATGTGGTTAAAATGGAGAAATTTAGGTCCTATATGTTACTAGAATAAGAATTAAAAGATAAAACATTGGACTGTATAACAAGGCGAATCCTAATTGGACAATAGACTATAGTTAATAGTCTAAGCATAAGAATGTTCTTTCATGAATTATAACAAATGTATGACACTAATACAATGTGTTAATAATAGAGTGATATATGAGGAAATACACCTAATGTAAATTATGGATTAGAATTAATAGCTATTTTAATATTGTTTGGTCAATTTTAACAAAGGCAACACACTAATGCAACTTTCCAACAAAAGGAAGTATATGGGAATGCTGTATTTTTTTCTATAAACCTACAATTTCTCTCATTTAAAATAATTTAAAAAATAATAGGACATATTTCACAGGCCTGTGTACTGGGCATTTTAAATGAGGTAATCGATGTAAATTACTTCATACCACTTCTAAAACATAGACTCTCTCAATAAATGCAGGCTACTACTGTTATATAATAATGAAATTATAAAATGTGTAATCATCAATTTTAACAAATGTTCCACATCAATGCAACGTGTTGGTGGTGAGGTAGTGTATGGGAATCCTGTATTTTATGCATGATTTTTCTATAAACCCACAGCTTCTCTAATAAAAATTTATTTTGTATATATGTTAAAAAATAAAATTTAATAAAAACCATGGGACTGTAAAAAACAAACTGTGGACCCTAATGCAAACCGTGGATATATTAATAGAACCATTATAATATTATTTAATTGACTGCAGAAAATGTACCACAGGAATTCAAATTGTTAATAATTGGGGACTATATGGGAATGATGTATTTACTGCATGATTTTTCTGTAAAACTTCAACTTCTCTGAAAAAAACCCAGCATTCCAATAGAAAAATGGGAAACACTTGAATAGATATTTCAGAAAAGAATATCTAAATGGCCTATAAATATATGAAAAAGTACTTAAATTCATTAGTTATCAGGGAAGTAGAAATTAATGCTATAATGTGATCTAACTATACTTTTCCTAAAATGAAATAAGCAAATGAAAAAGTTGAAATGAAAAAAAGCCAGTTATAGCAAATGCTAGGAGGATGCAGAACAACTGGGAATCTTCTATTCTGCTTGTAGGAAAGTCAAGTGTCACAACCAGATTGGGAAACTGTCAGTGTCTGATAAAGCTGAATACATACATCCCTCTCATTCAGTAAGTATAATACACACAGATAGACATATTTTTTAAAAAAGCATATATACTCATTTAAAGACAGGACCAAGAGTGTTCATAGCAGCAAACTGGAAACATCCCAAATGTCCATGCACATTAGGTTGAGCATAAGAATCTAAAAAGCTAGAGAAACCAGACTCAAAAAGATGTCATGTATGAGTAACGTTTTACAAAATCATATAGAACAAACCATGCTGATGGATACCTAGGTAGTGGTGAGATTTCTGGGCACATAGTGACAGGTAAATCAGAAAGAGAGTACTGGGGATCAGGCAATATTTTGTTGATCTCAGTGCTGATAACATACATCAGATCATTTCATGAAAATTTATTTTGCTTTCCTCTCTGATCTATATCTTTCCTGAACTGAGATTATTTACTCTTAGTATTGAATTAACAAGAGTAAAAAGAAAAAAGAAAAATCCACGGAGTTTAAAAAAGTACTAATATTTTCTCAGGAAAAAATTCCTAAATAATGAATTTTCAAGACAAAGGAAGTTAAATCCTAAATGAAGGAATGGAATATGAATAGTAATGATGAATAATTAAAAATCATATATGCGAGTAAGTTAATCAAGCAATGAATGTATAAACAGGCGTAATGGTATTATTGTCCAAATTAGAATATATAAACTCTAAATGGAACAAAATTATTGGATAACAAAGATAACAAGAAGTTATATAATGGAAGGATTGGCATTAAAATTTTCTGGGGTATTTATATTTATCTTTCATCAAACATATAGATATCTTTTTAAAAACAATTTATTGAAGTACATCACACATACATGAATATACATAAACTATAACTGTTCAGTAAACATTGTGAACTTACAAAACAAACATGCATAATATCATATAAGGGCTCCCACATGTCACCCCCCACAAACATCCTGCATTGTTGTGAAACATTTGTTAACAAATTATGAAAGAGCATCGTTAGAGTATTAGTACTAACTATAGTTGGTATCTTCCTCCTCTATACATTTTTTAAAAGATTTATTTATTTACTTTTATACTTCCCCCCACCCCTGCCGTTTTTCCTGTTTCTGTGTCCATTCACTGGGCAACTCTATGTGTCCATTTCCTGCCCTTCTTCTCATATTTCTCCTCCTGTCTTCACTGGGATTTGATCCTTGGAACCTCTAATGTGGGAGAGAGGAGTTCTACTGCCTGCACCACCTTAGTTCCTGTTTTTTTGGTGCATCTCATCTTGGCTCTCCCTTGTGTCACTCTCCTGTTATGTCATCATCTTGCTGCATGGCTCACAGGGCCTGGCAGCATACCCTGCACACTGAGCTTGGTGGCCCACACGTCTTCTATATTTTTCTTTTTTTTTTCTTTCTGCTGGGAGGTCCATATGGGAGACAGATGCCCAACGACCTTAGCCACAACTGTCCCCCTTTTATATCTCTTAAGGTTGACCAAAGATACCCAGAGTTAGAGTCATTTCCTATACAGGATGGTCAAATAATAAATAAATCAAGCTTAGTTTATCACTAGCATTCTAAAAACCAGACCTAGGGAGAAAATCTAGGTCTAGGGACACATGCATGGTTTCTAATATAGCGAATGTTTAACCTACCCTGATTATCACAAAATCAGGATAGAGAAAATATTAGCATTAGATATCTTGATTAACTGTGAACTTTGTTAATTCAAGTAGGCAAATAATTTTTTTTTCTAAATTTAGGAAAATCATACATAGCTTTAAAATAATTAGACGGAAAAAAATAATACTTAAGAACTCAATTCAATATAATTTGGGAAAGAGAGAAATATAAAGCAGGGAAAAACAAGATAAATAAAGAACTCAAAATATGATGGTAGGCATGAATCCAAATTTGTCAGTAATTGCAACAAATGGAAATGGACTAATTGGGTCAATTAAAGGACAATAGTGTAAGATTGTGTAAAAACATTCTAGAGCTATGCTGTTTACATGATATTCCTGAAACAAAAGCACACAAGTTGAAAATAAATGGATAAAAAATAAATACCTGTAAACTACTAACAATAAGAGTTATTATTATTTCAAAATCACAGTTAATTGGTTTTAAGATTCAGAGGGTGAGTATTCAATGAGAAAATAAATTATTATGGCCTTGACAGCAGCAGCTTCAGACTTTCCACCAGTATGTATAGAGAGACTTGGAGAGGTGATGCACATTCTTTTTATTTTATTTTATTTTTTAGAAATACTTCATTTTTTCTTTTTTTTGTCTCAGTAATTTTTTTCTTATATTTCATTCTTTTTCTCTTTTTTCCCCTTTTATTTATTTTTCTCTTTTCTTTTTTCTTGTTTTTGTTCTGGTGAACTGAGGAGTGAGAGAACTAGATTTCCTGAATACCACAACATGATACATAGAATGTTCAGTACTCAACAAAATAATTACAAAATATACGTTGACAGCAAAGAATGGTCCAGTCACAGGAAAAAAAAAATCAATGGAAATTATTCTGGAAGAAACTTAGTCTCTGAAATAACTATTCAAAGATGTTAGATCAGCTCCCTTAAATAAGGTTGACTAACTAAAGGAAAACATGGGCAAAGAACTAAATGAAATCCATTATGAACAAAAAATAAGAATTTGGAAAATGATATAGACATGATAAAGAAGAATCAAATTGAAATTCTGGTGAATACTATGATAACTGAACTGAAAAAAAAATGCAATAGAAGTGTTCAACGGCAAATTGGAGGAGGCAGAAGAAAGGATCAGTAAACATGAAGAAAAGACATTGAAATTGTCCAATGTGAGAAGCAGAAAGAAAGAAATGAGCAGAGCCTGAAGAACCTGTGCTCCTGCTGGGAGCAATATACCAGAAATGTGTTGACTTTATTAATAGGAATTTACTAGGTTAAAAGCTTACAGTTCTGAGGCTGTGGAAATGTCCAAATCAAGGCATCATGAGAGATTCTGTCTCTTGAAGGTCAGCTGCTAACAATCCTGCACTCCTGCCACATGGCAAGACAAAATGGTGACTCTCTTGTCTGGGTCTCATTGCTTCAGCTTCTTGCTCTGCAAGCTCAGCTCTGGGATATCAGGTATATAGCTTGTCTCTTCGCTCTCCTCCAGGCTTCATTGCTTCATCTTCTTCTCTCCATGGGCCTTCTCTCTCAACCTCTTAGGGGCCTCTTTCTCTGTCTCTGCTGTTTTTTTCTGTGTGTCTTTGTGCTTTCACTCCTCTGTTTATAAGAGACTCCAGAAAGAGGACCCAGGACCCACCGTGGGTCATGCCTCACTGAAGGAATTCAATCAAAGGCCCCAATGAAATCCAATCCACTCAGAAGGTCCCATATCTACAAGACTAGATTAGCTCTGAGAACATTATCTTTTCTGGGATCTGCAAAATGCTTCAAACTGTCACAGACACAATCAAACATACCAATATATGTATCATAGGATTCTAAGAAGAGGAAGAGATAAAGATGCAAAAAATATTTGAGGAAATAATTATCCAAAATCTCACAAATCTGAAGAAAGCTACAAATATTCAAATCCAAGTTGCTAAATAAATGCCAAGTAGGATGAACCCAAAGAGATCTAAAAAGAGACACATTATAATCAAACTGCTGAATGCCAAGAATAAAGAAAAACACTAAACACAGCAAGAGAGAACTGACATCACATATAAGGGATCCTTAACCAGATGAACATCGAATTTCTCAATAGAAATAATGGAGGCCAGAAGGTAGTGGGAGACTTTAAAGTGCTGAAAGGAAAAAAAAAAGTTAATTAAAAATAACATTTCTGACAAAGCTGTCCTTCAAAACTGAAGGAGAAATTGAAATATTTGCAGAAAATCATGGGGATCCATTAATACTAAAGCTGCCTTAGAGGAAACACTAAAGGAGTCCTTCAGGTCGAAAGGAAAAGATATTAGACAGTAAAATGATGTTGTATGAAGAAATACAATGCCCAGTGCAGGTGACTATATGGGTAAATGAAAATGTCAGTATTGAATTTTTCACTAAACAAGCATAAACTTTTTTTACTGGGCACACAATGCATAATATGTAATTTGTGACAAGAACAATATAAAATGAGAGGATGAGGGCTATAGGAACAGAATATGTGTGTAAGTTATTGAAGTCAAGCTGATATTAACAACTTAATTGTAATAGATTTAAAATATTAAATGCACTCTCCATGATAACCATAAAGAAAATACCTGAAAAAAATATACAAAAGAAAGTCAGAAGTGATTCAAAATGGCTTAAAATAAAAAATAATCTAAACAAAAAGGAAGGCAGTAATGGAGGAAAAGAAAGTGAAAAGTGATTCAAAATGGCTTATAATAAAAGATCTAAACAAAAAGGAAGACAGTAATTGGAGGAAAAGAGTAATAGTTTAACTGATGTATTAAACTCTCCAATCAAAAGACAGAGATTGGAAGAATGGATAAATAAACCTGACACAATTATTTGTTGTTCCCCCGAGACCCATCTTAGATTCAAAGATACAAACAGGTTGAAAGTGAAAGGATAGAAAAATATTTCATGCAAATAGTAAATGAAGGGCTCTGAGTTAGCTATATTAATATCAGACAGAATAGACTTTTAGTAAAAAATTGTTACAAGAAACAAAGAATGACATTATTTATCAGTAAAAGTGTCAATTAAAGAAGAATATTTAGCAATTATAAACATATATGCACCTCAAAACAGGGCCCCTAAATATTTTAAGAAATCAATGACAGAATTGAAGGGAGAAATAGACAATTCTACAATAATAGTTAAAGATTTCAATGCATGACTTTCAATATTGGGTAGAATGTCTAAGCAGAAGAAATAAAGACTAGAACAACACTATAAATCACTACATACAATAAACATATGTAGAAAACTTCATCCAACAACAATTTTTCAAATAAACATGGATCATCCTCCAGGATAGAACCTATGCTGCAGCACAAGAGAAGACTCAATAAATTAGAAAGAGTTTAAATCATACAAATTAAATTTTCCAATCATGAAAGAGTCAAGTTAGAAATCAATAACAGAAGGTAAACTAGAAAATTTGTAAATATGTGGAAATTTAGCAGCACACGGCTGAACAACAAATTGGTCAAGAAAAACTTACAAGAGAAATTAGACAAGACATTGAGACAAATGAAAATAAAGACTTAACACACCAAAACTATTGTATAATCTGAAGTCAATGCACATAGGTAAATTTATAGCAATGAGCATCAATATTAAAAAAAAAAAGACCTCAAATTAATAACTTCACATTTGAATAATTAGAATAGCAAAATAAACCCACCATTTGAAGGAATGAAATAATTAAGATTAGGGCTGAAATAAACGAAATAGAATATAAGGGACAGGAAAACAATTGAGAAAGTAAACAAAAGAAAATATTGGTTCTTTGAAAGAATCAATAAAATCAATAGCCCTTTAGCTGCACCAACAAAGCAAAAAAGAAAAAATATGCAAATAATTGGAATCAGAAATGAAAATGGTGATAACACTACTGACCATACAAAAATAAAAAAGGATTATAAAAGAATGCTATGAACAATTGTATGCCAGCAAAATAGACAATCTAAACAAAATGGAAAATTTCCTAGAAATATACCAATTACTTAAATTGACTCAAGAAGAAATAAGAAACCTCAACAAAATTATATCAACTACAGTGCTTGAGGCAGTCTGCTTAATACTGCAATGAAGGATGCATGATATTATACATTTGTCAAAGCCTATATAACTGTACAACACAAAATGTAAACCATAATTTCAAGTATAGATTTTGGTTAGTGTAGCAATGCTTCAATTTCGGTTCATCAATTGTAACAAATGTACCACACCAATGTAAGATGTTAATAAAGGGGGAATTATGAATGTGTGTGTGTGTGTGTGTAGGGGGTTATATGGAAATTCTGTATACTTTTGGTGTAATTATTCCAAAAAGTTTGAACCTATAAATGTAAATCTAAAACTTCTCTAAAAATAAGTTGTATTATTACCAAAAAAAACCAACAAAACAGTATTCTAGGACAACCAGCAAGATGGCGGCAAAGTAAGGAGCTCCTAGAATCGGCTCCTGCTACAGGACAGTTAGTAATCACCCAGAGCTATCTAAAGCACATGTTTGGGGGCTCCAGGAGACCAGAAGTACATCCTGCAACATCCTTGAAAGAATGGAAGGAGAAGACTGCCCATCTGCAGAGAAGATTCATAAGTAGAGCACTCCATGCCATGGAGGCCAGGGCCCATCCTCCACTGGAGGCACAAGCTACCTCGGAAGCTATTCTGCAGCAGGAATTGGAAGCTCCACTTCCCAAAAATGGGGCATAAAGAGATGTTTGGGCACCAACTTCAGCTACTGATTAGTAAATTCAGCAGGCAAAAGTATAATCCTAAGAACAGCTAACCTTTGAACCTGTCCAAGTCAGAAAGAGGCCGATAGCTGCAATCTTTACTCCATGCCTTACACAAAGGGAAGTGGGGCTGACTGAAAATCACTGTGCTGGTAGGGAACAGCTCTTTCCATCCAGATTAGATTGCAGCTCTAGCCTAAGTGCCAGGCCTACCTCAGGCAGGGAGGAAGTTGGAGGGAGCTGCACCAGTCTCTCTGAGAAACTACAGGTCATGTGGTGGAGGCCAGTGATCATCCTACTTTTGCAGCTCAAGCCACCCCAGAAGCTATTCTAGACAGGAATCAGAAGCTCCATTTCCCAAAAACAGGGGAGGAAGTGATGGTTGGCCACCAATTTCAGCTACTGATTAATAAATTTGGCTGGCTAAAGTATAACTCTAAAAACAGCTAAAGTTTGAACCTGTCCAAGTCACAAAGAGGCTGGTAGCTGCCATTTTGACTCCACAGCCAGTTAAGGGAAAGCCAGGCTGATTGAAAATCACAATGATGATAGAGACTGGTTTCTATCACCCAGATTGACCTGCAAACATAGCCTAGGCTTCAGCTCCACCTCTAGCAAGGAAGAAGCTGGCAGGCCCTGCACTAGCCTATCCAGGTAACCACAGGGACATTTAGCTGGCACAGACTGAAGAATTGGAAGTCTACTGGGGCAACTGCAGTCATCTAGGACCTCTGCTGCCCACACTTACAGCTCTATCCCTGCCCCAGGCTGGGGAGAAAAGGGTGTGAAGTTTCATCTGTCTCTCTTGACAAACGTAGTCTAGGCCTGCATGAGTTGTATTATTCCACACTGCTGTAGCTCTCTCCCTACCCCTGGCAAAGAAGAAAGTTGGAAGAAGCTTCATTGGTCCTTGGGGCAATGAAGGTATCTTGAGCCTGCACAGCTTACAGCACCAACTATATCCTTGGCTTCCATTACACAACCAGCAAGGGAGAAAGGACAGGAAGCCTTAAACTAAAGAGAAAAACAGCACTCAAAATAAATATTCTAGTAAGCCAGATGCCAAGACACCAAGAAAAAATTCCAATTCATAACAAGAAACAGGAAGATATGGCCCAGTTAAAGGAACAGATAAGCCTACAGATGATGTAAAGGGGTTTAGGCAACTAATCATAGATGTTCAAACAAATATGCTTAATAAATTCAATGAGATGTCTAAAGAAATTAAGGATATTAAGATATTGGGTGAGCACAAAGAAGAATTTGAAAGCATACACAGAAAAATAGCAGATCTTATGGGAATGAAAGGTTCAATAAAGGAAATTTGCAATACACTGGACTCATATAATAGCAGATTTGAGGAGGCAGAAGAAAGGATTGGTGAGCTTAAAGAAATGGCCTCTGAAAGTGAACATACAAAAGTACAGATGAAAAGGTTGGAAAAACTTTAACAAGTTCTCAGGGAAGTAAAGACAGGAAGAGATTTGCAACATACGTGTCATGAGTGTCCCAGAAGGAGAAGAGGAAGGTAAAGGGGCAGAAGGAATATTTGAAGAAACAATGGTAGAAAACTTGCCAGCCCTATTGAAGGACATGGATATACATATCCAAGAAGCACAGCTTACTCCCATCCAAAAAAAATCCAAATAGACCAACTCTGAGACACATACTAATCAGAATGTCCAATGCCAAAGACAAAAAGAGAATTCTGAGAGCAGCAAGAGAAAAGCAATGTATAATGTATAAGAGATACCATATAAGATTAAGTGCTGATCTCTCACCAGAAACCATGGAGGCAAGAAGACAGTGGTATGATATATTTAAGATACTGTAAGAGAAAACCTTCCAGCCAAGAATCTTATATCCAGCAAGTTTGTCTTTCAAAAATGAGGGCGAATTTAGAATATTCACACATGAAGAGAAACTGAGAGAGATTGTAACAAAGAGACCAGCTTTGCAGGAAATACTAAAGGGTGTGCTACAGTGTGAAAAGAAAAGACAGGATAGAGAGGCCTGGAAGAGAGTCTAGAAATGAAAATTATATCAATAAAAGTAACTAAAAGTGTCAAAAGAGTGATGAAAATAAAATATGAGAGATAAAACCCACATATTCAGGAATAAATTGAACCAAACATATAAAACACTTTTATTCAGAAAACTACAACTCATTGTTAAAAGAAATAAAAAACAGACCTAAATAATTGGATGAACATTCCATGCTCACGGATTGGAAGAATAAATACCATTAAGATGTCAATTCTACTCAAACTGATAGACAGATTCAATTCAATCCCGATAAAATTCCACCAGCATTTTCTAAACAAATGGAAAACATGATTATCAAACTTACTTGGAAGAGTAAGGGGTCCTGAATAGCCAGAAACATCTTAAAAAGGAAAAGTGAAGTTGGAGGACTCTCATTTCCCTATTTTAAGTCATATTACCTAGCTATAGTGGTGAAAACAGCATGGTACTGGCATAAAGACAGATAAATAGATGAATGGAACTGAAATGATGGTTCAGAAACAGACCTTCACATCTATGGTCAAGTGATTTTTGACTAGCCTGTCAAACCCACCCAGCTGAGGCAGAACAGTCTATTCAACAAATGGTGCTGAGGAAACTGGGTATCCATAGCAAAAGAAGGAAAGAGAAACCCTATCTCACACCTTTTTACAAAAATTAACTCAAAATGAATCAAAAACCTAAATATAAAATCAAAGAATCATAAAGCTTCTAGAAGAAAATGTAGGAAAATATCTTCAAGAGCTGGTGGTAGGTGGTGGGTTCTTAAAGGAGGTAAGAGGAGAACTGAGATGGACTACTGATATTTAATGTATGTAGAAGCTTTAATTAGCTTTACTCTAAAAGTGTGGAAATGTACAGAGTTGATGATAATACATTGCAGTGAGTAACAGTTGGTTTACAAATGGGGATGTGCCTGAAAACGGTAGTGTAGGGATGTAAATGCCAGTTGACAGAAAGCTAGAGAATAATCTAGGGACTGAATAGCACAGTAAACAGAGAAGTGGATGAGAATTGTGGTTGATTGTAAAGATGCAAGTGTGTCCTTTATGAGTTAGAGCAGATGTACCTCAATTTTGCAGGGTGGTGGGAATGTGGAGAAGCATGGGTAAAATACAACTGGAGTGACCTATGGACTGTGGATAACAATAATAATGTAATATTCTTGCAACTATGCCAAAGATGTACTGTGTTGATAATGGAGGAGTCTGGAAAATGTGTACCAAATGTACACTATGGACCTGGTAATAATCGGATAATATTATCTCATAATCTGTAACAAATGTTCTACCATGGTGTGTTGTGTTTTAGAGGGGTGTGGTTTGGGGATTCTGCACATGTGCATGACTGTTTGGCAAGTTTACAATTTTTATCATAAAAATATATTTAAAAAATAATAATAGAGTGGGTTGGGGGGAAAATAAACCAAATGTAAGATGACTATAATTAGTAGTAAGAGTCTGAGAGTATTCTTTCATAATTTGTAACAACTGTCTCACGACATGCAAGGTGTTGGTGGAGGGTCGATGTATGGGACTCCTGTATGATGTTATGAATGTTTGATTTTTAAGTTCATAACTTTTACTATACACTTATTGTTTATGTTCATGTATAAGTGATATAATAATAATAGGGTGGGTTTGGGGAAAATATTTTGGTTAGTAGTAATATATTGAGGATGTTCTTTAATCATTAGTTAAAAATATTTAATAACAATGCAAGGTATTGGTGGTAGGGTGAGCTGTGAGAGCCCTGTATGATGTTATGTATGCTTGTTTTCTAAGTTCACAACTATTGCTCTACACTTGTTGTTTATGTATGTTCTGTATGAGTGTTATGCTTCCATAAAATTTAAAAAATAAATAAAGAAAAACTGTATTCTAGGACCAAATGGCTTCATCAATGAATTCTACCAAACAAATAAAGAATTAATATCAGTCCTTCTCAAAGTCTTCCAGAGAATTCAAGATGAGGCAGCACTTCCTAATTCATTATATGGAACCCACATTGCCCTGAGACCATAACCAGGTAAAACAATATCATAAGAAAAGAAGATTACAGTCCAATTTCCCTTATGAATATAGATGCAAAAACTTAGCAAAATTTTAACAAACTGAATCCAACAGAATACTAAAATTATACTTCATGACCAAGGGGATTCATCCCAGGAGTGCAAGAGTGGTTCAACATATGAAAATCAATCAATACAATTCACATATAAATAAAGGAAAGGAAAAAACCACGTGATTATCTTAACAGACACATAAAAGTTATTTGATAAACTCCAACATTCCTTCTTGATGAAACCACTCATAAAACTAGGAATTTGAAGGAAATTTCTCAATATGATAAAGGACATTTATGAAGAATCCACAGATAATATATTCAATGATGAAAAACATAGCTTTACCCCTAAGATCTGGAACTAGACAGAATGCCTGCTTTTACCACTACTATTCAACATTGTACTAGAAGTTCTAGGCAAAGAAACTAGAGAAGAAAAAGAAATAAAAGATATCTAAATGGGAATGGAAGAAGCAAAACTATCTCTATTTGCACACAACATGATCAGATATATAGAAAATCCAAAGGAATCCACAAGAAAATTATTAGAGCTAATAAATGAGTTCAGCCAAGTGGTAAGTTGTAAGATTAACACACAGAAATCAATCATGTTTTTGTGCATTAGCAATCAACAATCTGAAGGGGAAATTGAGAAAACATTTCCATTTATAATGGCATCTTAAGTAATATAATATTTCAGAATAAATTTAACCAAGGATATAAAAGACTTGTACAGTAAAAACTACAAAGCACTGCTGAAAGAAATTATAAAAGACCTAAATAGCAAATCATTACATGCTCATAGATTGGAAGAATAAATATTGTTAAAATGTCAATATTATCCAAAGTGATGTACAGATTCAATGCAACCATATCAAAATTTCAGTGACTTATTTTTCATTTCAGAGAACTGGCCATTTATATTATTTCTATTGTATTTTCATGAGTCAATTTTATGAATATAGTAGTATATTTATATATATTTTATGTATTCACACCATTAATATAAATTTTTGTAGTTAGTAAAAAATTTTAAAAATCCTTTTGAAATCTGCCATCCATTTCAAACCAGTGTTAATACTGTGTGATCTATCATTGCATGCGTTTCTATTGATTTACATTTTCAGAAAATTTGGTTCAACAATATAAAAATGCTTTAAATCTATACAACTGAAATAATAACATAAAATAATATGGCAAAATTAAACTCACATTTCTGTGGCCTCAACAAATATAAATCTACTAAAAGAAACAGACTCTCAGTCTGAATCAGAAAAACACAACTTGCAGTATATAAGAAACCTCCTTGAGACAAAATGATACATAGAATTTCCACTTCCACAAATGTATGACAAAAGGGATAGTCTTAATAGCCCTCCCACTCAAAAACAACTAAATTCTGGAAAAAACATACTTTTTAATGCAAGCATATCTCATAATAAGGAAGAGAAATCTGCAAACAATCCTGCATCCCAACACACATATACAAAGTCAACTGAAACCAGAATTGTGAGCTGTAAGCAAATGAAAAGGTAGGGTAATCATAAGGGAAAATGAAATACTATATTTGAAATCAAGAGTTCAATCTATGGCCAGGACTGGGAGACATAATTATATCAATTCCAAAATAAGCCAGGAAATCAGGAGGTGGTTAGAGTGATCCCATTTTGGTAGTCTCCTCTAGATACAGGTAGAAATGAAAGAAAACATCCTCAATTTATGGTTCAGAATTTTCATCTTAGGACCATCAAACATAAAGTGATAATCAAATGCATAAAGAAATAAACCAATATTAGTAAAAAATCAACAGAAACAGCTAACTATATATTTATACACCCAAGAACTCCTGACATTAGAATTATTTCATTCAGAACATAAAATAACTATGTATTAAATGATTAAAGAAATAAAGACAGGAATTACAAAAATATACAAGCAAAAGGGATGATCTAAAACTGTCAATTTTAAATGGAAGTTTAAAAATAAAGATAATTTATAAATTTAAGAATCAATGGAGAGTTTAAAATTTTTTTTTTTCATTTGAATGGAGATTAATGAACTGGATGATATATTTGGAGAAATTACCCAGAATGTGTCCTTAGAAGACAGTAAGATGGAAAATATAAAGGAAAAGTTAAGAGATGCAGAAGATAGACAGTGTAAAGTCTAATACAGTTCTAATAACAGCAAGAGATAGAGAGTGAGAGAGAGCGAGAGAGAGCAAGAGAATAGAGAGCAGGGAGCAAAGGAAATAAGAATGTTCTACAAAGTAAGTATACACAGATACAGGATGCTCATAGAAAATTAAAGAAATCCTCTTCTATACATAATATACAGAATTTTTACAGCAGCAAAGTCAAAGGGACTATCTTAAAAGCATCAAGAGAGAAAAGGCATCATCCTATAAAGTATGACAATTAGATTGACATCAGATTTCTCAAAACAATAACAAAAACAAACAAACACATAGGAACACAGAATTCAGTATGAAAATATCTTCAAAATATTGACAGAAAACAACTGTCAATTTGAGATTTTCTACCAAGCAAACAATCCGTCAGAAATGAGGATGAAAAAGATGTTATTTTCTGATTAAAATGTCTTAAAATTTACTATCAACCCACCTTCATAAAAGAAGCTTTGAAAGAGAGTGCTCTATAGAGCACAAAAATAATCTTAAAAATATTGTGCAAGATGGTATAGTGAGAGGAGATATTGTAAAAATATAGCCAAATATAAAGATATATTTTCTCATTCAAATAGTGGTAATGATAATAATAATAATAAATATCTGATTTATAATGTCTTATTTAGGGCTTCTTCCTAAGTAGATCCTGTTAAAAGGTTTCAAGTGCAAATAGACATATGGGAGTTGATTCTAGGAAATATCAGTAGAGGAATGGGAAAATGAGACAAGGAATGGAAGAACTCTGCAAAAGGGTGTATTGTCATGCACATCGCCACTGTGGGCAATGGAACTTCATCTTACGAAAGGATTCTGGGAAGCAATACAGAACATGCACTTCAAGTTTATCCTGTTTGAGAGGCAAGGTAGTATTTATTCCCAAGTTCCAATCAGTTGTTGGTTGAGGACTGTTTCCAGGGGTTTCTAATTCCTAAGCACTTCCATCCTGCCCTGCACACAGACTCCAGTGGTCAGAGAGAGTCTGTGAGGGATAAGATCAGTGAAAGCAAAGGGTTGAAGATTAGAGTCTAGTGTGACCAAGAGTTGAACCTGGAATAGCATTGGAGACCATGACTGTGACTCAGGAGCTAAAGTTGCTGAAAAGCAAGGTATAATGACCACTGCATTAGTAGTGAAAGGTCACATTTCCAAAATAAGATGTATTTCTGAAGATTCATTCAATATAGCTCATTTATTTTAGATTCAAGGTAATATCATGTAACACTCATATACCAGTAGTGGATATTCTCTAACTCTGCTGTGAGATCCATTACTTTCCCTTGTTCCTTGCATTAATGCACTACCTAGGACTCTCCCCAGCACCCAAGTATAAATTGGTAGGACAAAATGGTAGGTTAATTCAAGGTCAAGTTCTGCAGACACACACTGACCATTGTTATGGACCTGGAATAGTAACTTGAGTTTTTCCTCCATCACAAAAATGATAACCATGATATCCATTTACCACCTTTCCCATAGCTTTGTGGCACATAACAGAAGGTTTTCCCTATTTTTAAAAATAGAAATATTACAAATCAACATGCATGAACATTTTCTCATTACATGCAATAAAATATATAAAGACAGGAGAACACCCTTCTCTTTGTTATCTGCTTTTGTTATAACTTATATAAATCATCTACTGAAATTGTAACAGCCTGAGTCTCAAGGCACCAATTAATAGTTTCCAAGTCCATGTGCTTTTAGGTAAGGAATTGGTAAATGGCCAAGGTCTTGGCCCAGTGGGACAGATTTTCTAAAGACCTCCTGACATATACTTGGAAATTCTCTGCTCACATATACTCACATTTTTTCTTGAAAATACTCATTAATAAAAGGCAGCTCATCCCAGTATTGTCAATATTGTTTGATATTGACAAATTCCCATACCTTGACTTTTCAATAATGCAACAAATATGTCCTGAGAGCTGTGAGAAAAACATCTTAATAAATTCTTTCTCTTTTAACTTGTAACCTTTAATTTATAAAAGGTTATAAATTAAAGCTTTTAATTTATAACCTTTAATTCATAACTTAAGCTTAAGTTATGAAGAAAAATTTCCTTTATTTACACTTTTTGTCTGATATTTGGTGAGAACAATCAGAAATTTTATCAGCAATAATATTGCTATTTCTTTTGCTATAGCTTAAGGATTATATCATTATTTGTTTTTAATCTTTTCCTCTTCTTCCTTCTTCTTTGCCCCTTTTCCCACTGTGTTGGAGCTCTACTGCCATCTTAGACCATGAAGGTAAAGAGCATTTTGCAAGAGTAGTGGAGAACTAATTGCTGAAAAAAAACCAGTTCCTCAAGGACTTTGTGAAGCTGAGCTGCCACACTCACTGCAGATTGCCTGTATTAGAATTTTTAAAAATTGAGTTAAAATTCACATAACATCAGAATCTTTTAAAAGAAAAATAAAACTTCTATTTTTAAATTACTATTAATTTGGGTCTCATAGTTGAAATGTATTCTACCTGTTACCTGATACAGGTATTATTTTACCAACAAATTAAGGATAAGACATAAATGGGTTAAAAATTAACTTTTCTTCATAGAGAAATTTAGTTACCACTCTTTTCTTTAAATTAAACTTGGTGTTTAATTTAGTATTAAAGATACAGAGTGTAAGAGAATAGTAAATTTGTTTCCAAGGTATGTCACTTGGAAGTCAACTTTTATTGTTCATGTGGCTTTTGTCCTAACCTGTGAGTTTCAGTTGTCTTTATTATTTGTTATTTCTAATCACTTAATATTTTTATATTAAAATTTTATTTTAATTTACTATACATATTAAAATTTTAGGGAGTTACTGGGTCGATGCACTGTCCTCTGTAGGTTTAGTTTGTCAGTTACCATAACTGTCCAAAAGCTTATCCCATATTGTAAGATGTGCTCTTAAGTGAAGAGGTAAAGACAGACCTTGGAATCTTCTTTCAAGACCTGGCTGGGTGGCTTGAAGATTGTGAACCGATGACATTTCATACTGGAAAGAAATACTTGGTCTTGGCTTAAGAGGGCCCTCACTCACATTTGTGCAGTCACCAAATCTTTGCGGCTTGACTATTCTCTGGGTGTCCTGAGATGTCTTCTCTTCTTTGGTACTTGTGCTGAAATATTTCTAAAGCCACTTTTGCATCAATTTCCAGAGTTTCAAATGGGAGGTCTTTATAAAGTAAAGCACGGGCATCTTTTGTGAAGGAACGCAGTTTCTATATTTTTGACATCCACTCATCAAGTCTCTTATCCAAAACTTTACTATAGCAAAGCGTCATGATCTTTGAAAGTAAGGAATTTAACTTCACGGGGCTCAGTCAAAGGCTTATACATATCCCAAGGCTACCTGTCCACAAAAGCTAGAAGGAACATTTTGCAGTACCACTCACTTAAATGCATGGCAGAACCATAAGGAGTTGAAATGTTTTTATTCATCACAAAGGCAGTGACAGGGTCAGTTTTCTCAACATGTTTAGCTTCAATCTTCTTAGTCTAGGGAGTTAAGGACAGCTGCCTGTTTTTCTCTTCATTAAAGAACTCATTCTGCATTTCTAGCAATTCTGTTGGTGACAGCTGAGAAGGTGGTGATGTTGCTATAAATCTCCAGCCTCCCAGCTGTTGGAGGGGGTCTCCAGACCGCCATGGCCATGGCCTCCATTGCAGCCAAATTTAACTTATCACTTAAATTTTTATATCAACCAAAATTTAGCCCTTGGCTCTTTGCTTTATCTCATGCTCTGTAGTCTTCTTTAGTTCCATGGGTCAGATATGACTTTTATGCCAAATAACATTAATGTGCAAAACCATTACTAACACCTGAGTACCAGTATAATATGTTCAAATGCTTTTTGGAGATTTCTATCTGGAAATTAATAACAATACAAACACTCAACACTCTTTATGTGACAGTCACTCTCCGTGGGTCTTGTATTCAATTTTAAACATTGTCTTATTTAGTTCAGTGATCTGATAGAACCACAAAATCAGTCTTATTGAAAGTTCATTCTTTTACCCAAATTAGTTTTCCCTCTAGATTTAGCCAATTTAGTTTTAAACCTTCCTAACCCAAAATTTACTCATCAGCTCGTCTTTGATTCTTCTCTTCACTTTGTCATAAAAATACATGTGACAGGAAGTCATCTATTTTTTATTCAGTGTTTTTCAATTTTACCCTTTCCTTTATTTTCTGATTCTTTTCTCCCATAATCAAACTCTGTTTACTTCACAACTATATCATTGTATTAACTTTAAAGTGAATTGCCTTGCTTTCATAATTTATTTTAAAGAAAATCCTGCACACATTCTTTTGATTAATCTTTTTAAAATAGTGTTTTCCCCCATACACTTTTTTAACTTAAACTTTTAGATGTCATATTGCTTAGAAGACCACTCTAAATATCTTAATGTGAAAATCTGGCCTCCATGTTCTATATTTATGCAAAGATAGATAAATATTTACCAGAAAATCAATGAAGATAGCAGATTTGAAGGTGAGTTAGACCAGATATCTGAGTGAGAATGAAGTCTTGTACTTTTGTTCTGTGTGACCTTGGAAATGGTCAGAATTTAGGGGAAATAAGGTTTTCTTCAGGCTCTTTTCTAGCCTTAATATTTTCCAGTGATTTTAATACATTATTCTGATGGGGACAAAAATCACCTTTTCTTTCTTTCTTATTAACAGAAACATAACTATAATTTCTTTTTGGTCAATAACAGTTTGGTGGTGGTGTCAAATGAGACATGATTGGAATAGGAATGTTTAATGGGTGAAAAGTCCTCCAAGATCTTTGGGCAAGATCTTTATCAACAATCTTGAAGGATTAGAGAGTTCATTTGATACATTTCTACTTCAACTCCCAGAAGCAGCATGTCCTGCCTCTCTAACTCTCAGAGTGCTGCACACATCCAGGGATGCCTGGTTCTCATTAAGTGTTTCAAATAGTACAGAAACCCTAGGGGTGATCACCTGTCACTCAAGGAGATCATAAACTGCTTCATACCAGGCCTTGGGAATTTGAATTTTAATATCTACTCCTATGCTCTCTTTTGTACTACAGGCAGGTACTTTTCTTCTTTTACAATACCTTCACTCTTAGTTTTTAAAATTTTCTTCAACCATGCCCTTTGAATAACAATAAAGAATGCTTAGGAAGAAAAGAGTTTATTGAGCTCATGCAAGGGAGGCAAACAAGCTGTCTGGTTTTAGTTCTGGCCCTAGTAAATGTGGACTATGCAGCTTCATTCAGGGTGTTATTTCTTGAGACTGGGAAGATGTTTAGGTCTCCAAAATATTTGCTTCATCTGCGCTGCTGAAGTTCTGAATGGAGAAATCTTTCAGTCCACGACTGTGAGAAGACAAAATCCCACTGGATGATAGAACCTATTGGCTTCCTAACCATCAGTGACTGTTATCAGATATGTATTCTATAAGGATAAAGGAAAAGAAATAGATTAGCTCGGAGTGTCAAAGTTTCATACCATCAAGTCATCTATGTAGAGGAGGGAGCTAAAGTTGTCTGTGGTTCTAAAGAGCAGAACTAAGATCAAACAGGTGGAATAGCAAAAAAAGTAATGACCACTTTTATTATTCCTGTCTGTGATCCACTGTGGTTAGGTAGGACATGCATTACATCTTTGAGTTCTCACCATTACCTGTGGGAGAGATATTGCTATTTTCATTTAGGGAGGAGGTGTTTTATAGTTTGTTAGTCATTAAACTAATAGTATTAAGTGCAGAACAATGAATACCAGGCATTCCCAGCTGAGTGCTGGGGTTCCAAGTGTTTTAGAAAGGTAGAACATGCTACTTCAGGGGGCTGAAATAGAATCTCAACTCACAGTAAGATTTTAGTGTTCACAGCTAGTCAACGGAAGAGGCTGGGATTTGCCATCTTGCCAGTTGTGAAGATTAAAGCACAATGAAAAGAAGAATTTTCTGACCCTTGGATTTGTGTAAAGACAGAATAAGTTGTCTTTAGAGGTTTTGAATCCCCCATCCCAATATTGATAAATGTTCAATCTGTTTGGATTGTCTCTCAACAAAGAAACGGTAGAGGGTATTTCGGTGGCTGGACAAGATGGCCGTTAAGGCTTCTTCTTAATCAGAAGATTTTACTATTCCCCATGCTGTAGGTTCCATTAGAGTTGGCCCAATATATACCCTTGAATTTTCAGCCCCAAGCATAAAGCCTGGCACTCAGTACATTCTCACTAACTATGTAAAGAGCCCTGTTTAGCACTGGCTTAGTTGGATTCCAGTGGCAGGAAGGAGCTCGAGACTGGTGGTGAAGGAGTTAAAGGCAGAGTCTTTCAGCATTTCTGCTCTTATCTGTGATTTTTCAGCTATGTTTAATGCTATTGGCTTTGGAGAATTCACTGATAATGGGAAGTGCTCTATGATGGGAAATGTTTCCTGTGTCTATTACTCTAAACATCATACAACAACAGCCCCCCTGGGTCAAGCAATAGCAGCAATGACCAAGCCACTCTCCAAACTGGGATCTGTTCCTTATTTGTAGCCAGGACAAAGGATGGAGATGATCCATAGGAAAGATTGTTGTGCAAATGAATTCAGATCAAATCCAGACTTTAATATTGATAGAAAATCTGGAAGGCAGTTTATATCTTTCCTTAGCTCTAGGCCTCAACTTTTGGGTTTTCTGTTTCATTGTCTTCCATTTAGTTTTCCTCTGAGATGGAATTCAGCCAAGTAGATTAATTCATAAGGGACCTGCTTCATGAATAGCTTATTTTTCATGACATTCAAATAAGGTATGGCTTCCATGAAGTTAAGTAGAAATAAAATGATTTATGTTGATTCAATGTATTTTTAGCTACTCCATACATTATTTTAAAAGCAGGATTCTCAGTTTTATTCTCAATATCAATACAATACCTATGTTAGTTCTTCCTGCTTTACCATTTCTAGATCTCTGGGTCTGGAGGTGTGTTATGGAAACAAACAAGTAGTTTGACCAACTTGGGAAACAATACTTTATTAACTATAAAGGAAAGCCAAATTAAATGCATTATTTAACCTTGGTTTATCAATTATCATCTTAGTTACTATGTTGTATTTCTTGAAAATAAAGAAAGAAATAAAAAATGTCCTATTCATTTTTTTTCCCCTTATTTTACCAAAGGGTAGTATAACATGTAGACAAAATTCTATCTTATGTCCAAAAGATTCAGGTATACTTTGTCTGTGAATGTATATAAATCCCCACTTCAATTACTAGTAATTCAGACTTTTCATGGATCTGGTGAGATTTAGAAAGGGAAAAATTAATGCACCTTGGTCTCATTAAAACCAGTGCTCTCACAAGCATTATTTTACACAGGGTTTTATTTCAGATTTTCTCTCTGAGTTGTATTATTCTATGACTGCTATTGAAGAATTTAATTCACTTGGTTCATTAATTGTGATACCACATTGCCAAAACCATTGCTGAGAAATTAGTTAAAATTAAATTTCTTTTGTTTCTTCATCACACTAAGCCATCAGTAGGGATAATTAGTCAAACTAAAATGTTATTTTTATATAATAAAATCTAAATATTTTTCTAGAATTTTGGAGATAATCAATTCTTATAATTTTACAGATAGATCAATTCAGAACCAGAAAATTAAATAACCTTCCCATGTTTGAACAACTAATAGGTGATAGAACTGGGGAGAAACACCTGATTCTACTGTCAAGAAAGGGGCTACTCATTTATATCATACTGTTTCTAAACATTAAAGGTTGTATCCTTTATTTAACTTACTCTGTTCAGAATATTAAAAAATAACAATTTGAAAAACATAGCAAAGGTTTAAACATGCTCTTATCCATGAACACTTCCTAGGAATGTACTTTCAGAAAATAATAAAAGATGTGCAGAAATATTTATGTAAGTGAATATTCATTATTGACATTTATAATAGTAAAATTGAAAAAAAAATCCTACATCAAAGCTTGGGTTTTATAAAGCATGGTGCTTTCATTTAATGGATCTCCATATAGTTATATTTGTAGAAAACTTTTAATGACAAGAGAAATATTACAATATGATGCAGGATACAAAGTTATGTATAGTCATCTCAATTTTGAACAAGTATGCATAGAAATTATTCCAAGGTTATATGCAAAAGCATTCACTGAATCTTCACAAGTTCATGTAAAAGAACAGTGGAAAAGTTTTATTTATGGATGATGCTAGCATCTATTTATTGATTAATTTTTAAAAATTGTTCATCTGCAAATGATTTACAACCAGAAAAAATAGTTTTAAGGGACTTTAAGTATTCTGGTGATTTAGGAAGGGAGAAAAGTCATGAACAATAGATGAACTTGATGTTTATAAACAAAAAGGTGTTACCATTTACTCATTTTCATTAGGATAATTGAGGTGATTATCTAGCAAAGGGATTGTATCGAGCTGAATTTACCATTATGTTTTGACTGTTTTCCTCTGCAGCCAATAGTCCACATTATTATAGTTAGAAGTTGATAAATATTTTTGACAGAGTTGATTAGTGAGTATTTGATCTGAATCAGCCCCTTGCTATTGATTGGGCAAAGAGTTGCTTCATAGGAGTTGGGGAGTACACATTTAAGCACTAGTGAAAAATATTTAAAAAGCACAGATTTATTGACCCTATAACCATTGTTCAAAATCCAAGGTGGCTCTTGGTTTAAAGAGAGAGAGGGTTGAATTTAAAATTACCTGCTTTGGTGAACACACCATATTGAATGCAAAAGAGTCTCATGATGTTATGCAGTGTTGGGAAACATAAGATATCTAAGTGTTCTACTCTCTACCTTGCTCACGATAGGAATGGCTATTGATCCCTGTACTCTTTTTATTCTTGAGTCAAGAAATAATCCTACATAATTCTTTAAATACTGCTTTAGATGGTCACTGCCCTTTGACCAGAACTGATATAAACCTATTTTGATCCTAGATAAGAAGAAGGCTGCAGTTGTGTACAGGCTATATGAAGCTAAAGTGTGACAACGTATTTGATGTGTTTTATTTATCACCAAGCCTGGGGCATAAAAGATGTTAATTTTTCTATTCTTAGGTGTTCTGTCCACTGGGGAGTGATTTCAGTGATCAACACCATTGATACACCCTTATTTCTAAGTCTTAGAGCCAAGGATTTTAGAAATCTCTTCTAGGAAATCCTAGCTAGACTCCATACTATTTATTTTATGAAGTTTATCAAAGGATATGGTATCAAATCCTCTCTTCCTCCTTCATCATCTTTAAAACTACTGTTGTGGTTAAAACTACAATGTTGGGAATGTTCTTTTGGCAAATATGGCAGGGGAAGGTTACTGGTGTAGGGTGTCGGGGACAAGGAGTACCTGGGGCAGACTTCTATGGACTATCTAATGGTTCTTCTTGTCATAGTGTGCTATATAAGTGGGTGGAGAACCACATAATAAACAAGAAAATATTTTAAAAATATTAAAATCCCATAGTCCTTCTATGTTCAAGAACAAAGAAATAGAATAAAATAGAATAAAAGAAAACAGACTAATATTTCAAGCCCTCAATATCATTGCAAGTAACTATGAATCTTATTCTTCAAAAATGGAAACTTAGTGGTTACCATAAGTTCCGAGAGGAGGGGAAGGAAGAATAGAATAGATGGAACATAGTACATTTTGGGGGCATTAGAATTGTTCTACATGATCCTGCAATAACGGATACAGGCCATTTAAAAATCTCTGATTACCTATAAAAGTGTAAACCATAGTGTAAAATGTAAACCATAATATAAACCATTAACTATTGTTAATAGCAATGCTTCAATACTTTTACAATTGTAACAAATGTATCATCCACATGTAAAGTGTTATTAATAGTGGAGAGGGGGAAAATGGGAGGGAGTTGGGTATATGGGAATCCCCTATATTCTCTATGTGACATTTCTATAACCTAAAGCTTCTTTGAAGGTAAAATGAAAGAAATTAGACACTGGGGGAATATACGGAAGAAAATGTCACAAGAAACACATCTTGATGAAATACAAAATGTCTAAAAATTTTTTTTTATTATTTAAAATAAAAATTTTTTTGGTATTTTATTTGTTATTTTAAAAACTTATTATTATTTCCTTTTCTTATTAATGTTATTGTTTTTTATTCATTTTTGGAGAGGTTTTGGATCATGGGGGTTCATGGCTGTGGCGAGGGTGGATCACTGGTGTGGGGTTTTGGTAGCAGACAGATGCATGTGGAGGTGATCACCTGGGGCTTGCCTCTGGGGCATGTGAATGTGTTCATGTGTTCATGGGCATTTTCTCTGTTGGTGGAGACCCACACAGTAATCAAGGGAGTATTGGGTTCCCATCCTTGGCAGTCCTGCTACATTCTCTAATGGGACAGTAAGAATCCCCCAAACAGGGGCAGAGCCTGGTGAAGGAAGAGGGACCACTGTCCCAGACTTTGGTGTTGATGATTGTGCTTGTGAACCTTTTCTTGTGGGGTTGAGGCTTGGCCTAGTGTTGTATGTTGCCTGGGAGTTGCCTCCTGGGGGCCTCTTTGTTGCTTGGGTGTGGCCTCTCTCAGGGTCAAACTCAGCATTTAGATGCAATGTTCACTTTCCCCCTAGGGTAGGTCATGTCTCCCTGGGATGACCCTCCCTGGCACCAAGGGATTTGTTGCCGGGCGCCAACCATTAACGCTTCTGGAGGGGTACCTTAACCAAAGGGGGGAAATGGTAGATACAGGTGAGTTTTGTGGCTGGAAGACTTTGGGGCGAGTTGGGAGATTTTTCCAGAGGTTATGCTTATGCATGTACCAGCAGGATCTCATTGACTGCCACAGTGAACAGTGCCTCAAATAGTGGGGACCCTGAGGGCTCTGGAGATGTCCAGACACTGCCAGCAGGGCAGACAGCTCAGGGGTTCTGCACCCTGTCATTGGGCCCTACTTTGGAATTTATGTCCCCCAGTGTGACAGAGTTGCACTCGTTTGTAGTTTCCCTGTTCATGGCTCTTCTGTCCCTTTTTTTTGAATCTATGATTGGCACTGTACTTATTGAGTGTGTATCCCAGTGACTTGGATCTTTGGTCCATCCATGTGCCGGATGAGCCCTGAATCTCAGCAGAGTGGCAATACCTGGTTCACTAAACTCACCGAGGACAGCTAGGGAGGAGAGGATGATGGACAATGCCCATTCCAGGGAACGGAGTGTGTCTGCACCTGCAGGAGGGATAGTTTTGCCCATTTGCCCTGTGGGATCTAGGCCCCTTTCAGTTGGAAGAAGGGTGGACATCACCATCCCAAAATCCTCAATATTGGGGAATGAACAATGGACTAAAGTAGACTTATTATTATTCTACTATAGACTTGTTATTATTCCAACAATGGAAAATCTTTTATCATTGATATAAAGGAAGTGGCCACTGAGATTCTGAGGGATGGGAAAGGGAAGAATAGGTATAATATGGGGGCATTTTCAGGACATTGGAGTTGTCTTGTATGACATTGCAATGATGGATACAGACCATTGTATATTTTGTCTATTTTGTCATAATCTACAAAATTGTGTGGGACAGAGTATAAACTATAATGTAAACTCTAGTCCATGCTTAATAACGATGCTTCAATATGTTGTTCATCAATTGTTACAAATGTACCACATTAATCAAGTACATTGTTAATGTGGAGGGGTTGTGTGTGGGAGAGGGAGAATGTGGGGCATATGGGAATCCCTTATGTTTTTATCTAGCATTTATGTAATCTAAAGCTGCTTTAAAAATGAAAAAAATAAAAAATACAGTAAAAAAGATATTTATATTTATTTGTTACTTATCATTATATTTTATTATAATTATAACCCCGAGACTCTTACACAAACTATCTGATGGTGGTCTTCACCAACCATCTCCAAGACACGCTGCTGAGTGAGGAGAGGGGTCTGTCACTCACCACCTTCATAAATTGTCCTTCAACTGCACTAGACTTTTAAATACTTAACTTTTCCTACAAAGTTGCCGCTAATGTTTCATAAGAGATGAATTCCATAGTGGTTGCTGGATATGTGGGTTTATGTCATGATTGGTGGGTGCCACCACAATTTGTCAGGGATTTCATATGCCATTTGTTCATTTTGACACAGAAAATGATTATTTTATCTATAAAAGTTATATTTTCTTGGTTTGTAGATTACTGCTGTAGCAGCACATGAATACTCTAATTTATTCTGCTTCTTTCTCAAGTCCCAAGAGGAAACATGGAAAGAGAAAACCAAACAGCTCTGCTGGAATTCATCATCTTGAGATTCTCCAACCTAAATGATTTGCAGTTTTTACTCTTCATCATATTCCTTGTGATCTATCTCTGTATACTGGGAGGAAATATCTTCATTATTTTGGTAACCCTGGCTGATCCTCGACTACATATGCCTGTGTATTTTTTCCTGAGGAATTTAGCCTTCCTTGACATCTGCTAAACCACAACCAATGTGCCCCAGATGATGGTACATCTCCTGTCAGAGGACAAAAGCATTTCCTATGGGGGCTGTGTGACGCAGCTTTTTGCATTCCTTTTCTTTGTGGGGGTAGAGTGTCTTTTGCTGGCTGTAATGGCGTGTGATCGCTACATTGCAATCTGCAAACCCTTACGGTATCGGTCATTATGAATGAGGCTCTGTACAACCAGTTGGCAGCTTCCTGCTGGGTTAGTGGTTTCCTCAACTCTGTAGCGCACATGGTGCTGACATTCTGCCTGCCGTTCTGTGGCAACAACCAGATTCATTACTTCTTCTGTGACATCCCCTTTCTGCTGCTTTTGTCCTGTGGGGACACTTCTGTCAATGAGTTCGTCTTGCTCTTCTTTGGAGTCTTCATCGGATGGGCTCCTTTCCTGGGCATCATACTTTCCTACCTCTACATTATCTCTGCCATCCTGAGGATCAGCTCCTCAGAGGGGAGACGCAAAGCCTTTTCCACCTGTGCCTCCCACCTGCTTGTTGTCCTCCTCTACTACGGCAGCTCCATATTCACATATGTGCGGCCCATCTCGTCTTACTCATTGTCAAAAGACCGGCTGGTCTCAGTGCTGTACAGTGTTGTCACACTTATGCTAAACCCCATAATTTACACTTTAAGGAATAAAGACATCAGAAATGCTCTGAAAGCTGTGGGAGAAAGAGGAGCGACCTGCAAATTTCATTTCTCTTGAAATGTAAGTTTTATTTTTCTGTGAATAGATCAGTGATATTAGAAAATTATCCATCTTACTGATACTATCTGATTGCTTCTTGACATTACTAAAAAACTCTTAAGAATTGAAAGTTAATTTCAGTGATAAGGCCAATGGGGCAAAATGTTAACAATAGATGAATCTGGGTTAATGGTATATGTATGTTCTTTGTATTATTCTTATTCTTAAAACATTTCTATATTTTTAAAATGATTTCTAAATAAAAAGTGAAAAAGTTAATTTAAAAGCTATGGGTGTTAACTGTATATATGATGAGCTTATCTCTACATTGTGCATAACATTTTTTTTTTTACACTCAAATACTTTATTATGTCTAGCTCTTTTTTAACTTTGGAGCAGATGATGTGGAGAGAAAGGAAGTGGGAGACAGGCACACAGAGAAAGACAGAGAGATAGAGAAAGATAAAGTAATTTTAAGCAAAGTTAGAAGGTATTCATTTTCAAAACCCCTCTTCTAACAGTTGACTGTGGCTTATGAGGTTTAGAAACCTTCTTGTAATCTTGTGGTAGTGCTTTATTGGCAGCAGTACTTTTCAAGAATGCTTACTGTGTGGAGTTGAAAGCCTTTTGCTCTTTCAGGTTCTCTAATTATCAGTAACTATAGCTTAAAGTATTAATTTAGATTTGAGAAGTCTCAAAGTAGTTCAGGATGTGATTTCCTCCAATTGTGAGAATATCCTGTTTGACCAGTTTCTGGATATCTTTATTTTATTTGTATTTCCTCAAGTCAATTTATTTTCTAAGCTAAGGTGTTTTTTTTGTTTGTTTGTTTTGTTTTTAAATTTAGATTTGGAAAGAACAATCATACATACCATACAGGATTCCCATACAGAATTCCCATACATTGCCCCGCCACCAACACCTTGAATGTTGTGACACATTTGACACCATAATATTACTACTATCTATAGTCCTTAGCTAATATAGTCCATAGCTAATATCTGGTGCATTTACCCCCAAACCATCCTATTATTAGCACCATGTATCAGCATTGTATATTTGTTATAGTTCGTGAGAGAATGTTCTCATATTTGTACTGTTAACCACAGTCCATCTTTCACCATGGGGTTCACTGTGTTATATGGTTCCCTGCCATGTACAATCCACCCAAAGTGTAAACTCAGTGGCTCTCAGTTTTATCAGAGTTGTGCTGTCATCAGTTCAATCCTTTTCAGAATATTTTCATTACTCCAAAAGAAAAAAAAAATCCCATCCCTCTTGTGGCAGTTTGGCATTCTTTATGAATTCCAAAAATAGATATTGGATTATGTTTATAAACTGGTCTGCACCTGGGTGTGATTCAATTATGATTAGGGCTTTGATTGAACCACATCAGTAGGACGTTGATTCCCCACTCCTTTGGTGGGCAGGGACTCACAGAGAAAACTACATGGCAGAGAAGAGAGTTGGAATTTTGATCCTGGGGCCTGGGATGTAAACACACAGAAGAAGCAGATACATGAGGAAGGAGAGAAGGTTCTGTTAGACACGGCAGAGTCCCCAGGAAAAGAGATGAGCCATTTGCCTGAGAGTTTACTGCTGGCCTTGTGGAGAGACCAGAGCAGCTGAACCCAGAGAGAATTGAGCCCTGGGGGAGAGACGAGACTTACCTTAGGTTACAGCTGATGTTTGAAGAATCTGGGACCATGGACCCTTAAGAAGAAGAGGAAGAGGAAGAGGAAGAGGAAGGCTGAACATTGACAGCCATCTTGCTCCAACACGTGGCAACAGACTTTGGTGAGGGAAGTAATTTACGCTTTATGGCCTTGTGATTGTAAGCTTCTACCCCAAATAAATACTCTTTATAAAAGCCAACAGATTTCTGGTATTTTGCATCAGCACCTCTTTGGGTGATGAATACACCCCTTATATCCCCCTATTATTGACCCTTAGCATTGTTGTAGTACCTTCTTTACCATTGCAATAAGAATATTATAATATTACTGTTAATATAGTCTATATGTTACATTACATGTATTTTTCCCATGAATTGCCATATTCTTACACCTTGTAATACAGGCATAGTCTTGTATTTGTACTATTATCTGCAATCATCATCCACCACCAAAATTGCTATGATATACAGTCCCTAGATTATCCTCTAGCTCTCTTTAAATTGACATTAACCTCTCTAGACTACCCCTTTCAGCCACATTCACATTTATAAATTGGCAGTTTTAGTTATACTCATTACAATTTGTTGCCATCAACTCTATCCATTTCCAAACCTTATTAAACATTCTGCATACATTCTGCATCAGCTCCCCCTTCTCAACCCACATTCTATCTCCTAGTACCTATATGCTATAGTTTAATTCCATGTATAGAGAGACTATACAATATTTGTCCTTTTATGTCTGGTTTACTTCACTCAACATAATATCCTCAGGGTTCATCCATGTTGTCATGTCCTTCCCAAGTTAATTTCTCCTTACGGCAGCATAGTATTCCATGCTATGTATTCACCACAGTTTGTTTATCCATTCATCAGTTGATGGTCACTTGGGTTGTCTCCATCTTTTAACAACTGTGAATAATGCTGCTATGAACATCGGTGTGCAATTGTCTGTTTGTGTCCTTCCTTTCAGTTCTTCTGAATATATTCCTAGTAGCAAGATTGACAGATCATGTGGCAGTTCTATATTTAGCTACCTGAGGAACCACCAAACTATCTGCTACAGAGGCTGCACCATTCTGCATTCCCATAAACAGAGGAGTGTTCCTATTTCTCCACATCCCCTCCAGCACTTGTAGTTTTCTGTTTTTAAATAATAGCCATTCTGTAAAGTGTGAAATGGTATCCCACTGTAATTTTGATCTGAATTTCCCTAATAGCTGGTGATGTTGAGCATCTTTTCATGTGTTTTTTGACCACTTCTAATTCTATTTTGGAAAAATATCTATTCAAAAATGGACCTTTCCCCTCCCCCCTGATTGGCTCCTTGGTCTGTTTTGCTTGTTGTTTGCTCATTGTTTGTGCTCGTTGTCTACTCATTGTTTTTGCTCTTTGTCTGCTTGTTTCCTTTAGGAGGCACTGGACACCAGACCGGGGACCTCATATGTGAGAGCAGGCACTCAACTACATGAGCCACATCTGCTCCATGCTTGTTTGTTTTTGCTCATTGTCTGCTTATTTTCTGTTTTTTTTTTTTTTTTTTTTTTTTGCTCATTTTCTGCTCATTGTTTTTCCTCATTGTCTGTTCATAGTTTTTGCTTGGTGTCTGCTCATTGTTTGTTTGTTTTCTTTGGGAGGCACTAGGAACCAGACTTGGGGTCTCCCATGTGGGAGGCAGGCACTCAACTGCTTGAGCCACATCTGCTCCCTGGACCATTTTTAAATTTAGTTGCTTATCTTTATATAGGTGAGTTGTATGATCTCATTATATAACATGGAAATCAAACCCTTATTGGATATGTGGTTTCTGAAAATGTTCTCCAATTACATAGGCTGCCTTTTCACCTTCTTAACAAAGTCATTTGAAGCACAAAGGTGTTTAATTTTGAGGAGTTCCCATTTATCTATTTTTTCTTTCATTGTTTATGCTTTTGGTGTAAGATTTAAGAATCCAGCACTTACCACAATATCTTAAAGATGCTTCCCTATATTTTCTTCTAGGATGCTTATGGTTCTAGCTTTTAGGTCCTTGATTCATTTTGAGTTAATTTTTGTATAAGATGTGAGATAGGGGTCTTCTTTCTTTCTTTTAGCTATGGATATCCAGTTCTCCCAGCATTATTTTTTTGAACAGACAGTTGTGACCCAGCTGGATGAGTTTGACAACTTTGTCAAAAATCACTTGACCATAGATGTGGGGGTCTATTTCTGAATTCTCAATTTGATCCCATTATTCAAAATGTCTATCTTTCCATGGAGGTGTCTCTCAGCTTCCACTTTCTAGGCTGGCCATAGCCAAGATCCAAAGCAGGCTCTGCTCCAAACCCACTGAAGAGAAACCACTTTCTGCCCTCTGCTGCACCTGTCTTCCCAGAGAGGAGGACTTCCATTCTCCTCTCAGTTGTCTGCAGTGAACCACAGGTTTCACCGAGGCTGTTCGCAGTGAGGGTGGGAGGTGGGTGCTCTCCCAGCCTCAGAGGCGAGATACTCACCGTTTTCTTTTTGGACCCTATGTCTCTTTGTCCCTCTCCCTCTTGAACTATGCACAGCAATCTCCTGGTCTGCAGGTTCCCAGAGCTCCTCCCTTGGGGAGATTTTTGCCCTTCCTCCTTTGTTTTTGTAGAGTTGAGTCCTGCCTGCTTACTCCAATACCATCTTTCTGGAGGTCTGTGCATTTTATTTGGTTATTTAACTGTCATGTGAAATACGTTTCTTCGGTTAATCTGGCGTTCTTAATTTTCGCTCTTTCTCTGGGGAACTACCCACTGTCTTATGCTCTGTCTCTTGCAACAATTACCTGAAAGCTTCCTTCCTTTGTCACCTTCCTTCTTATATTAACTGTACTTTTGGATCTTTAGAAAATGTTATCCCAGGCAATTTAGAAATCCTTCTTCTTATCTTCATTCTCTCAATAAATTGTTCTATTTAGACTGCCCAAATAATAATGCTCCAGTTCAGTGGTACTTCATAGGGTAGTCAGAGGTAAAATTATTTTGCCCTGCTTTGTTAGCTGCTGCTATGATATGTACTTTACTCTCTAATTCCAGGCCTTAGCTTGACCACTGGACATCACCATATTGCAGATGTTGCACACATTGGTATTCTCCAGCCTTTACTTCTCTCTCATGCTCCAATCTTAATCATATGTTTACAGCATTTCCTCCTCAAAATTATTATGTTTAGACTCAAATACATCTTCCTTTTTTTCACAATCAGCTGACTCTCAAATTTCTATTAATGGTATTGCCATAGGGTTAAACCTGCTCATTTCGTTGACCCTTTCCTTTCCAATATGTATGCATATGTGCATGTGCTGGTTATTAAACTATTTGCTCACTGTAAAACCCACTGCTCCATACATTAATTTTGATGCTGCAGCTGGGATGCTGCAAACTGCATTTCTCCTCTGCTGTTTCCCTGTTAGGTCCCACTGATAGAGGGCTCTAGAGAGGCAGGAAAACAGACTTGCTCCTTTATGTTTACCCATGATTTTTTTCAGCATTATGCCAACAATGGTTATTATACTCCTATTCTATTCTATTCTATTCTATTCTATTCTATTCTATTCTATTCTATTCTATTCTATTCTATTCTATTCTATTCTATTCTATTCTATTCTATTCTATACTATTCTATTCCGAAAGAAGCTTTAGATTACATAAATGTTATATCTAAAATATAGGGGGATTCCCATATACACCATCATTTCTCCTCCCACATTTTCCCCAATTAACAACTGTTTTCATTAGTGTGGTGCAATGGTTTTTGACCCTAGCAGCTACTATTGGATCCAGTAGAAGTTGCAGCTGCTTTCCAGATTTTTACTACAGACTCCTAGTCCAAGCCTTGTCGTATGCCTTAAGAGGCTGAAGCCTCAGGCCGGCTTAGTACCCTGGTGAGGCTCTGGATTCCAGCAAAACAAGGACCATTTTGAACTTCTAATATACCAGTGGAACATGCTGCCTTCTCGGGGGTCTGTGCCCCATCTCAGGAGCGGCCATCCTGAAAGCTCCTACTCATACTCTCAGCCCTTCTCTTGCTATTTCTGTGTTGCCTCAGATCTGCTTACTCTTTTACTTCTTCCACATGCGTGGCATGCATGTGCACACACACACTCACACTATTATATAATAAAGTCAATCATGTCTTCAAAATGTTTCTCATATACACCCTTTCATTGCCATTACTACTAATACCATTTTCCAGAACTTCACCTTAAGACTAGACTTCATCAATTATTCCAAACTACCCTTTCTGCCATTAGTTTCCATTTTTTATTTTGTGCATATTCCCTAGATTAATCTTCCTACAATACTGTTGCTAATTTGAACACTTGAATATTTCCCCCAAGCGGATAAATTCTGAGTGTATTATCTTGGCAAACTTCCAGCTAATCTGCTTCAGCCAACATTTTTACCATTATGTCCCAACCATTTTTGAATGTAGATCTTTTTCTTTAACTTTCACACAGACTTCCATTTTATCTTCCATTGGTAAAAAAAGGTCATGAGGGTAGATAAGAGTGAATGACAAAATCTTTTGTATTGTATCTTTTCATTTAAGGTTCAGGCAAGTAAGAATTTTCTCTATAAATCTTTTGTATACCAGTCTGCTCTAACTGACCCACCTATCTGATCTCATTTTAGAAATATATCGTGTACTATGAAATTTAGCACACAGTCCTGCTGTATTTTTTATTGTGTAGTATTGCTTAGTATTTTTTTATAAAATTTAAACTGATAGGAGTCTGAAGTTGAGAGAAGCAATAGGAGTGAGTTAGAAGTATAATACAGCACTGTAGGGGAATCAGGAATCACGATTATATGAAAAACAGTTGGTTAAATAGTTATTTTGTTTGTGACTAAAGTTATTAACTCAAGAACAGCCACTTTCCCCCCATAGTTGGGAAGTCAACATGGTGCCTCATAAACATGCAAAAAAAAAAAAAAAAAGGAAATAAATAGATATTTATGGGAAAAGAAATTTGGAATGAATAAGGCCTTGGAAAGAAAATTTCAAGACATTAATGCCCAAGCTGCCACTGAGGAGGTCTACAGAGGGTTTAGCCTATTTGTTCCTTCATCAGAATAAGAGATGAGATATGCTAAGACTGTCTTACACTTAGATATAAGCTGTTTGTAATAAAAGTGACCATAAGAGGCTTTGAGCAGCCAGAACTCTCTCTGATAATTTTATTCTATGAGAAAATAAATATATTTGATTCCTGATTTGGAGATATCCTCTTTGAATCAAAGATCATTTTCATTCCAAGGTATGTGCAGAGAAAGGAAGTCCAGGGTAATTTGGTTCTGAGAATAAGAAAACTAGAGGAGGAGTTTGAGACTATTGAAATGTGTGAGTGAAAGTAACTGGGGAATGTCTATGAATTTAAACTGTGGAGATTCAGGCTGGGACAGTAAGAAGACACTGCAGAAGTTGTCAGCTAGAAAAACTTTGAATTTCCTAGTCTCTATTCATAAATTTCTTTGTTGTTGTTTTTTTGTTGTTGTTGCTGTTGTTTGTTTTCTTTTGTTTCAGGGCAGGCTTTCTGAGTGATTTAGCATAGGTGTATGTTGAAATTAAATATCTGGATGTGTATGTGTTTAGTGATGTGTGTGTGTGTGTGTGTGTGTAAGAGAGAGAGAGAGAGAGAGAGAGAGAGAGAGAGAGAGAGAGAGAGAGGATAATAAGGGAAGAAGAAAGTGAGAAGCATAAATTAAATGCATGCCAAAATTAGTACTTCTAAAAGTGTCAGGTTCATTCTGAATGTTAGATAACATCTTAGATTGCATCTAATGTGAAAGAATTACATTATTTTGCCACATTATTATTATTTAGTGGAAGAGACATGGTTTTATTTTGCAGAAAGAGAAAGAAAACATTTCAGAACCACAGTTCTGCAGTGACTTATTTCCATGTACATCCCTGCTTCTTGGTGTATGCCCCATTTATAAAGTCCTTCAAGTATGTTTATGATTCCTGAGATTAAACCTCTACCCATCACTACCAACAGCTCCATTTAGAAAATTTCTCCTCTATCCACTTCCATGGAATGAAGCTCCTAGCCTTATGCTTTCCAAGACCAATCATATAATTACTTAAATTTTAAATACTACCTATTGATGCTGATAGATTATTAACAATCATTAGGGACATGAGAAACAGCCCATGCCTAATATGAATTCCTAAAACAACTGGCCCTGTATGGCTAAAAAACATTTACTTAATCTACAAATATACATTGCTCACTTTCTCTGCTACCACGCGCTCTGATAAATGTGTGGGAGTCTGTGAGTTTAGCATCTAAATTATAGATCTGGGTGCTTAAAAATGACAAATCTCACTTCATGAGGGTAGTTGACAAACATTTAACAAGTGACAGAAATCCATTAGTGAATTTAATAAATATGTGTGGAGCACCTACTATGTGCCATGCACTGTTTCAAGTGCTGGGAGTGCAGTATTGAGTAAAGCAGACAAACTCCTTTCTGGAAATTACATTTAAGAGGGAGAAAAAAGAAAATATGTGTAAGCAAAACCACATATACCAGATTAAAATAGGTGGTACTGATAACAAAACAAGCAGGAGAGGATGACAGGGTGCTTTTTAAAGTTTTCTTTATAATTTAATGTAGAGAAATAAGTAGTCCACATTGAGGAGGTAGCCTTAGGGAAAAGAGATGAAAGAGATGTAGGAGCTAGCTAAGCAGAAGCCTGTTCCAGGCAGAGTGGAGAGTGGCACACAGATCTTGAGATGGAGTGAGACTAAAGGGTTCTAGGAACAGCATAAAGATTGGTGTGACTGAGTAGTCAAGGGCCACAGTAGAAGCAGATCATAAAGCAAATAGGGGTCCTGATCACAGGATCGTGTCAGTTACTGTATTGACTTTGGTTACTCTGGGTAAGGTGAGAGCCATTAGAGTACTCAGAGTATTGAATAGACATTTCACAGATTCATCCTGCATGCTCTCATAACAGTGTTAGTTGGAAAAGAACAGAAATAAAATTATTCCAATATTTCCAGTAAGTTATGGTTTGGCTTAGAGAAGACCAGTAGAAAAGATAGTAAGAAATGGTTAGTTTCTGGATGTTTTGAGGCAGATTCAAGAGAATTTCCAATGGAAACTTGTGAGACAATGAGCAGGATCAGGCATGAATTTTGGTTTTTGGCTTGAGTGGATGGTGTTTTCATTTAGCAGACAGATTAGAATCCATGAGGTTTGGGCAAAATATTGGAGTTTACGTTTTTCAGGCTTAATATAATTCTAATAAACTATTGAGTAGGCTGTTAGAAATTCAGGAATTCAAGGAGGAGATTCCAACTATTAATATAAATTTGGAGTCATCAGAGAATAGATTGTAGGAGAAGCCGTTAGATTCATGGAGATAACCAAGGGAAGGGAGCAGAAAAGACAAAAAAAGAGAAGAACTGAGAACTGTAAAACTCCATCATTAAGACATGGGTAGATAAGGAGAAATGAGCAAAGAAAATGGAAGGAGGTGCTGGTGAGATAGTAGGAAAAAGAGCAGTCAATAATGTCCTGGAAATCGAGTGGTGAAAGCATCTCAAGGTGGAGGGAGTGATGGATCTTGTTACATGGTTTTGAAAGGTCAAGTAAAATGAGAACATTTGATTTGACATTGTGAGTGTTAATGTTGATTTTTTAAAAGAAATTTTAGTGGACAAGTAAAGGGAAAACCCAGTTAGTGTAGATTTAAGAGAGAATGGAAGGTGAAGAATCACAAATAACAGGTGTAGACAAATAGCAGAAGGGAAAATTCATGATGTAAGAGGGGGAGAAGATAATGACTGGTGCAATGTTCTTGGAGAAATGAGAGGGAAAGGCAGAGACACAGGTGGTGAAGATACTCATCCAGAGCAGCAGGGATTAAATTATTGCCAACACAGTGAAGGCACAGTCTGTGGGCACCATTACAAAATGTGTGTATATATTGGAAGGAGAATTGTAGCAATTCTCTTCTGACTGCCTCTACTATTTCAGTAAGGAGGAAACCAAGTCATTAAAGACTGCAAAAATGAGTAAGAGGTTTGTGAAGAAAGGGGAAAAGGGAGCATGTGGTTGCTTGGCAACTTCAAGGCCACACTGGAGTTGAGTATTCATGATTTAGAGCTGGACAAGTGAGTGCATGTGTTTTTCACTGCAAAGATATAGAGGAATAGGTAGAAAGTGGTCTGGGTTTTGCCAGGTGAGGACATGAAGCATGAATTGGTTAGTGGATTTGAGGGTATATGTTAGGGAGAGGCTATAAAGATACATTGTGGAATTTAAGTTGGTAAGGAGCTTTATATTTGAGTTGTTGGTTTTATTGATTTGTGTATTCATTCAGTCTTCATGAAATATAAGTTTATTCAGTTATTAAATTTCAATATCACTTCTATTCTAACATATTAATTAAAGACCAACAATTTTCCTCTGTTTACAGCTTTACCTGCATGCCAAAAGATTTGTTATCTCATCTATATTATTATTAAGTTCAAAATATTTTCTAATTCCTCCCCTCCCCCTCCCCCTCCCCTTCCATCTGGAGATGGAGAATCCCAAATAAGCTTCCTCTAATTTCTTCCTTGATTTCTTCTTTTACCAACGAACTATTTAGATACGTAATCCTTAATCGCAAACATTTTGTAGGTTTTTAGATTTATTTTTGTTATTGTTTTGTAATTACATTCTGGTCAAAGAAAATCCTTTGAATGGCTCAATCTTTTGAAGATTTTGGAAGCTTTTTGTAAGAGTCAGCATATGCTTGATTTTGTAAATGTTCAATGTGCACTGAAAATAATGTAAATTCTTCTCTCATTGAGATCAGTGTCCTATATATGTGAAAAATAAAAAAATATATACAAATGTCAAATTTGTAAATTGTGTTGTTCAGATTTTCTAAATATTTACTGACTTTTTGGCCAATTCTTTTAATAGCTGTTGAGAGAGATTTGTTAAAGCTTCTCATTACAGTTGTGCATTTGACCATTTCTTCTTTACTTCTGTCAGCTTTTGAAGCTAATTTATTGGAAGCTTACATTGGACTATGATAGTCTAAACAAATTTTTAGCAGAGGAATATTAGTGGGAGTGTGTGGGGAAGAGTTTGGGCAGGTTTACCAATTCCTTGGATCAAGGGCTCCCTCTTTGTTGATACAGTGATGATTACTTTTGTTTACAAATAGCAGTGCTTTCTTTGTTCTCCTTACATTTGCCATGCCTCTTCTCTCTATTTCTCTCAGTACCTGTGCTGGGTCTTGTTATTTTTCTTCCCTCCCTAGAGAAATTCTAATTCATTATGAGGCACCCTCCTTTTGGGGCTGAAGCATTTTTGGGGTTTTCAAAGTTCTACCCTTGGAAACCTTCACCATTTTGAATTTTATACAACTACAACCACAGCCCCACCACATGCAGCAAACCTGTGACTCCTTGTGTCAATTACAGGTGCATTTTCTACTTCTACTTAAACAGTATGTGGAGTTTGTTACTATGCACGTGTTTTAGTTTTTAGGTTGTTGGGGGAGATTGCAAATTGCCTGCTGCTTTTGTGTGTCTGGAGACGTGGGGCAGTGGAGAAATCCATGTTCCTGCCAAGCCAGCAGCACAAGTTGAGCAACTACTCCATTTGCATGTTTTAAATGTGTCTCACCCCATATTCTAATGCCACATATAAAGTTATACTCATTTCCTACTTTTCCTTCTTTTAAAAAGTGCCCTTTATGCATATATGATATATTCACAATACGATGATCCTATTAATCTGTTATCATTTTGCTTGTTCAAAATTTACCAGGTGGTTAGTCTTCCTTAATTTTGTTGTAAGCAAATTTATCTCTACCATTCCCAACCCTTCCTCACATTGTAGCCCACCGCTGGTTTCCTTCAAATGGTGAATTTGCTTCACTTAACCCTGACAGTGTAAAATTAAAAATTCAGAAAAATTAACTCATCATTACTGTTATATTTGCTCCCCAAAAGCAACGGAGAACACTACAGTGAATGAGTTTCTTTTACTCAGCCTGAGCAGTGTTCAAGATCTGCAGCCTTTCTTCTTTGTGATTTTCATCACCATTTACCTGATAAACTTGGTTGGAAACGTAGTTATATTAGTGATTGTTATCTTGGAGCCAAAGCTCCACTTCCCTATGTATTTTTTTCTGTGTAACCTTTCTTGTCTGGATATTGGCTATTCTTCAGTGACCCTGCCCAAGTGCCTCTCCAAATCTCTCCAAGTGCAAGGCCATATCTTTCATCAGCTGTACCATTCAGCTGCACTTCTTCCAATTTCTGGGAAGCACAGAGGCCATCTTGCTGGCCATCATGGTCTTTGACTGCTTTGTGGCCATCTGCTACCCACTCCACTACTCCGTCATCATGATCCCCCAGGTGTGTGCTCTGCTGGCAGCTGTGGCCTGGCTCATCAGGTTACTTTATGTTCTAATGCATTCAGTCCTGACTGCTCACATGAACTTTTATTGCTCTCAGAAACTCAATCACTTCTTCTGGGATGTCCTGCCTATTATCACTGTGTTATGGGATATCTGGTGTGCCATGACACCTTCCTCCACTCAATCCCCATTGTCTCCCAATTTTTCATTTAATTTTCAAAGAAGTTTTAGGTCACAGCAAAGTCACACACGGAGTGCCGGAGACTCCCAGATACCAAACCGCCCCCACTTCCCTACCCCATATTATCCCCCCCCTTTTTTTTGGTTGTTAGCATTGTTATAACTGTTATGCAGATAGCAAAATATAGCAACTAAACATTGTTAGTGATTTACAGTATAGTTTACAATTTAGATGATACAGTTTTATAATTTTGATGATATTTACCATGTCCTGTGTCCATTACTGTAAGGAAATGAAAAACCTTCCCCATGAACACCAAACAACCCATTAGATCTTGACTGTTCCCTTACCCCCAGCCCCCCAGGGCCCATGATACCCCCCTCTCCCAACCCATGGAATGTCAAGATTCACAGTTACATGCCCTGGGGATTTGAACCAGCCCTTCCTAATCCACCCACCCGCCAGTGCTGCACCACCAAACCCAGGAACACCACCACTCATCTGCCCCATCCCCCAACATGCAACAACACTCTACCCCTTTACCATACATTATGTCCATATGGGTGATGGCTCAAAGCCTGCTCTTCTCTTACTCTCCTTTGTTAACCTATCTTTCAGACAATGGTTCTCAGAGACTGCTCACATTCCTCAGTTCAGATCAGTGAGGTCATATACTGTTCATCCTTCATTGCCTGGCTTGCTTCACTCAACATAAGGTCTTCAAGATTCATCCACGTTATTCCATGTGTTAGCACTTTGTTCCTTCTTACAGCTGAGTAATATTCCATTGTATGTATGTACCACATTTTGCTTATCCATTCGTCTGTTGATGGGCACTGGGGCTGATTCCAACTTTTGGCAATGTCGGCTGTTTGTCGGTTTCTAGAAACTTGTCCATTTCCTCTAAATTGTCATTCTTGTTGGCATATAATTTTTCAAAGTATCCTCTTATGATACTCTTTATTTCTGTGGGGTCAGTAGTGATATCACCTTGCTCATTCCTTATTTTATGTATTTGCATCTGTTCTCTCTTTTTCTTTGTTAGTCTGGCTAAGGGTTTGTCAATCTTGTTGATATTCTCGAAGAACCAGCTTTTGGTTTTGTTTATTGTTCCAGTGCTTTCTTATTCTCTATTTCATTAGTTCTGCTCTAATCTTTGTTATTTCCTACTTTCTACTTCCTTTAGGTTTAGTTTGTTGTTGTTTTTCCAATTCCTCCAAGTGTACAGTTAGGTCTTCAATTTTAGCTCTTCTTTTTTTATATATGAATTTATGGCTATGAACTTCCCTCTCAGGACTGCTTTCGCTGCAGCCCATGGGTTTTGATATGTTGTGTTGTCGTTTTCATTAGTTTCAAGGTAGTTACTGATTTCTTTTGAAATTTCCTCTTTGACCCACTGTTTGTCTAAGAGTGTGTTGTTTAACTTCCATATCCTTGTGCCTAACCTGTTTCTCTGGCCCTTATTGATTTCCAACTTCATTCCGTTGTGGTCAGAGAAATTACTTTGTATAATCTCAATCTTTCTGAATACATTGAGTGTTGTTCTGTGGCCTAGCATGTGGTCTATTTTGGAGTATGTTCCATGTGCACTTGAGAAGAATATAAATCCCGCTGTATTTGGGTGTAGTGTTCTGTATATGTCTATTAAGTCCAAATCTTCTAATGTATTGTTGAGTGCCTTAGTTTCTTTATTGATTCTCTGCCCAGATGTTCTGTCTAATGATGATAGTGGTGTGTTGAAGTCCCCTGCTATAATTGTAGAGGAATTTATTTCTCCTCTTAGTTTTTCCAGAGTTTGTTGCACGTATTTTGAGGCACCTCGATTAGGTGCGTAAATATTGATGATTGTTCTCTCTTCTTGAGAGATTATTCCTTTTACTAATATGTAGTGCCCATCTTTGTCTCTTACAACAGTTTTGCATTTAAAGTCTATTTTGTCTGATATTAGAATAGCTACTCCTGCCCTTTTTTGGCTATTGTTAGCTTGTAAAATGGTTTTCCAGCCATTCACTTTCAGCCTCCTTGAATCCCTGGGCCGAAGGTGGGTTTCTTGTAGACAGCATATAGATGGATCATATTTTCTTATCCATTCTGCCAATCTGTGTCTTTTGATTGGTGAATTTAATCCATTAACATTCAGTGTTATTACACGTAATGAATTTTTACTTCAGCCATTTTTTCTTTGGGTTAATGTATGTCATATATTGTTTTGTTTCTCTTTTTGACTTTTCAGTTGTTTTTAAACTCTCCTCCAACTCTCTCTCCTTTGTTTTTTCCTTTCAACTTGTAGAGATTCCTTTAGTATTTCTTGAAGTGCTGGTTTCTTCTTGACATACTCTCTTAATTGCTGTTTATCTGGGAATATTTTGAAGTCTCCATCATTTTTGAATGCCAATTTTGCTGGATAGAGAATTCGTGGCTGGAAGTTTTTTTCTTTTAGTGTTTTGACTATGTCATACCACTGTCTTCTTGCCTCCATGGTTTCAGCTGAGAAATCAGCACTTAATCTTATTGTGCTTCCCTTGTATGTGATGGTTCTCTTTTCTCTTGCTGCCTTGAGTATTTTCTCTTTGTCTTGAACATTGGACAATTTGACAAGTATATGTCTTGGAGTTGGCCTGTTGGGATTTATAGTAGTTGGGGTGCACTGTGCTTCCTGGATCTGCACTTCCATCTCTCTCAATAGAGTTGGGAAATTTTCAGCCATAACTTCCTTCAACACTCCTTCTGTTCCCTTTCCCTTCTCTTCTCCTTCTGGGATGCCCATAATGTGTATGTTTGTGCGTTTTGTGTTATCGGTTTATGCCCTGAGACGATGCTGGATTTTTTCTATCTTTTTGTCTATCTTTTCTACAATCTCTTTGATTTCAACTGTATTGTCTTCCATATCACTAATTCTTTCCTCTGCCTGTTCAAATCTGCTGCCATTTGAGTCCAGGGTCTTTTTCATTTCTTGGCTTGTGCCTTTGTTCACCGTCATATCCATTACCTTTTTAGGCATGTTAACTATTTCTTCAGTATGTTCTCCCAGTGTCTTCTTTATATCCTTAATCTCTTCCTTCAGTTCTTTAAGTTGGTCCATGATATTTGTTTGGATAGCTTTGATTAGTTGTTCGATGTTCTGCATTGCTTCCTGGTTTTTATTTTGTGCATTGGACTGGTCCATGTTGTCCAGTTTCTCAGAGTCATTTGTATTTTTCTGTTGCCCTCTGGTCATCATATTATCTTGATGAGTTTGTTCAATTGATTAGCTTTTCTCTATGCTCTAGAATTTTATTTAGCTGTTGGTTCTGCGTGTGAGTTAACTTTTCTCTTTGGCTGTTTTTCTTCTTATTTTATTTCTTTGCTTCTTTATATGTTCCGAATCTCCACCGTTCCGTCCATGCCGCCGATCCGCAAAGATAGATGTCTGAAGCTTCTCACTCCACGCGTGCACAGCACAGACCCCTGGGCAGGACCCTGTCCACAATCCACCTTGCTCTGGGAGCTTGCAGTGTGTGCCCTCCTACACTAACGCCATCTTGAATCTCTATGGTTATTTTTTATATTACCACATCAGCATTATATTGAAAGTGTTTTTAATAGTCAATTGTATTTTGTCAAACAGGTACTAGTATAGACTCTGAATCTCTATTTAATTTTTAAAATACAATTTTATTTTCTAAATCCTTTTGAAAAACATGTTAATTTTGCATTAGAAATGATTTATGTTAACTGTGTGGAAGATAAAATTGGCATACAACTAAGTTTTCTGCCAAAATCTATGTTTGAATGTAGATTGACTGAACGTTTTGTAAAAGTTCATATAGGAAATTTCTGTAAGACTTTTAAAGTATTTTATAAGTTCCCATGAAATATTTTCTGTTAGAGTAGTATGAAAGCCAGTTAGCCTTTACTCCAAGAGAATGTTTTGACCCTCGCAGTCATCCAGTACTAAAGCATTAATTCTGACATTCATTGTAAATCAGTGAATTATACAATATTGTCTGATGAAAAATGCAAATTGTAATTGATTAGTGCCTTTATTCATATTTTGACATAAATTCTCGCTTTTATACTATGCCTGTTATTTGGAGGTAAGAAGATCAGCTAATGGATTTAATGATCAAATAATTAGCATCTCAACCTCACACATTGCTCAGAGCTCCTCATAAATATTGGAAAGCAGCAAAATTACCTACATTACCCTCCGGAAGTTATTCTACTTTTTTTTTGGTTGAGGATAAATTAAATTTTAACTGAAATCTTTTCAATATGTTTCTACAACTTAGATGGAAAACTACCCTGTAAGTTCAATTATGACATTTTTCCTAATTTTGAATATGTTACATTCTCCATCTTTTAACCTCATCATTCTTATTGATGCTCATTTGAAAACTCTTTTAGTAATTAACTGGCTTTTTGTGAATTATTAATTCTTTAAAATCTGAAATATTAATATAAATGTAATCAATTAAAAACAGAAAATTAAATGTGTAAAAAAAAATACAGATAAATAACAATTGAGGCTCATCCTTGATACCTGACTTGCATCCACACTCATAAGCTGTCAACAAATATTCAAAGTCAGGGGTTCCAAATCTCTCCAGAATCTAATTACTTCCTCAGTTGTTCTCTAGAAGACATTCAGGGGCTCCAAGTGGATTCCATCCTTGCTCCCTTACTCTCTTTCTCAACCCAGCACAGATGTGGTTCTTTCAGCACCGAAATTGTATCAAGTCGTTTCTTTGTTCAAATGCCCCCATGTCATCCCTTATCACTTAGAACAAATGTGAAAATACTCAAACCAAAAGAAGCCCTTGGCATGATCACCATCCATCGCTGTCCTCTCCTGCATTCTCTCAAGCACCCACTGCTCTCCAAGCCATCATCCACTTGCTTTGCCTCACAGGCAGCTGCACATGCTTCCCTAGGGCTCAATCAATTGCTGTGGTCTCACAGAGACTGCTACCTCCACAGATAACTGCAGGACTCAGTGCTCTGTTTCCTTCGAATGTCTGCTCAAATGTCACCTTTTCAGAGAGGGCTTCATTGACCTAATCGTACATAAGTTTACCCATCTCGGCAAGTTGTTCCTTCCTTGCCTTGCATTTACTCATCCATGCTTTGATTGTCTGTCCCCTCAACTAAAACTTAGAGGCATGTCCTTATGGCATGTCCTCTTGGATTTTTTTCACTGTCTTCCTTGAACAGAGCCTGCTTAAAAAATACTTTGAATGAATGATTAAATGAACAAATGACTAAGCAATCAGTCATTAGGCTTGTCTGAGTGAAGAACCTGTCACCACGATACAAATTCTTGAAAGAGAAATAAAATTCAAGAAATGCATTGATTTATCACAGATGAGAAAGTGAATGTCATGAAATTTCACATGCAGTTTGCATTTGTTCTAGTGTTGCCACTGGCCGTGTTTAGGCAAGTGGCTCCTCCTAAAGACCTTCCTTAAGGCCAACATCACTTCCTTATTCCTAAGGGTGTATACTAGAGGATTCAGACTGGGGTGACAATGGTGTGAATGACAGCAACAAACCGCTCCTGTTTGACAGAGGAGGCAGAGGTGGGCAGGATGTAGGTGAGGCCGATGGTCCCATAGAAGAGGCACACCACCACGAAGTGGGAGGCACAGGTGGACAGAACCTTGTGGATCGCACTGCAGGAGTGGCTCTTGAGCAGAAGGAAGCCAATAATGTAAAAGTAGGAGAGGAGGGTGAGCAAGCAAGCCGCCACGGCAAAGCTGCAAGTGACAGTGTAAACGAGCCACTGGTTGAGCCTGATGTCACCACAGGCCAATTCCAGGAGGGGCTTGACATCACAGAAGAAGTACTTGAGTTTTTGAGAGACACAAAAGTTCAGGTGAGCAGTCAGGACTGAATGAATCAGAGCGTAAAGGAAGCTGGTGAGCCAGGCCACAACTGCCAGCAGAGCACACACCTGGGGATTCATGATGACGGAGTAGCAGAGTGGGTAGCAGATGGCCAAAAAGCCATCAAAGCCCATGATGGTCAGCAAGATGGCCTCTGTGCAGCCCAGAAAGTGGACGAAGTGCAGCTGAGTGATACAGCTGAGGAAAGATATGGCCTTGTGCGTGGAGAGGAATTTCACCATGAGCTTGGGGAGGGTCATCAAAGAATAGCACATATCTAGGCAGGAAAGATTTCCTAGGAAAACATACATAGTGGAGTGGAGTCTTGGCTCTGAGATGACAATCACTAATATGGCCCCATTTCCAAACAGGTTTATCAGATACAGAAAGAGGAAAATCATTAAGATTACAGGCTGCAACTTCTGAACACAGGGCAATCCCAACAAAAGAAACTCACTCACTGCAGTTGTGCTCTCCATTGCTTTTGGCAGGAAGGATAATAGTGACAATTAGCACATGTGCTCCAGTATATTGTATAGGGGTAGTTAGATCAGGTTATCATCTGGAAGGACGTAAGGGTGAGCTAGGTTCAGCAGATTGATGAGGAGTTCTATTCATTTACAAAATAATTATGAAAATAGAAATACGTGCTAGATTCTGTGATATAAGAATATCTATATTCTAAGTGATACACAGAAGTAAGGATGCTCAGAATCCTGTGAAACCTAAGAAGCAGCACATAAGAAATAAAGTCAAATAGTAAAAAAAGACATAATTAAAAAGTAAGAAGAACAAAACTCAGTCTGGCCTCACTTATGGCATAAAAATTAATACATTTTATGAAAGTCCATCAAAGACACATTTGTAGAAATTGAAAATGTGTTTTACTGGAGGCATGAGGCACAGTTATTATTCCTGCATCCTTGTTGGAGCATGACATCGCCTAGACCCAAATGTCCTCACTTGCCCTCAAGAAGAAGAAGGTCCTCGGCAGCCTAAGCCTTTGCTGAACCTAGAAGACATTAAACACACACATGGTAAGCCTCATGAAGGCAGAGTGAGCTCAGCCCAGCAGACTTGCTGAGGGCAATTACAAGGGAAGGACATGCAGGAAGAAAGACCACAAGTCTTGAGAAGGCAGGAAAGTAGCAGACCCCTGCAGACACCAGAATGGTCAGCCCTGGAAAGAGAGCATCTCCCACAGACTGTGAGTTGCTATGGAAACATCAGAAAAGAGTGAGGCAAGAGGCAGCCACTGAAGAGGTAGGAAAAAAGCACATTGACTGCAAGGACAAGGGGGCCTTGACCCTCAGACCTGGGAGAGCAAACTTATCCCCTTTGCCTATAAAATCCTCCTGCTTCTATATAGTCCCAGGTAATTGAATGTGTTCAAATAGGAAAACTTCTGCATTCACATAAAAGTATAATAAGAAAAACAGGAAAATAGAAAATCAACATCTCAACAGAAGAAATCTTACCTGAAAAAGTTTGTTGTGAAATATAGGGAAACTGTAGCACCACATTCCAAACTGAAGCCATTGAAACCATGAAAGAATAGTTTTTATATAGGCAAAGAATATGCAAACATGCAAAATAAATTAAATTTCAGTGATATACCATTTTGACAAAGGTTGAAATGTTTAAGACATTATTTATGCTTGAGAATGTTAATTACATATAGGCACAGGTACAAATTGATGTAACCTCTATGGGACAATTTACCAATAAGTATAAAAATGAAATGTTCACAGACTTTGAGCTAGGAAGTCCAAATCCAATCATTTGTTTCTCAGATCGTTTGCCCATGTCAGAAATTATATATGTACCATGATATTCACTTATGCACAGCAAAAGATTGAAAATAAATAACCATCCTTAAGGAACTGGTTAAATACTTTTTGATACAAAACAAAACTTAAAATAAAGGAGGTGCACTTTACCACATACACAGACAAAACACAAACACATATACATGCACAAATGCAACTAGACCTACTTAAAACATAACTGAACGAGTAAACATGAGGAAATTCAAAGATATTCTAGCTAACGGCTTGTGCCCTAAGACCATTTGTTCTACCCTAGTAACTTCCACAACAACCTAAATTCAAAGAGGTTTCCCAGTTACTCTCACTCACTCCATCTAATGTCCTCAAATCGTTACCATAAAAAAATCTTCTTATGTAATTTCTTTTGTTCAACCTACCACCTGTGCCAATTCTCCCTACTCTTTACACCTGACTATGCACACCTTGGAATAACGATATCTTTTAGTGCATAAGAAAATCCAAGAATCAAGGCTCTGGTAGACTGATCACCTCTTTGAATCAACAAAGAGTTTGGCTGCTCAAAGTCTCATATGGCAAAGAGCTTATATCAGCAGACTTTGCCTTTTCTGATTTTGACTAGAAACTAAACAAGGTGAATTCCCTCTGAATTTCTCCAGACATGGATGCCTTGGGACCTCCTCTCAAAGGCCTTAATCTCTCAGTTTTGTTTTCCATAAATTAATTTATTTTCATTTTTAGTGTGCTATGCTAACACTGTGTTATATTTAACAAAAATTAAAACTTGTGCAGAGCTTTGTGTTGCTCACTAAAAGAGAAAGGAGAAGAGAATATGGAAGAAAAAGAAGGTACAGCACCTACCCTTGGGAATCCTAGCAGATATAAAACATGTTATCACTTAGGGAAATATATTCAAATACTAAAGGACAATAAAGCTTAAGATGAGTCCTTTGGGCACAGGGAGATATATGATCCTGTTTGAGAGTTGTCAAGTGAGGAAAAGCAAACAAAACAAAAATCTTAAAAACAAATCAGAAAGAGCTTTAAAAACAGCTAGCAGGAGAGAGAGGTTATCTTCAAGGGAGCATCAGTTAGACTGCCAGTTGAAGTCTCTATGATAAAACGGAAAACAGAAGTCAATGATGTGAAACACTCATTGTACTTAAAATTAATATCTATCCATAAAGAATGGTATAAAAAGAAATTGCATATTTCTCTAATGTAAATAAAATAAGGGCATTTTCAGACAAACAATAAATTATAAGACTTCCCATCTGTGGGCCTTCAATAAAAGAGATCCAAAATGATGTAATTCAAATAGAAGGAAAGATATATCAGGTGAAATGTAAGAGATGCAAGAAGAAATAAACTAAAAAACAGTGGTCAATGACTGGTAAATCTAAATAAGCATTGACTGTATAAAACCTGATGATATTTGCTGGTGTAAAAAGAGAAATACGTAGTATGTTTTTAAAAAAACATAGCATGCAAAAAAAAATGTATGTTACAATTTCATGCGTAAAAACATAAAAGACGAAAAACACAGTGCCAAACTTCCACAATAGCAGAGGGAAATAAAAACAGATGATAAAACATATTCATTCAAACTAAAAGAAGACAAGAGGAGACAAAAAAAAAAAAAAAAAAGTTTGAGTAATTGAAGAACAAAATTGAGTAAACATTGGTTCATAAAATTTTCATGCATAATAACTATAATAAATAAAGATTATCAGGCTGGACTTTTCAAAAGACATGATAACAAGGGGCTTTCTGCAATTAGGTGTTCAAGAAAAGATTATCACTTGCAGGGAAACTGCAAACTGACAGAAAGGATGATGGTACCTCAGAAATTAATTTTCCTAAATTTTTCTTGAGCTCAGAATAAATCCTGGCTATGATGGGAAGAGAAACCGACAGATTGTTCTTAAAACCTCCTGAGCCACAAACCTTCTCAAGGATGATTACTTTATATATGCATATACATTGAAAATCACAGATTCTGGAGCCAGGCTGCCAGAGATTTGAATCCTGTTTCTGTTACCATTTAGCACTGTGATCGTGGTCAAGTTATTTGGCCTTTCTGGGCCCCAGTTTCCTCTTCTATAAACTTTAGATGATAATAATCATGAATAACAAAAACATCATTTGATTGATATGAAGATTATTTAAATATTTGTAAGCGAATATAATCTCAATAGATGTTACAAATGATGGATGGATGGATGATAGAGGGATAGAGAGATAGATAGACTAGATAGATAGATAGATAGATAGATAGATAGAGAGATAGAGAGATAGAGAGATAGATATAGATGCCTATGGCTAATAAGTATATAGTCCTTTTACAAGGAACAACAGAAAGAACCTGTGACCATGAGAATCATAGTCTGCAAACCCTAATCATGTATCTCCAGAATTTTACTCTGCTCTCCTGCAGTATGGTACTTGTTCAAGGATTACGATTTATCAGAATCCAAAAGATTTTCTCTTTTACAAAAATTGGCAAGATGATTCTAAATTAACACAAAGGAATAGGGAGTTATGTAATATCTAAACAACTTAATAAAAAACAAATAGGTGAAGAGAAAGGAACTTTTCATTCCTCATATCTTGTCAAAACTATTGTGATTAAAACCTTAGGCTACCAGCATAAATATTTACAATGAAGCCAAGAAAACAGCTTAAGTGGTTTTTAAACAGATCTACTTATATTCAAAATCCTGAAATTTGATAGAGGTGTCACCACATTTCAGGTGGAGAAAAATCAGTGTTGGAAAAACTGACTGCTACTTTATTTTTTAAAAAAGATAAAACTAGGTAACAATTTCCCATCATCTCTCATCCTCTCAGAAAATGACAGATGAGTTGGTGACTTGAAAATGTAAAGTAAAAATTTTAAACATTTAGGAAAATCTATAGGAGAATATTTCCATGGCACAACAATTTAGAGTTATTGAGAAAAGAAAGTCACATTTGAACCACATTAATGTAAAAAATTTAAAAAAACAATTCTGCATGAAACACTATTAATGATGTTAAAAATAAGGCAGCATAGGAAACATACATCACAGAAAGTATAGCTTCTGCATTCTCTCTAAGACAAAAAAGAAAAACATATATAAAAGGGCTACCATAAATAATTTTTAAAAAGTTGGAAAAATTGACAAAGAATGATAAACAGACAATTCATAGAGAAAGAAAATCAAATAACCATTAAAAATACAAATGTGTTCAGTTTCATGAAATCACAGATATTCAAATTTAAAAACACTGGAATATGATTCCACATTCATTGGTTTGGCAAAATTAAACGTATTAGGAGCAGATGGTATGAAGATGGCATTGGATTAGGCAGACAAGGCTCAGCTCTCTTAGAAAAACAACTGAGAAAGCTCAAAGCTGCCTGAGGGAACTGTTTGGGGGGTCAGCAGAGCAGTACAGTGATACACAACTCCCATGAGGGTGAGAGACACTAAGAACCCAAAACAACAAACTCTGAGTTACTAAACCTCCCAGATGCCGGGAAGGGCTGCCCTCCCCATCTCCAAGATATTCAGCAGGGGGAAAAACCCTGGCTCATTTCAGCTGAGGGTGGAGCAGACATCTTTCTCTCTGCCAGCTGTTACAAGGGATAACGGAGGGAGAGTGAGGATGCTATTCTTTAATGAATTTGGCCAGTGGAGCCTGCTTTGAATCTTGGCTCTGGCCAGAGGAAAACAAAGGAAAACCAAGAGAAATAACACCTCTGTTGAAAAGTGTGCCAACAAGTACCATCTGCTGGCCTGTCTGGAAATTACATGGACAGAAACTGCTTAAAAACTCTATCCCACCCTTGGGAGAAAGTCTGCGCCCCATTAGTGAGTACCTGGCACAATTTTGATAACCTAAACAGGGCAATTTTAAGAATGTAGGATGAGTTGAACCAAATATCAAAGAAGACCTGTGGAAAAAATGAAAACAATAGGCAAGAGAGAGAAATGATCATCAGAGTAAATGCACCAACATATCAGATTACCTAGATATTAGCAAAAAATTACAAGCCATGCTAGAAAACAAGAAGAGATGGCCCAGCCAAAGGGACAAGCCAAATATCCTGAAGAGATTCAGGATTTGAGACAGTTAATCAATGATAATCACACAACTCTCCTAAATCAACTAAAAGAATTCAAAGAAAATATGATTAAAAAGATGAAGGATATTAAGAAGAGACTGGGAAAACATAAAGAACAATTTGAAGCCTGAAAAGAAATGTAACAGAACTTATGAGAATGAAAGACATGATGGATGAAATTAAAAATACATTAGAGGCACATAAGAACAGATTTGTGCACTTGAAGACAGAATTAGTGATTTTAAAGACAGAACATCTGAACTGGAAAAAACAAAAGAAAAGAAAGAGAAGAAAATGGAAAAAAATGGAACAGGGTCTCAGGGAATTGAATGACAATGCAAAATGCAAAAAGGACAAATACTGTATGAATGCATTACTATGAACCAAATATATTGTGTAATATATTGTTTGATTCAAAAAAAATTTACATGTATCCATTACATTTAATTGAGAAAAGTATACATTTATTATCTGTGTTTACTTTTTAGTTTTTAATTGTTTAGGTTTTCAATTATTAAATGTACAAAATAAAGTTAAAAAATAATAATAATATGCATTATTGGTGTCCAAGATGTAGAAGAAAATGGAAAAGGGGCAGAAGGAATATTTGAGGAAATGACTGCAAAGTTCCAAACCCTTATGAAGGACAAAAATATCAATATTGAAAAAGGACAATGCACTCCAAACAGAATAAACACTAATAGACCTTTCTCAAGACACCTAGTGTTCTGAATGACAAATTTCAGATATAAAGAGAAGATTTGGAAAGCAGCAAGAGAAAATCAAAGCCTCACATACAAGGGTAAGTCAATAAGATTAAGTGCTGACCTCTCATCAGAAACCAGGGAGGTGTGAAGAAAGTGGTATGATGTATTAAGGTACTAAAAGAGAAAATCTGCCAGCCAAGAATTCTGTATCCGGCAAAGCTGTCCTTTAAAAATGAGGGGTAGTTCAGAGTCTTCACAGACAAACAAAGAGTGATAGAATATGTTACCAAAAGACCAAAATTATAAGAGTAACTAAAGGGAGTGCTGAAGACTGAAAGGAAAAAAACAAGGATGAAAAATGTGGAGAAGAATGTAGAAATGAATATTATTAGAAAGGGTAAAAAAGATAGACTATAGTATGATATTACAATCCAAAGTTAAAGTCAAAATGGATGAAATAAGTAATGCCTTTACAGTTATAACATTGAATGTTAATGGCTTGAACTCCCCAATCAAAAGACAGACTAATAAAGGAATAAAATAATTATGAGCCATCTATATGTTGTCTACAAGAGACTTGTGTCGGATATAAGGACACAATCAGGTTAAAAGTGAATGGTTGGGAAAAGATATTCCATGCAAATAGTAACCAAAAAAGCTGGAGTAGTGATACTAATATCAGAAAAAATAGATTTTAAATGCAAAACTCTTATAAGGGATGAAGAAAGTCACTATATATTAATAGAAAGGGCAATTCAACAAGGAGAAATAACTATTCTAAATATTTATACAAATAACCTCAGTGTCCCAAGAAACAGGAGGCATACATTGGCAAAACTGAAGGGAGATGTCTTTACAATAATATTTGGAGACTTCAATACACCACTCTCCATATTGGATAGAACATCTGGACAGAGGATAAATAAAGAAACAGAAAGCTTGAATAATATGATAAATGAAATAGACCTAACAGATATCTATAGAGTATTGCACCCCAAAACAGCAGGATATACATTCTTTTCAAGTACTCATGGATCATTTCCAAAGATAGACCATATGTTGGATCACAAGACAAGTCTCAATAATTTCATAAAGATGGAAATTATACAAAACACTTTCTCTGATCATAACGGAATGAAACTGGAAATCAATAATGTACTGAAAAAGGGAAAATTCATAAATATATTGAAATTAAACAAGACACTTTTAAACAATCAGTGGGTCAAAGAAGAAATTGAAGAGAATTCAGCAAATATCTGAAGATGAATGAAAATGAAAACACAACATATCAAAACTTAATGGACACTGCAAAGACAGTGCTGAGAGGGAAATTTATAGCACTCAATACTTACATTAAAACAAAGAAAGAGCTAAAATTGAAGATCTAACTTCACACCTGGAAGAACTATAAAAAGAACAACAAACTAATCCCAAACCAAGCCAAATTAAATAGTAAAGATCAGAGCAGAAATAAATGAAAATGAGAAAAAAAATACAATAGGATAATCAAAACCAAAAGTTGGTTCTTTGACAAGCTCAACAAAATTGGCAAACCCTTAGCTAGACTGACAAAGAAAAAAAGAGAGAAGACACAAATAAATAAAAACAGAAATGAGAGGGGGACATTACCACTGACCCTGTAGAAATAAGAGAGATCATAAGAGGATATTATGAACAACTGTATGCCAAAAACAAGAAAATGTACATGAGAGGAACAAATTCCTAAAAAAACAATTGGACCACCTACACTGACTTTAAAGAATAGAAGAGCTCAACAATCACGAGTGAAGAGATTGAAGCAGTCATCAAAAACCTCCCAAAGGAAACCCCAGGATAAGATGGCTTCACTGGTGAATTCTACCAATCATTCAAAGATGAACTAATACCAATCTTGCTCAAGCTCTTCCAAAAAATTGAACAGGAAAGAATGATACCAAACTCATTCTATGAAGTCATCATCACCCTAATACCAAAGCCAGGTAAAGATACTACAAAAAAAACAAAATTACAGACCAATATGTCTAATGAATATAGATGCAAATATCCTCAACAAAATACTTGCAAACCAAGTCCAAAAGCACATTAAAGGAATTATACACCACGATCAAGTGGATTTTATCCCAGGAATGCAAGGGTGGCTCAACACAAGAAGATGAATTAGTGTAATAAACCACATTGATAAATTGAAGAAGAAAAATCATGATTGTCCCGGTTGATGCAGAAAGTGCATTTGACAAAATACAGCACCCTTTCTTGATAAAAACATATTCTTATCATTTTCATCTATTAATATTTTTGGCTCTCTTTTGGGGGAGGTTTGGATTGCAGAAGGGTCATAACTGTGGCAGGGGAGATTCACTGGTGTGGTGTGTCAGTGATAGAGGGATGTGTGGAGGGTGGTTCACTTGGGGCATGCCTCTATGGCATATGAATATGTTCTCATTATCATGGGGTGTTTTCTTGGTGGGTGGAGACACACACAATAATCTAAAGAATATTGAGTTCCCTTCCTGGGAAGTCCTGCCACATCTTCTAATAGAGCAGCAAGAATCCCTGGGGTACATGGGTAGTGCCTAGTGAAAGAGGCAGACCAATATGCCTCTTGATGGTTGATGGTTGTACTTATGAACCTTGTTCTTGTTAATTTGAAACTTAGCCTAGTATTATATTTTGCCTAAGAGTTACATTCTGAAAGCCTCCTTGTTACTCAAATGTGGCCTAACTCTAAGCCAAACTCAGCATATAAACTTACTACCTTACCCCTGGCATGGGACATAACTCCGGGGGATGAGCCTTCCTGGCAATGAGGTATTATTACCAAGTGAAAACTAGCAATGCATTTGGAAAAGCATTGATCAAACAGTGGAAATAGTAAATACAAATGAGCTGGGAGGTTGCACATATGTACATCTCAGCAGGATCTCATTGATTGCCATGGTAAACAGGGCCTCAAGCAAGGGGGCTCCTGAGGGCTCTAGAGACATCTAGACACTTTAGGCAGGGCAGACAATCTTAGGAATTTGACACCCTGTCAGTTAGACTCATTTATAATTTCTGTACACATGGGTATTCTGCCCCCTTTATTTGAACCTTTAATTAGCATTGTATTCATTAAATATATGTCTCAGAGACTTAAATCTTCAGTCTGTTCATATGTTGGTTGAGCCCTGAATCTCAACAGTGTTGCAACACCTCCTACTCTCCAGTTCACTGGGCTTGCCCAGGACAACTAACAAAAGGATAATGATGGACAACACCCATCCCAAAAATCAGAAAGTATATACAACGGCAAGCAAGACAGTTTCTTCCACCTGCCCCATGAGATATATTATCTACTTTAAATGTAAAATCATAGAATATGTCTATTGAGAAAAGTGACTTACATTCACAAAGAGAATTATCAAAATATAATTTAGTACGGACAACAAAACTTGTAGTATTTACTGGTAAAATCATACTATATAATTTTAAAGAGCATAAATTTTGTAAGATAGTTTTTAAATTTTGAATGATTGAATGATGTAAAAAACAAACACAATCTGTAATGGAATGGATAAAGAGATTTAAAACTTATTTTTGAGATTAAGAATATAAGGCAATGAAAATACTTTATAGTTCTTCACTTTGTTTCCAAGGCTGAGAAACAAAAAGTAGCCTCTGTCTTGAGGAGGTAGAAATTTAACTATACATTTATATTTTTACGGTGGCTTTTTCAGGACCACATTTTACAAAATATCTTGTTTCATTTATTATTGTTTTTGGAAAATAAAGTTCAAATAAAAATGTTTTAGTTTAATATAGAATATTTTTTTTTAAATTAAGACTCATTTTGAAAAATTCTGAATTTAATTCAAATGTGTGCCAATACCTTCCAAAGTAAAGTAATATTCACAGACAGTTATTCTGATCAGATGGCTTAGAAAAATTTCTGGGATATTCACAATTGAAGATTCCTTATAAATGAATGTATTTGCTTAAACAACAAACTTAATTGCAAATAAATAAGATATTTAAGCTATTTAATTTATACAAAAAAATGAAACATTTTTTTTCTTAAAATAGTTATTACATGTGTGTAGTAAGAATTTGGAAGTAGATACATCAAACAGGAGTGGATAAAAAAAAATACTTTATAGGCAAATAATTTGTTCTACTACCCAAATTATTTCAATAAACAATAATTAAAATATTTCACTAGCATATGTATGTAAATACAGATTAATGAAAAATAGATAAAAGGAAAAAAACAGAAATTTTAAAAGATATTCTCTTTTTGTGATAAAGTAAACTTATTAAAATAATGGTTAAATAAAATAAATATGCCAGAAATTGTGTTAAAATATTTAATTGATGTGTAAAAAATAGAGAAAAATATGGTACCTGGGTATTGCAGGTGGATTGAATAGTTTAATAATTGAGGAAGAAATAGATCTGATGCACCATTTATGGCTATGTCCTGAAAGACTAGACTGGTTAAGATTTGTTGTCTCCACCTATAAAAATGTTATATTCAACTTATTTCATAGAAGGTTAGTATAGAAAATATAGCTTGAAAAAAACACAGAGAGGTGGATAAAAATGTTTTTGCCATTATAAAAGACAGAATTGTAATATTTATGAAGCTTTTATAAAATTGAAAAAAAACATAAATGTCAGATTAAAATTGATAATATAAATCAGAAATATATAAGTATTAGAAACATTTTTAATCTCTTGCGTTATCACAAATTTGAAAAGTTACAAAGGGCAAAATTTTCCTGCTATAAAAATAGCAAAAATTAAACATCCCCACAATATGCAATGCTGTGTATATCTGATGCACTTTTGAGTTCCAAGCACTTCATATTATTTCAACCTCCTACTAGGTTCTCTCTGAATGTCTTGTGATGGAGTTTCAAAGGCCATGACTACCTACAATAAGCAGATCACTTTGGAATGTAGGAGACACCCTGGAATGTAGGAGATAAGAACCTAGTCTCATGATAATGAGACAGGATCTTATAGTAGCTGGGTGGGGAATAATCCTGAGTTTCTATGTTAGATAAGATTTACAACATCTGCTACATGCAGGAATGTAAACCCTTCAAGAATATAAACTGTCATCTATTGATAAAAAAAACAAATAAAAGCCATGCTCTATGGTGTGGCTGGGCTCTTCTCTCCAGTTCGGACGGAGAGTCCCCTGATCCCAGTTTTTCTTCTCTTTGTCTTATTCCTTTTTTCTCATCCGCGGCACCGTTTTCACGGACCCAGAGCCTGACCGGCAACATATGGCGCCCAACGTGGGGCTCTGAAAACGAAACTTTTCTTTCAGTCAGTGCGCGGACCAAGGAGCTCCTGAGAGCGGTTTTAAAAGAAAAAGAAACAGAAAAGGTAAGCTTCATCCTTGGAATCATCAGGGTAATGGGTAATCAGCAGTCGAACTTTGAAGAGTTCTCTAGAGTGTTAAAAACTCTATTAAAATGCACCGGTGTAACTGTTAAATCCTCGGCTTTTGAGGAACTTTTTTCTCTTGTACAGAAACATTGTTATTGGTTTTGGCCGCAAGGGCGAGATATTTTAAACCTGGAACAATGGAAGTTAGTGATGAAAGCTTTAAAAAGAGCTCATCAAGAGGGAGAAATAATTCCCCTTCATGTATGGTCTTTGTGTAGTCTTATTTCTGTTGCTCTTGAACCTTTGCAATCAGATGAGGATAAAGATTGTGAACAGGATATTGCTATTGTTGGACCGATGCCAGAACAAGCTAATGGTGATTTTGATGAAAATGTACTTGCGGGGGTTAGTGAGCAGGCAGGAACAGATAGACTCAGGTCTAATAGAAAGAAGGAAAGGAAAGAGGAAGCTTATGGAGCTTTTTCAGCGGTCACTATGCCGTCTGCTCCAAATTATGATTTGTTGTCTTTTGAGCCAGCATCTGCGCCGCCTAAGGCATCTGCTGATCCATTTTTTACAACATTTGATGACCCTCCTAAAGTTTCTGTTTTTGTGCCAGCACCATCCTCCTCAATTATGAAAAGTATAGCACAGGGAAGTAGAGAGGGAGATTCAGAGGCTATGCAACTCCTTTCTACTTTTCCAGTAACAGTAACTCAAATTCCAGCAGATGCTGACAATCCCCAAGGGGGTGTACAGTATGAGCATGCTCCTATTCCTTTTAAAACTATCAAAGAATTAAAACAAGCATGCACTCAATATGGTGTTAATTCTCCTTATACTCAAGGATTGGTGCAAGGTTTGGCACAAGCAGACAGATTAATACCCTGGGACTGAGATTTGTTAGCTCGAGCTGTTCTTAGTCCGGCAGAATTTTTACAATTTAAAACTTGGTGGACTGATGAAGCTAATATTGTAACACGACGAAATCAACAGCAAAATCCACCAGTGCCTATTACTGCTGAACAAATACTAGGAATAGGTCAATGGGCTGGAGTTCCTTGCCAAGCACAATATGATGATATTGCCATTGTACAAGTGCGATTGTGCTGCCTAGCTGCCTGGAGACGAATCTCCACTCCTGGACAGGCTATACAATCATTTTCAAAAATTGTTCAAAGAAATACTGAACCTTATGTTGAATTTGTAGCTAGGCTGGCAGATGTAGTCAACAAGACAGTAACTCAGCCTGACCTTAAAGAGATGCTTATTCTGATGTTGGCTTTTGATAATGCTAATAGTGAGTGTAAAAAGGCTTTGCGTCCAATAAAGGCAAATGGAGGTACTTTACAGGATTATATAAGGGCATGCCAAGACATTGGGTCTAATATATATAACATAACCCTTCTTGCAGCTGCTATAAAGGGACATAGTCCTATGATTAATAATTTAAATTGCTTTAAATGTGGGAAACCAGGTCATATGAAAAAAGACTGCCGAGCCAAAACTGGTGTAAGAGCGCCACCTAGCGGCAATAATAGATCAATACCGACTCGCGTATGTCCTATATGTCAGAAAGGGTTGCACTGGGCCAAAGAATGCCATTCTAAATATCATAAAAATGGCACTCTCATTAATAAGTCGGGAAACTTCCAAGCGGGCCTCGCTCAAGGCCCTCAGACAAACAATATGAGCACATTTCCCAGCCTTGCTCAAACCTACCCAGTCAGCAACGGAGCAGCTCACTCCGGCCTGTAACAGAGCTTAAGGCAGTTACCAAAGGCAGTGCAGCTGTCGATCTTCCCTCAGCTGAAACCAAGTTCATTACGCCTTCACTTGGTATACAAAAAATAAGAACAGGAATTAAAGGGCCTATCCCAGAAAACAATGTAGGTTTTATCATTGGCCGCAACAGTCTTACAACCCAAGGTGTTTTGGTGCAAACGGGGATCATTAACTCCAATTTTGATGGAGAAATTTGTTTATTGGTACAAACTTTAACTCCCTATCAGATTGAATCAGGAGATAGCATAGCTCAACTTCTTTTGTTACTGTATCGTAAACCTCCTTTAAAATGTGCAAAGGAATTTGGTTCCACTGGGCGTAAAGTTTTTTGGCAAACAGCAATTAGAGATGAAAGGCCTGAAATTACCATAAAAATAAACGGAAAGATATTTTTAGGATTGGTGGATACTGGTGCTGATGTTTCTATTATTGCTAAACGATATTGGCCACAAGCTTGGACTTTGCAGAAGTTGCCTACAGTTTTTACTGGCGTTGGCACAATGACGGATGTTTACCAGAGTACTCAGATATTTAAGGTAGAAGGTCCAGAAGGACAAGAGGCCGCTCTGCAACCTTATGTTGCAGATGTAGGACTTAATTTATGGGGAAGAAACTTATTATACCAATGGGGAGCTTATTTGAATATTCCTCATGTTTCTGATACAGCTAAACATCTTATTACTCACATGCAATATGCTCCCCCTTCCCAACCTGAAATGCGACATACTGAAAACTACCGTGGCCTAAGATATTCAAATTTAGAGTAGGGGCTACTGTTACAAAGGGCTTCGCATTGCCTTTAAAATGGCTATCAAACAAACCTATCTGAGTAAAACAGTGGCCCCTTCTGAAAGAAAAATTGGAAGCCCTGAAAAAATTAGTGCAAGAGCAGTTAATGGCAGGGCATATTGAGCCCTCTACTAGTCCGTGGAATTCTCCAGTTTTTGTAATTAAAAAGAAATCTGGCAAATGGCACATGTTAACTGATTTGCGTGAAATTAACAAAGTTATTCAACCTATGGGATCTTTACAGCCTGGTTTGCCATCCCCAGCTATGATCCCACAAAATTGGCATATTATTATTATTAATTTAAAAGATTGTTTCTTTAATATTCCTCTTAATCCAAATGATAGAGAAAAATTTGCATTTACTATTCCTTCTATTAATCATTCAGCTCCTACTGAACGATATCAGTGGAAAGTTTTACCTCAGGGAATGATGAACAGTCCTACATTATGTCAATCCTTTATTCACATTCCATTACAAATTTTACGAAAACAATTTCCTAAGGCTATGATTATTCATTATATGGATGATATTCTTTTTGCCACTGAGCAATCTTCAGAGCTGAAACAATTATTTCAGTTGGCTAAAGAAATTCTTCCTCAACATGGGTTGCAAATAGCAGAAGAAAAAATTCAAAAACAGGTTCCTTTTCAATATTTAGGTCATACTATTGATAGAAATATTATAACTCCACAAAAGGTCCAGTTTCGAACTGATAATTTACGCACTCTAAATGATTTTCAGAAATTACTGGGTGATATTAATTGGGTACGGCCTACTTTAGGAATTCCAACTTATGCTTTAACTAATCTTTTCAATACCCTAACAGGAGACCCTGACTTAAATAGCTCTCGCTTTTTAAGCCCAGAAGCAAAAGAGGAGTTAAAATGGTTGGAAAAAAGAGTGCAAAACAGCCAACTAACAAAGATAAATGTTAATCTTCCAATTTCTCTTTTAATATTTCCATCTTGCCATTCCCCTACTGGGATACTTTGGCAAGAGGAGGGCATAATAAAATGGATATTCCTACCCAACAAAGATACAAAAAAACTTAATACTTATCCTGAAAAAATCTCAGCAATAATATCAAAAGGCCGTATTCGCCTGAGACAGCTTATGGCTAGAGATCCTGATAAAATCATACTAGACCTTACAAAGCAGGAGCTTTCTCAGCTCTGGCAGTTCAATAACTCTTGGCAAGTGGCCTTAGCAGATTTTATTGGAATAATTGACAATTACTTCCCAAATTCAAAATTTTTACAGTTTTTAAAAACGTACTTCATGGATTCTTCCTAAGGTTGTCAAACAACAACCACTCTCTGCTGCGCCAACTTACTACACTGATGGCAGCAGTAATGGAAATGCAGGCTATTTGGGCCCAACTACAAAATCTTAGAAAACACCTTATTTATATGCCTAAAAGGTAGAATTTATGGCTGTTATTCAATTGCTAACTGATGTTTCTGAGCCTTCAAATACTGTGTCTGATTCTGCTTATGTTTGTCATGTTGTTTGTCATATAGAAACAGCTCAAATAACTCCAGCTTCTGAATTAGAAGTTCTTTTCCCACAATTACAAAAACTGTTCATGAAAAATCTACATTACTCATATTCATTCCCATTCTCAACTTCCTGGCCCTATGACTTAACAAAATGATTTAGTAAATAAACTTATTGCTCATAAAGAATCTGCTGCTAATTATCATAAACTTACACATACTAATGCCTCTGGCTTACGTCATAAATATCCCCACTTAACAGTAAAAGAAAGTAAAAGGATTGTTAGACAATGTCCTACTTGTGGGCCCATTAATGCCCCCATTTTCTCTCCAGGAACTAATCCCCGTAGAAAACATCCTAATGAAATTTGGCAAATGGATGTCACGCATGTGCCCTCTTTTGGCCGCCTTCAGTATGTGCATGTGACAGTAGATACATATTCTAATTTTATTTGGGCAACTGCTCAAGCTGGTGAAAAGGCCTCACACGTACGTTCTCATTTATTACACTGTTTTGCAATAATGGGCCTGCCAGCACAGCTAAAAACTGATAATGGGCCTGCCTATCTTAGTCAATCTTTCAAAAAATTTTGCAGTGATTGGAATATTAAACATGTTACAGGAATTCCATATAACCCTCAGGGACAAGCGATAGTAGAAAAGAGTAATCACTTATTAAAATTGATGTTGCAAAAACAAAAAGGGGGAGATGGAGGAGAATCTGCTAAAGACAAATTATCTAAAGCATTGCTTACCTTAAATTTTCTTAATAGACAACAAATTTCTAATACCACAGCAGCAGAAATACATTGGGAGGTTAAGAAAAAAGGGAATGTAAATGAAAAATGTGGACAACCAATATACTGGAAAAATGAAACAACCAATAAATGGGAAAAAGGAGAGGTAAAATTTTGGGGCCGAGGTTTTGCTCTTATCATTACAGAAACAGGAGAAGAGCAGTGGATCCCCTCCAGAAGAATCAAGCCTAAAGTTGAAGATGCTGCCAAGACTTAAAACTATGGACATGGTGGTTTTACATTGGATTAATTATAGGTAAAGTATTAGGTCAAGGTAAGATACCACATCATAATTACACTTATTGGGCATACATAACCAACTCACCTTTCTAGACTTAAAGTGATGAGTCTTACTCAATTTATTTTAATTAATCTCACAACAAACTACTTAATGACAAATAACATATTTGTCATGGGCTTACAGAGGTTGTGTTGTATAATGATTCCTATGGAATTGTAAAGGATCGGGCCCTTATAGGGATGCCGAAACCTATTAAAAACACAACCATATCTTGGTTCATTAATAATTTAACCATAATCACTAATGACAATAATCCTTATTTCTGGAATTTTGGTAATACAGCATTTACTAACAGCTCAATAATTTGGAAAAATCAAAGAAGATATATCCCACAACCATGGGACACTAAACTTAACAAGACTCAAAGTTATTTGTGGAAATTATTTTTGGGAACTGGTCCAATTTTTGTAAGGCAAGGCAGCAAAACTGATATTACTATTTGAAAAAGAAAATCAACTCAATTTCTTACAGTATGTGTACGAAATCCTATAGTTATATCATTGTAACAGTAATTTTTGGTAAAAGGAATATTAATTGCTTCAATTGCTCCTTATTTACATGTTTTAAGAATTCATATTTGCAGGAAAATCAAACTCTTTTTTATAGCAAGAAGAAGAAAAGAACTATGGTTACCGGTTCAGATGACCAGACATTGGCAGCAGTCTCAAAAATCCCAGTTGCTGTGACATTTCATCAACCATTATTTGAAAAGAACTAAAAGACTGATTTGACTTTTAATAGCAGGAATTTTGGGACTGATTCACATCATAACTGCTGCAGCTGTCACTGGCACAGCCCTACATCAAGGAGTACAGAATCAACAATATGTTAAGGACTGGCATAAAAATGCAAGTGAGAGATGTGTCATAGCCAGTCTCACATTGATATGGAACTGAATAACTGTATGAATGATCATGAAACAACTATTATACATTTGGGTAATCAAATTTATAATTTAAACTTGTTAAGAGTTCTTGAATGTGATTGGAATGAAAGTTCTAGTTGTATTACTCTTTTCTTATAATAATAGAAACATGATTGGGAAGAAGTGAAAAATCACTTGACTGGATATAAGCATAATGTTTCTATAAATCTTTTAGAATTGCAAAAGAAGGCATTGGGCATGTATCATACGAATTGAAAGAAACCACTGGTGCAACCATTTCATTGGTGGAAACAAAAAACAGTTCAAATATCATTTTGGATTGGATTTGAAATTATTGTTATATGCATTTTATTTGTGTGTATTTTCAAGGCTAAAATAATTAGACCTGATAAATGCATTTATGTTAAGAAACTTGGCCATGAGAAACTAATTTTGCATTACTTAGTAGAAAGATTCTACTAATAACCCCTTGATCTTAATACTAAATATCTGCATAAAAAATGCTCATTAAAGAAACCTGAAGAAGCATAAATATTAATGAAAATGCCTTCCATGTAAGAGCTCAAAAGCTTGGCTGGTAGTCAATGACGGGTAAGATCCTCAGAGGAGGACAACCTAAGACAGGCACAGTCACAAGAGCCTATGGAAGAAGACAAGTGTGACAGGAGGTCACCTTGTATCAGCTTATATAATGGTTCCTATGAGCTTTAATTAATAAAAAAGGGGGAAATGATGGAGTTTCAAAGGCCATGACTACCTACAATAAGCAGATCACTT